>OZ007580.1:30751242-31101242 GCA_963931925.1 Onchidella celtica | reverse complement strand
CTTTATGTCTCTCTCTCTGTCTCTCTCTCTCTCTCTGTGTCTCTCTCTTTCTCTCTCTCCATGTGTGTGCCTGTCTGTCAAACCCCTGTGTATGGGTGTATGTATGTGTGTATGTGTGTGTGTGAGAGAGAGAGACAGAGAGAGAGAGAGAAAGAGCAAGAGATAGAGAGAGGGAGAGCTTTTTGGAATCTTTCAGATTCCTAGTTGTCGTTATGATACCTAAACATACAGTAGTAATGTTTACGTAAGAACCTCAGTGAATAACAATAAACCTAATGTCCCATTTCAAGAATCGATATGCGGCAAGTAACACAGAATTCTACAGTATATTGCGTAAGTAGACGATAAGTAAGTGGAAGTCCGAGTACTATCGGTGAATTGTTCATGAGTTTTGTATCCCATGGGATTAGTTCGATACCGTATTAATGGGTTTTCTGGGCACCTCATTATATAATACAGCAATGGTTTCGGTTGTAACGTAGTTGGGTATGTGTATCGCAATAGTAATTTTATGTCACACGTCACAAAGATGATGGATTTGTTTTCAAGTTTTGCCGTATGGTGAATAATTTTGAATCAGCAAAATGAGTCCAGCAGTTGCTATAACGATATACCTAGTTTTAGTTGTTGTTCTTAACTGTTCTATAATTTTATACATTTTCTTTTCTTAATGTTAATTTGTTTTTGTTGTTGTTGTTGTTTTTGTTGTTGTTTTTGCTTCGAGAAGGTCTGTTTTTACCGAAAGCTTGTTTTGTTTTCCCTTTCATAATTTATTTTATTGTATCATTTCTTGATTCTTTTTTTTTTTTTACGCGAGGCTTTTGCTACATGCAACTGTTTTATTTTGCCGCATTTTTACTTTGTATCAAGCCTTTTTTTGCGACCCCACAGATTTTCTTTGTTGTTCTTATATTATTTTATGTAATATTTTGCTTTTGTTGTTGTTGTTGTTGTTGTTGTTTAACGTGAACCGTGGAATCTAGTACGTAATTGTAATCGAGTATAATAATATCAGGGTGATGGTAATGTGTCTTAAAATTACAAATGCCCACATCAGGTTCGCATCATTCACTTTAAAAGCTTGGTGAGCAAAAACGTCTGTGCTGCACGCCCAACAGGCCTGTTACACAAACCACTGATCATAATCATTTGTCACTTTGCCAAGTAGTCAGAGACCTGTCCCAATCTAGAGAAACCGTTAAGTACGCATTACAGTGTCTGATGGAGGCGTAATGAATTGCCTACAGTGAAGAAGATCCCATTCACTAAAGGGCAAGTGTGAGTAATGACAGCAAAGATTGCCCGGAGGTGTCATTTGGGTTGTTACTGCTCGTCTAGCACCTGCATGCTGGCACAGACAATAACGCTATTCTAGTCTTATCAGTCACGACCGGTGATGGCAAATCTGTGACAAATGTCTTTCCTAAAGGGATGTCAAGCGGATGCCGGTCTGATTTATACAAGTAGATCTGTAAATTGTTGAGTATTGGCAATTTGTTGCATGTGCATTTTTTTTTTTTTTTTCGTGAAAATGAGCACTGAAGTTTGGTCGGCATAAAACGCATACAACATTACACCACAAACGCTTATCTCGAAAAGTTTATAACCGATTGGAATGACACTTGAACATAATGATGTCGCATACAACAATATGGCAAATACCCCTCGAAATATGCCCTGTGGTGTTTGTGAATGTAGGTACAGAAACATGGAAGTCTGGAAGATGATCTTCTTTGAAATGAATGAATGGCACAGAAAGAATATGAGAACTACCGTAACATTCTACAGCAGCCACAGTAGCCATCGATATGAATAGTAGTTTAACTCATTCCCTACGGTAACTTTTGTGAGTGTGGACGGGAACTCTCAACACTATCCAGACTGAAATTTAGGGGTGGGGTTCAAAGAAGTTTTTTTCTTTCACTCAATATTAACACAAGACAAAACATATTATACATTAAAGTAAAGGACAATCAATAAACCAGGATAGTATTCAATATTTGGAAAAGTTATTAGTGTTGAACAATCGGTGTCACTCCAGCCGAATATTCGGCTTTTCGTAGCGAAATGAGTTAATTTCTCGCATGTCTTTGCGGATGGTTGATGGGCGCCTGTGGTAGGAGCTCCTTCTGTCCTGTCCTTCTGTTCTATTCTGTCTAGCTTTTTGCCTTTGCCTTTGCCTAACACAATGTAACCGTTATCGTGTCCACGCGCTTTCTTCAAAGACAAACCCAAACTCATTCCACCCCGTTGTTGCAACCCGTTGCCATTCGTTAATATTTCCCTCTTTTGCTCCTCTGTATTCTCCTCGCTTCTCAGTATCCCCCCCTCCCCTCCCTCCTTTTTTCCCCACTTCACGCATTATTTCCTCTTTTCTTCAATTTATCCTCATCTTATCTTCCTCACCTTAGTGGTTTTACTCTTGCTGTGCTTGCATTTTTTTCATCAGTTTTTGTCTCTTCTTCATCTCTTTCCTCCATTTTTTTTTTCAATTTGCCCCTCCTCTCTCATGATGTAAGAGTGTAGGGGGGGGGGGAAAAACAACCAATGTGTAATTACATTGAACGCCAGCAGCGTTTGTGTCAAGTTCACACGGTGAAAAGATGATGACAAGGACGCCTGAGGAGAGTTTGTATTGAACTCAACGGGTTTTCTGATATTTTATTGAAGGGAAGGAGGCAGTGGCTGGGAGGACAGAGACATTGGAGACGTGGGAGGGGGACAGGAAGACATCGATAATACAGGAGACACGGAGAATGTTAATTGTGTACCTTTTTTTTTTTTTAGGTGGGTGGGTTGGAGAGGGGGGGGGGGTGGGGAGTCGTAATATTAATGTATTTTGTCTTACTTTGAAATCCCTAGTTCTAGAACAGTGCTCCTGTATCTTTCTGTCTTTCCTTTTCTCTGTTTCGTGCATTTGGAATTAGGAAGAGAACTCAACTCTGGATCCTCACTAAGCCTATTGTTGTCTTTTGTGACACTGACTGGAGGCATTCACATGTCTGAGAAGTAGATTTTTGTCATGACGAGATGGTACTTTTCAAGAAGAGGGTATGGAGGAGCACACATGGATTCAAGACCTGGGTATAGTATCATCCCCACAGAATAATTATAACCCTGTCAGGGTCTGAAAGACAGTGTCAGGGGATACATTGGTCTCCAGGCAAGGCGCTCGTTTTTCTTGCCCAAGGTACTGGGGTTCGATTCCCGGTCGGTAGAGGCATGTTGGAATTTGGGGGGGGGGGGGGTTGTCCTGTTCCTGATCCTATGGTAGATGGGATAGAGCACCTTGTGGGATAAGGATGAAAAAGGTCGGAGGGCCCCGGTGCACGTCGGGCAGGGCACGGGGAAGATACCTATCAAGGCCGCAGTCCGGGGAAATTAAAAAAGAAACAACCAAACGAAAAACTAATCCTCACCGCAAAAAAAGCACAGGAAAACGTGAACAGGAAAAATAAAAGCAAGGAAGGTGGGGTGTAAATGCCAGGAGCAGCGAACTTCCGAAAAATAAAGACCTAAAACTAACACGTGGTCTTGTTTGATGTGGGTTCACTTCTACTGGAGACCTCCTGTAGCCATGTTGACCTCCTGCTCAGCTCTTCGAGACACTGCTACTATTGGCAATTACTAGGATCGATATCGCTTTATATCCCAAGTTCAGTGCAATATCGATAATTTTTCGTTTTGTTAACCGAAAGGCAAAAACCCCCTGGTCAAAGCGATCCTTACATCCGAGCCTTTTAAGTCTGAGGTTGAGACTTCAAAAGTGATAGATTAATTTTTAAAAGGCTGCCCGAGGCTGGACTTTAAAGACTTAGCAGTAATGTGATGGACATTGAACTGGGGCATTGTCCTATAAAGGCCTGGTATTCTTTCGAGAAAGAAAAAAAAAAGGGGGCGCGGGGGGGGGGGGGGGGGGGGAGGAGGATAGAGAAGACATTGAAGTGATTGCCAGCATTTCCGGGCCAGACGGAGAATTTGGGTGAAGGGGACAGAATTATCTCACCCTCGTGTTCGATCACTTCTTCTCCCTCTTCCCCCGCGTAGAGAGGCCGCCCAGGTTTTTGCTAGAAACTTCCTACGCCTCAGTAACATTGATTTGTAGGTAGTATCTCTTTATAGGGATGATGAGAGATGTCTGGATCGGCGTCCCTGAGAACTTCTCCTTTTAATCTGCCTTGATCCATCCCCGCTCCCCATTTTTCTGCTCCTTTTTTTTTCCCCAACTTTTTCTGATCCAGGTTTGTGGGGTTTTTTTTCTAAAATTTTTCCTGCGCCAAAGAATACGATAATGCATGCAGATTGCGCGAAGGTTACAACTGTTGTGGCTTGATTTAATTCTTTCATTGGTCAAAATAAACGTTTTTAAAACGGAAAAGGACATTTTTTTTAAAATTAACTCATGACTGTCAAAGAATGCTGGTGCCGAATTATAGGAAAATACGAGGTAGAGGTGTATTGAGAAAGAGAGAGAGAGGGGGGGGGGAGGGAGGGAGGGGGAGAGAGAGGGGAAGGGAGGGAGAGAGAGAGGGGGAGGAAGGGAGAGGGAGGGAGGGAAGGGGAGAGAGAGGGGGAGGGAGGGAGAGAGAGGGGGAGGAAGGGAGAGGGAGGGAGGGAAGGGGAGAGAGAGGGGGAGGGAGAGAGAGAGAGGTGTCAGACTTGAATGATGTGTATCAGGTAATGAGTTAGAGGCATACTTGACAAACCTAACGGAAATGTGTACTTCAGTGTGTGGCAGTCTTGCCTAACTATTGTTGCACTGGATACTGTAATAGTCTTTTTTATATGTTGCTGCTGCGGTAGTGGTGGTGGTGGTGATGATCTTCATGACCGCATTGATGTCGGTGGTGGTGATGATCTTCATGACCGCATTGATGTCGGTGGTGATGTGGTGGTGGTGATCTTCATGACCGCATTGATGTCGGTGGTGGTGATGATCTTCATGACCGCATTGATGTCGGTGGTGGTGGTGGTGATCTTCATGACCGCATTGATGTCGGTGGTGGTGATGATCTTCATGACCGCATTGATGTCGGTGGTGGTGATGATCTTCATGACCGCATTGATGTCGGTGGTGGTGATGATCTTCATGACCGCATTGATGTCGGTGGTGGTGGTGATCCTCATGACCGCATTGATGTCGGTGGTGGTGATGATCTTCATGACCGCATTGATGTCGGTGGTGGTGGTGATCTTCATGACCGCATTGATGTCGGCGGTGGTGGTAGTGGTCATGAGGATGATGACAGTGATGATGGTGATGGTGATGGTGGTGGTGGTGATAAGGGATGATAGTGGTTTGGCTGATTTTGGTAATGGTAGTAGTTCTTATTGGATCCTGTCTTTACGCAGTCTGAATTCTTGTACTTGTAGATTCAAGTAGTTTCTTTGTCGGTGGCATTTGTGAACCAAGCGATCGTTTGTTACCTTGAAGGTACGTGTATTTATTTTAATTGTTTAACAGCTGTTGTGTTTGTTAAAGCCATAATTATTGATGTTGTTGGCTGGAATTATAATTGTTTTGGATATGTATAATATGTAAAGTGATGACCGCGCTGTCTTTCGCACGCCAACTTTTTCCCATGAGCCTGGCAAGTAGCGATCAGAATTTAAGTGTGTCTACAGTATGCCAGCGATTGCTATCAGAAGCATGAGGAAGTGATAACATTGATTGAATCAGAGAAACTTGGTTTGGGAAAAAGTTCGTGTGTGCATGAGTAATGAGTAACAGTTTGAATGAATTTAAAGATAAAAGTTGTTAGAAATAGAACATTGGCGTAGGTGGGAGGAAGAGGGGAGGGGAAATTGGGATTGGGGGGGGGGGGGGTAAGAAGAGGTTGGAAAAATGATTCGGTGTGTATTTTGCACGTGTAATGTTGAAGGCAGAATATTTGCTTTCTGGTAAAGGCTGAGCTGGTTTTGAGTTCTGAGAAATCTACTCACTCTGTATCCAGGTTTATGGAAGTGTCAGCTTTCATGAGGGTATGTTAAATATGTTGTCATGTTAGCCTTGACGGAATCAAGTGATCCAGTGTTCATGTGGTAGGGGTATTTCTGGGTGCATGGTAGTTTAACGTGGCCGGAAATCTCGAGCCATCTTCGTAAATGTTCCTTTTTTATTTTTATTTTTGTTCTGTCTGTTATTTTTATTTGAGATGATCATCCCGTCTTCTCTTTTTGACTGATGTGCCCTTTCATCCATTTCGGTGATTTTCTTTTTATGTGAATATTTTTTACCAGTGCATTTTCCAGTTCGAATGAGTGTCATGTGTAAATCCCAGTATTTTTTATTTTTCATTCCTGTTCCTGGTCTGTCTATCTGTCTTGTCTGTCTGTTTCTCTCTGTCTCTCTCTCTCTCTCTCTCTCTCTCTCTCTCTCTCTCTCTCTCTCTCTCTCTCTCTCTCTCTCTCTCTCTCTCTCCACCCTTTGTGTAAATGCACGTCCTATTTATATGTGTTAATACACCTGTTATCTCAGAGAGAGTGATAAATGAAACTTTGCTGAAAATAGTAACATTCATACTGGATAGCGTCATGTTCAGGTGCTATTTCTGTGGCAGGTAATCGCGTGTCCTTCAGTCTCGCCCCCTTCTCGGGTTTTCTCCCTCATCTCTTCCCAATCCTGACAATTATAAATGTGTTTACAAGAAACTTTCATTGAGGGTATTTTTCTTTGTTTTTTTGTTTTTTTCGAATAGTGGCGAGCAAACTGTCTGCCGCCTGGATTCGTTCTAGAAAGAGATAATAATATAAAATTATAAGGACGTTTCTAACACCCACATTGCGCCCAAAATGAAGGAAAGACAACCATTACCAATTTACCAACGGCCTGTGCCAGTTATAGTTCATGTCAAGGGCAGTAATCAATAAATTCCGGAAGTTTATTTCTGTCATGGACAGCCCTGGATTAACTCAGTTTTTTTATTTTTTTTTATTTTTATGTTTACCTTCGATAAACATTAACTCAGCAGTGGCTTTTACAACGAGATGGTGCCTCTTCTGGTCTCTTACAAAATTCCATTGGACAGCGTTTTTTCTTGTCTTTTTTTCCTTTTCTTCCTCTTCCACTCCTAATCCTCTTATGTCATCTTTCTTCCTCTGGAATTGTCCAGTTTTCAGAGAGATTCTTCCCTTCAGAGTCTGTCGTGACCCTGTCCTGCTTGCCATACTCTTCTACCTCAAGCATACCTTGGTGTTTGTGTGTAGGGGGTGGGGGGGGGGGGGGAGGAGAAAGAATATTCTACCCTTCCGTCATCATCCCGCTCTCTCTCTCTCTCTCTCTCTCTCTCTCTCTCTCTCTCTCTCTCTCCCCCCCTCTCTCTCTCTCTCTTCCTCTCTCTCTCTCTCTCTCTCTCTCTCTCTCTCTCTCTCTCTCTCTCTCTTTCTCTCTCTCTCTCTCTCTCTCTCTCAGGTGATTTTCTGTCTTCGCTCTTCAACTCTGCCGCAACACTGTCTTCCTTGACAGCTCTTTCCCTTTCTCCTTTCGAATGTCCTGAATGAAGTTTTAAAATAAAAGCGGTATAACAAGAATTTAGTGTTTCAGAATCACAGACCACAATATTCGTGATAAACCCAGTTTGCAGAGTCGTAAATGAAATTACAGAAGCGGGTACAACAACAAAGGTATGCACTTTGCCGGGGTTCAAGTGATACTGATACCAGACCTTTTAAGGTCTTTGCTGATACTGTGGCTGGGAGCTCAGCCAAGGTCCCACTTTACCATTTCCCGCGGGCAGCGTCTTCGTCCTTTCCTGTCCCTGAATGGATTTTTGCCCACCTCTGACAGACCTCCCTTCTCCACCACTTGCCCGTAGGGACTGGATAGAAAGTGTCCCCCTCCCCTTTTTACCTAACTGCATATTTATATTTTTGTGTGCCATTGACACATCGTCGGGTGTTTGCCATATTGTTGTATGCATTTTTGCCTTTTCGAGAAAATGGGGATTGAAGTTTGGTCGGCAAAAGGGCTAAAACGCATAAATCGTTATGTCATAAACACATATCACAAAAATTTTTTAACCGATTGGAATGACATTGTCTTATATTCAATGAAATTAGGAGTGAGAGAACTACTTTCATGACAAAACCTCAGAATGGGCAAAATGTCGCATACAACAATATGGCAAATACTCCTCGAAAGATTTCCTCATGTTAGCTACCAAATCTGCGTAAGTATCTTGTCCCTCCCACCTCCACCCCCCCCCCCCCAACCCATATATCACAGACGGCATCATTCTCAACCTCTCTCCTCCAGCCGCCCTCTTTTCTGGTCCACGAAACTCACTTAATACTAGTAGATCTCTGCGGTGCCGGACTGGCCGTGTCCCGGCACGGATCTTTGCCAACTTTAATTACAGCGGCGGTGTCGCTTCTGTCAACAGTCTGTGACCATGTCCATACATTCCGGGCTAGTTTGCTGGCAGGAAATGAGGAGGAGGCCGGCAGTCGGTCACAATCGATGGGCTCTAGCAGCCGCTTTACAATGATGCCACAGAAAGTACTGAGCCATTGTCAGCCCTAAGGTCAACATTGGCCGTAAAATGGCGATAGCGTGTTGAGCTCTGGTAGGCAAAGAAAGAGCCCTTGACAAGCTGTGATTAAAACCACGGTATCTCAAAATATTCTCATTTTGGGGTGACTTACAATTGGATTTTGAACTTTCAAGAGTGGAGAAGGAACTAACCAAAAGGCCTTTAGAGAATGGTCACCTACGTAGACATTCGCAGACACTATGCATGTAACTTGAAATTACCAGTTCGAAATCGTTTCTTGAAGTAAAAAAGGAGGGGAAAAAAGAGGGGGGAAGGTGGATAATATAGCATAATACGCCAGCGCCCAAAATAGTCCATGAGTTGTGGTTGTCCACTTGTTTGTAGCACCAGTTGGCGAAGATTTTTGCATTAACGAAATTGGGAAGGTTTTGTAATGGATTCATCACTGTTCTCTAAAGCTGTAGTAACTCAAAAATTAGAAAAATGGATTTTTATTTGTATTTAAACTACAGACAAAGCCGCATCGAATGATCTTGATTATAGACTACTGGGCCGAAAAATGACCGAATAGCAAACTTTCAAAAATTCATCGTGACCAGACCAGTTAGTTGTGCTAAAATGAAACAGTTTTTTGCTTCTCCTGAAAAGTTAGCCAAAACCGATGACTACATTTCTAGGGAATGGCAACTGATATTGTGCTCGTCTTTCTTGTTATGTACCTTCACAGGGGTTCGGCTTTTTGTCTCTTTTGCAACTTATTTTTTCTTTCTTTTCAATTTTTTTAAAAAAACATTTAAAGAACCAGTCATCGATCCTAATAAGTGACATGCAAATCTCCCCAATATGATACTGAGTCAGAAAATCTTTTGTGTCTCCCTCATGTAGTTCCTGAGTAAAACGCGAACACACATGTATATTTTAGGTCTTTATTTTAAGAGGTTCGCTGCTCTTGGTATTTACACCTCATGTTTCTTGTTTTTGTTTTTCCTGTTTTTGTTTCTATGTGTTTTTATGGTAGGGATTAGTTGTTGTTTTTTTTTTTTCACAATTTTGTCCGAGCAGAGGCCTTGTTTGGCCTGCTCTTCTCGACTTTCAACTGCCAAAGTATCTTTAACGTGCACACGGGCCCTCCAGTTTTTTGGTATTTATCCGAGAAGACTAGATGCTCGATCCTACCTACCATAGGATCAGGGACAGGAATCTCCCGCGAAATATTCCGACATGCCTGCACTGACCGGAAATCGAACCCGGTACCTTCGGCATGAGAGGCGAGCGCCTTGCCTGACTAATCGTGTGTCTTGATCCCCCCTCCACCCCTCCCCCCACCCCCCCCCCCACCCCACCACCACCACCACCACCACCACCAACACGGACAAACCCACAGACAACTCACATTTAATATACAGAAAGAAGAGGTATAATTATGTATATGTATGATCGCGAGCAGCACTGGCCTGTTTCGTCTCTGTTAGAAATACCTGTGGGAATACCCAAATTTAATTACTTAGAATGGATCGCGTTCTGTATACTGTACAGTTTTTGCTCCAGTTATCCGGCCCTGGTCTTTGTAAAACGATACAGTTGCCATAGCTAATGTTATCTGGTGTAAAAGTTGAGGAAAAAGTGTCTGGAAATTGTTTGAGGAGACAAAAGAGAAATGGGCCTTGCAGGGGAGATAAATGATATAGAATCCCTGGTGAGTGATGGCAACAAAGGGAAAGAAATGCATAAATGCGCAAATTTTGTATTATTTATTCTTTTACTGCTGACTGATGAACTGGATGGCAGTAAACATACAAAATACATGAATTCGTTGTCCCAAGAAACTAAGGGGGTAGACAGTCATATGGTATCAATAATTCATCACAATTCCCTAAAACTGCAGTAATCGGTTTTGGTCACTTTTCATGGGAAGCAAAAAGCTGTTTTATTTCAGCATAATTTGTGTAGTTACGAGGAATTTTGAGGGTTTTCTATTCGGTTATTTTTTGGCTTAGGACCCAGATCATTCGATGCAGCTTTGAATGTAATTGAATATAATTATATAAAATTGATTTCTTGAATTTTTTATTTACTACAGTCTTAAAGCTTAGGGAACAATGAGAAATTGTGATTAATGTTTGTGTTATTTAAACAGCGTTGGATAAAAACATCGAGGGAAGTAATTAGGAAGATTATTGGAACATAATTACGGTACCTATACTGTCCCTGCATTGGTTTTTACGTGTCAGCGGAGAAACAAGGACACGGAATCCACTGGAAGGCTGGAGGAGTTGATGGTTTCTTGGAGCGAAACAATACAAAGATGGAGGGATAGCAAAATTATAAAACGGTGAACAGGTCTAATTGGTCAGTATGGTCAAAGAAAACATCAACATGTTTGATTTGGTATTTTAGATAACAATGTAATGACATCAATGAAGCTTGGCATGGAAGAATTATGCAGTCATGGCCACATTCTTCAGCCCCAATGCACCGAAAATGTAAGAAGGAAGTAAGATGTAATTTATGGTCGTTAAGTTTCTGGCACGCAATGTTCTTTATCTGAAACATAAATTATCAACTGTCGTCTTGAATTTAGGACATATTTTAAAACGTCAGTAAATAATTGTCAGGATGAATTATTATTATCATCATTATCGTGTTTATTACTTTCAGTCACTTTGCCAAATTTCAAAATATTTGGATAAGTTAATCTAATTATATACTTTGGCTGTAAAGGGTGAAGTTGGTTACCATGGAAGACGTTTTTGATTTACTGGCCCTGAAAAGAAAAAATTAGTCTGTTGGGAAATTGGCGAGTAAAGATGGGCACAAATAGTTATCAAGTGATTTAAAATGGAGTGCTATATGCTAAACTTCTGAGTTCCTTTACCCCATCTGGTCCTTTCATAATCGATCGCATTGAACTCAGTTCCTGTATCTCATCTTTTCATAATGATGTAGACTAAACAGATAAGCTCAATCTTCCCATTTTCTGACAGTCGATATAGGTCATCTTCCTTTGAAAAAGGCTTGCAGTCCCCTTTTTACGGAAAGGGAGTAGATCTCGAAAAACAAAAACAAAAATATGAAAAACGAAAATCAACCACAGGACTTAGGGGTGAACCAGACCAACGTCCCAAGGCTGGTGTAGGCGCTAAATACCGCGGCGGTATGGGCAGTGAGAAGTGATCCATAATAATTAGGCGGTTAGCCACCAACTTGGCGCCCACACCACCTTGGTCTGGTTCACCCCATAAGCTGCAATTTAATCTCAGCCTATAAATATTTGACTGGTAATGCATCCCCAAATAATCTGTGGAATTCTTTTAAGAGAGCCCATCAGGTTTGTTTTTGCTCGGACACTTTGAGGGGTGGCCGACATGATAACATTTCTCTCTATATATTATCTTTTGAGCATCAGTATTACTTAACTCCTATCGCTGATGTCTTTTTCTATACAGTGTTGTCTTGTTTACACAAACATCAAAAGAGACGGAGGTTTTAATACCAGACAGTTTTGATTCCGTTGGTTGGAAATTGGAGCGTAAAAAGCGATGTTGTCGCAGTCGCTATGGTAACCCGCGGCTTGGGGGCTAGAATAACGAATGAAACTCATTGAAACATGTTTGAATTTCATTTTATGTTTAGCTCATATGACTCTGGAATTTATACCTATTTCAGCCTCACTGTCTATTAAATTCTGATATGAAAGATTTTATCTAAGGTATCATCTTTACTAGTTATTTTGTAAGAGGGATATGCAGAGTAGGGTTTGAGAATGGAAATGAAATGATAACAGAGGGGACAAAACGCATTCACAGAACATCAACCCCCCCCCCCGCCCCCTCCCACACACACACACACACGCACGCACGCTCTCTCTCTCTCTCTCTCTCTCTCTCTCTCTCTCTCTCTCTCTCTCTCTCTCTCTCTCTCTCTCTCTCTCTCTCTCTCTCTCTCTCTCTCTCTCTCTCTCTCCGTGAGATCTTTTGTTTCTCGGGTTGTCTCACCCTAAGGGTAGCCACACAAACACACAAAGGCCACCGAATTCGGTCACCGAGCCACTACGCGCTTTAGGTGAGAAGAATTGCACTATATAATTTCAACAACTGCACATAGAACCCACCTAGATTCGGTCCGTTTATATAGTGCAATTCTTCTCACCTAAAGCGCCTAGTGGCTCGGTGACCGAATTCGGTGGCCTTTGTGTGGCTACCCTAAGTCTGTTGGCAGCTTATTTTTGATCTGGCGTTGCTCTTGATCGTTATCTCTTCCCGTACGTCTTGTCTTTTGCCGTAGACATAGAAGGCCTAAGATGGAGCAGGAGGAAGATTTCCTCATTCAGTATCGAAATGCCTGCCTCGCTTACACCAGAGAGAAGCGTTGTTTTTGTTTATGCCATGGCTATTCCTTGTTTAGGAGGAACACAGTGTAATTACTGTAAACATGTGCAGAGCGCGTATTTTTTCTCAATTCCGTAAGGGAGGTTTAATGCTAAGCCCGGTCGGACACAGTCAGATGTTGGCAGACGAGAAGTGCACACCATAATTTCCTGTATCTTTGTAGTAAATCAGGGAAGACACTATCATACTAAGCCCAGTCAGACACAGCCGGATTCTGCCATTATTTCTTGGGTGTACGTTTTGCTGGCAGTATCTGACTGTGACGTTCTGGGCTTATTGTGATACCCCCGCCCCTCTTAGACTTGATTTCATCGGACAATACAACTTGCGTGATTGTGAGCCATGTAGTCATGACTACTCATCCATATATGAACACAAGGCACAGAAATCGGGCTTCACAAACGAAGAAAGAATTGTAAGAGAGGTGGGAAAGGGGGGAGGGGGTGGCGAAGTGGTGGGTCGGAAACAAATTGGCTTGTTCCGTTCGTGATTACTTTCCTTATCAAATTTGTCTCCCCTTGTTGTGCCCAGTGATCTGGCTGCTGATTGGATGTGGCGCAAAAGTCGATGCGTGACGTCACTTCCACTATTGCGGGTCTGTAAGGGGACTTAACTCGTTTACCCTCTGGGAGCAAAAGGATTGTCTGCCCATAGTGAATTTATTTTGGATCTAAAGCACTCCAGCCTTGGCATTTTCAGTTTCTAATGGCTCGCAGCAAACCCCCAAGTCCCTGGTGTAGTGCCCGTGTTTGCGATCTTTTATTAATCTTTCGCTCTTAGCAATGGTTGTGTAAACCTTTTTATGGGTTGAAGTTTCAATCAGCCGTTTGAAAGTAAAATGGTGTAGCGTAGCCAGTCTGTAGTCGGGTCCAATTTTATGTCCGTAGCAGAGAGATCAGAATTTTATGTCCGTAGCAGAGAGATCAGAATTTTATGTCCGTAGCAGAGAGATCAGAAGAGACATCAAAAGGAACGTAGGTTTTATGCTCCGAATCGGCGGTTATTTCACACAAGTAAGCATTTACACACACTAGACATGCAGTAGTGGCCAACTTTAGTTAGCTAGTTCACTGTTATAGAACTGATAGGAGAGAGAGAGAGAGAAAAAAAAAAAAGAAAGAGCTCAATTCTTCACACAAACACATTCAGATTTTTATGCAGGCGTGTACTCGCACGCAAAAATACACGTAGCGATTTACACAATGCATTCACACACACATACACACACACACATACGCACGCCGGTAGGTCTGGCATCCACAGACCAGTAACAGTTTTCAAGTCTACATAACAGCAAGTACAGAAACATACTGCTTGCAGTGTCCATTCTCCAAATCAGGAGAGAAACAGTGCAAGCATGAAGTAGTTTAATACAGCTAATACTAACACTACCCTGCCGACCGTCCACATTTTCTCTTATTAGACAACAGGCAATTCTTGCACTGATAAGCTGCTCATCTTGAAGCCTAGTTATTGCCCATTGCAAGAGAGATCCTGGTACACAAGAGATCATTTTTCGAGCAACACAGTATGGCGAGGGAAGGGGGGGGGGGGGAGGTGGGGGTGATGTCAGAGAAATAATGGAGGCCAGAAGGAACCGCGTGGGAGCCAAATTAAAAACCAACAGAATTATGGGGTGACGGTGTTTGCAGACATCGAATTCAGCATTGATTTAAGATCTGGAAGATGTGAAGATGAAAAAATTTGGAAAAGGATCAATGTTGTTGTAGAGGGTTCCGGCAGCTCTGCATAGATTTACACATAGAATGCAAACAAAGCAAAGAGAAATGAACACAATCTGGATAAAACGAATTCTTGGAAACGGCAATTTCGTGGAGTCGCTGTATGTTCATGCCGTTTCGAAGAGTAGGGATTTGGAGTGGGGGCTCAAGGAGTCAGCATCCTTGGAAAAAGCCTATAATTATTGATGTTTAATCTTGAAATGCAGACTAGAGTGCTTGAGCGAATACATTAAAACATAATTGTAAGGGCACAGAAAATGTGTTTTTATTTTGTTGTTGTTGTTTTTTCATTTCAGTCAATTCTTGATTGAGCCTGAAATTTTGGCATATCTATCTCGTCGTTTCGGCTTGGGACCTCAAGTTTAAAGTTGCCTTTAAAATTTATTCATGCTCTTTGATCGTCAGGGTAATTTCATTTACTTGATCTTTACGCCTTTAAATTAGGTAAGTGCATATCGTATCCAACACAATTCGGCCAATGAATATTCCGTGCAAGGAACGGGTGCTTCTCTTGTGGTCAAAGCTTGGGAATGATAAAATCGATGGTTTGTGTCTGTTCGCACATCTAGTAAATACATGCGTTAGAATCATGTTAACGTGTTAAGGGCAGCATGGCTAGCGAGTGTGATGAACTGTACTATCTGAACACCCTGTAAATTCCTGCTTTGCAGTCGATTTCCCAGCCAAATTGCAGTTAAATTAAAAACGTGGGGAAATCCCAGTTTGTCATTGCCAAATGATGCTACATAAATACGTACGCCTGTATTTCGAAAGCGTTGCAGTATGTTTAACGTTAAATTTGAAAAAGTGTATAGTAATAAATAGCGGGAGAAGACAACCATTATATAGCAGTTGATGACAAGGTATAATATTTGTTATTGGCATTTGGGGGAGGGGGGGGGGCGGCAAAAGAAGATAGGAAGCGGCCAGGAAGAAGAGCTTGAAAGAATTACTAAAAGACTCTTGCTAGACAATAGAATTGAGAGGCCCAGACTGTGAAGAAGCAAATTGAAGGGAATACGAAATAGAAACGATGGGGAGAGGCTGGGATGGAGTGACTGCCTTCTTCATGTTTCTGCCAGACAGAAACTTCCGACTTTTGATAGACAGTTCGCGGCTTAATGTAACATGGGGATTCAGGCTTTGACATGGTATTTGTTTTTTTACTGTTGTTCTCAAATCTTTGAAAATTCTGTTTCAGAATTTTAGTAGAATTTAACACAAAGGTACCTGTTGTTTTCGTAAATTTATTACTTTAGCTGCATAGTTTTCATTATTTTATTTAAGAATCACTTTATTACACTGTGGGGTCAAGTCTCTTTCACAGAGCGTATGAGAGAACATGGTACACACGCCTCATCCATTATTACATAATATATCATAACTCAATAAACTCAGTAACAGGCATATATGACGTGATATGATAAGGAACTTGAGCCAGAAATACACATCTGGCTAAATGGTCTTGCTGTACACATCTGGCTAAATGGTCTTGCTGAGGCGAATTGCGGAGGGCAAAAAATTATTTACTTTCGTTTTCTCTTGTGAGGTTGTGGTGAACATGAGACGTGGGTGTGTTTTTATAGACAAGCCAAGAATTCACGAGAAAGTCGTGCAAGAAAAAAAAATGAATTTAGGGCGGTGGAGACATTCAGTGTGCAAAAATTGAAGATGAAGAGGGAGGGCGGGGCGGAAATGAAGAAACTAAATGGAAAGAAATGATCCAATTCCACATCGTGATCTTTGTCCAGGCGGCCTCAATAGAACTCGATAAATAACAGGAAAACTGGTGTGTCTGTCAGCCCACATTGATCTCCCCCTGTCTGTGCATATTCAAGTCCCAATTTACGACAACCGCGGAAGATCAAAAACCCCAGAAAAACTCACGTTGGCCTACTCATATTTCACTTTCTGTTCTTCTGTCCACCGGTCCAGCCGACCAATGTCCTGCCTGAACATTACTCAAGGCAAACAGATAGATGGGTTTTGGACTTCTCCAGGGCGGAAAAGAATTCTTAAACAGGGAGTCTTATCATTATGGACAAAAGAATATTTCGTCGGGTATTTGCCATTATTGATGAATGTGCATTTTTGCCTTTTCTAGAAAATGAGGATTGAAGTTTTGCTCGGCAAAAAGGCTGACATGAAACGCATAAAACATTACGTCACAAACACATAACATACATGTATCTCGAAAAGTTTTCAGCCGATTGGAATGTCACTCACACGTTATGAAATTAGGACACTTTCATGACAAAGCCTCAAAATCGGCAAAATGTCGCGTACAACAGCATGGCAAATACCCTCGATTTGTAATTACAAGCATTAATTATTATTTTGATAATGTATATTTATTTTCGTGTTGCCAGAGTACTCCCAGCTGGATTTTTGCTATAGCTTGTGGCCTCGTCTCATATAGAGAGACTGTTGAGGCCAGTTTGTTTAAACCAATCCTCACCCTATTCATAATCCTATCTATCTATCTGTCTTTCTGTCTATCCGTCCGTACGTCCTTCTGTCTGTCCGCTGGCCTGTCCGTCCGTCTGCCTGTCTGTGTGTCTGTCTGTCTGTCTGTCTGTCCGCCCGTCCATCTATCTGTCTGTCTGCATGTGGCCATTTATTGCCGCCTGTCTGTATGGACGAGTATTTAGCTGTTCCCTGCCTGCATTGATGGATTTACAGATTCCAGAACAGACCAACTGAAAGATGTTTGTGTTTATCAAATCCTCATATTAACCACCCACATATTTTCTGGGAACGCGTAATTACTACGTGAAGATAATGCCCTATGGCACTGACAGACGCACTGCCATCTTTAGAAATAAGCCTCTGTCTAGACGTGGCTGCTTTAATGGACCTAATAGGACAGGATTCACGCTAGAAGATCGTAAATGCTAGACATTTGCATTCCTCTTCAAAACGTGTTATGATTTTCCATTTATCGAATAACTAGCTTTCCAAGTTTTTGTCTGCCCTCATTCAACTTTGTTTTTCTTTGGGTCGTGTCATGTTGTCTTAGGATCGAATGGTTTTTCGATAAATGACGCAAATGCTAAGATGATTCTGTAGCGATGAAGTTTTCTGATGTTTTGATGATGAGAAAATGTGTTTAGGAAATGCTGGATCAAGATGTGTCGGAATTTGGTGTATTGCTCTCTCGTCTGTGCCGAAGCAATGGTCGGTTGTGTACTGGAATGTCTTTTTGGCCATTCAAAGGTTGATCTGTTGGTTTTCAGAATACGTTTGGTGAATGATGAAACAAAACATCCTTGCAGTGTAACGAGTTTCTGGGAGAAATGCTTGTAAAATGATCTGTAAAGGATTTTTGAGGAACATTAACTTGGCAGCCAACACGGAGTCGACGTGCAATTTTCTCTCGGGATGTGTGCTACTGTTGTTAGACTTGCCTCTGAATAAGAATCTCATAAAGAGAGAAAATTATAATAACACGCATCAGTTAATTGAAACCCGAGCAGCTGGTTCAGTGGGGAAATGTGCAGTATATGTTTCTGTCCTATCATTCTGCTATATTATATGTTCTGTCTATCGTCTCCCTTCTTCATAGCATAATAATGACCGTTTTCATGCTGACGTGCTATCTCCGCACCCAGACTCAGATTCAGTATTGGGTCACTGGAAACACCAATCATTTTTATAAGGCTTTGTTAAAAAAAAAAAAAAAAGGAATTAGCCATAGGAAATGTAAAATAAATTTGATGTAGGGAAAGTAGCCCCGGGCCCCATCCCTAACCGACACACGTGTATTTTCTGCCGAGAAGTCTGTTTCATCGTTTTAGGAAGTAGATTAGTATTTCTATCTCACTGGTATGATCTCCAGATTCAGACAATGAAGTATTGGCAATCATGATTCGAATTAATCAAATCAGAGCTTTCTTTTTCTTTGTTGGTAGTGTATTTGAACCAGTGTTTGGCGTTAATTGGGCCGCTGTGAGCGACGTGTTTAAGGTTTTATTAACGCCTGGGAGATGTTTTGGTAGTATGGAGGCTTTCTTGTGTTGTTTCGTAATATACGTATATTCAGATATTGAGCAGCTTTGGGCATTCCTGCTATGTGAGATCGTTGCAGGTTTTTAAACGCTCGTTATGTTTTAGTCTTGTGTCCAAGTCATTGCCTTGGTTTTTTCGTAATACATGTATGTTCAGATTTTAAATAACAATGAACACTCCTGGGCTTGAGATAGGTGTGACTTTTACAACGTTCCTGGTTTTTTATTCTTGCATTTAAGTATTTGCTGAAGCCTTTTATTTCATCATTCTGCGTCCTGTTTCCACTCTTTCCTGGTTCACGAGCTGACTATTCGCTGTGTCCTTCTTTCATCTATTCATCAGTTTTGGCTTCTAGACTGTTTTGTCTCCATTTTTGGTTTGAGTTGTGAACTGTGGAGTTAAACGTAGCCTCCCGCAAAGGCGAGACTTCGACAAGTTTCTCTGATTGGTTTGGTCGCAACAAAACAGTCTTGTCGGACCTCGCCATCTGAGACAAAACAAGCGGTGACATACTTGATTCAGTGCGGCACCAGGCTACATACTGTCGCTTTGGTGCAAGACTTCTGTAACTAACATTTTTGGCCAAAATCACTTTTTTCATTCTATGGGTCTGAAAATCAATAGCGCACCTTGTGTCAAAAGCTCGTAGCTTAATTACTGTAAATAACGATGTTGCAATAATCAAGTTCATTGTCTTTACAATATTACATTAGCCAAAGAAAATCAGTTTTTTTGGCTCTCCTGTAAAATTTTCGAAATGTCAGTTACAGGAGTCTTGCAGCATAGCGACGATACATTTTATGTTCTCCATTGATTCATATGCGTACATGCTTATTCTGTCCTTTATTTGCGGGTGGTTGGTGGGCCATTCTGGTTGGGCCTCCTTCTGTCCTATCGTTCTTTAATATTCTGTCTATCGTCTTGCTTTTGTCTAGCACAATACGGCCGTTATCGTGCCGACGTGCTTTCTCCAAACTCAGACTTAACTCAGACTGTCCTTTAGTTATTTATTGTACCGACCTCTCAAACTTGTCATTCTTGTGAGTAAGGGTAGCCACACAAAGGCCACCGGATTCGGTCACCGAGCCACTAGGCGCTTTAGGTGAGAAGAATTGCACCAACAACTGCACACAGAGCCCACCTAGATTCGGTCCGTTTATATAGTGCAATTCTTTTCACATAAAGCGCCTAGTGGCTCGGTGACCGAATTCGGTGGCCTTTGTGTGGCTACCCTAATGGATGGTGTTAGGGAGACATGGTGTTTTACATAGAAGGCTAGAGCTGAACACAGCTTAGTATTTTCTCTGTTTGGCTTTGTAATTACACTACGCTCTCCCAACAACCCCCATTACTCAACAATAGCCGTGAAACAAAAGTTCTCCTCACAAATATTACATGACTGTGTCCATTCCGTCCTTTCTTTCACGTTCCTTTTTTTTCACGCTTATTCCCTCAGGCATGCAAGAATGAAAGAGAAGAGATACGAAGGAGATTGGCTATGGCCACGGATGACGATTTTACGTACAGTGGAGGGGAAGAGGAGAGTGGTGACTCGACCACGCTTTCTCCACGCAAACAGAGGCTACAGGTAAGAAGCAGAGAAACGGACGGAAGAAATGAGAATCGGATGGGGAATGCAGGAAACCATCTAACAGTCCATCCATCCATTAAATAACACTGCCGGATTGCATGACGAATGAATGACAAGTTGGATTAGTGGATCTATCGATTGGTCCCATGGATGAAGGGATGACTTGGAAAAGGGGGGTCGCAGCGACATATAGCAAAGCTTACATTACATTAGTTGGAGGCCATGGAAATAAAAGGTTTCAGATACGTTGGAAATGACACGTGCAGATAGGCTGAAAATATTTCACTTGGAACGGATTGAGACATGTTGGTAGAGTATGAGGAGGAAGGGGGGGGGGTTAGATTATTAGGAAGAACGGGGAACAAGAGGAAACTTCAGCCGTCTTTCCTCTCGCCCCCCCCCCCCCGCGACTCCCCCCTCTACGATGGTGTTCTCGTTCAGTATTATATTAAGTTCGGCCATGCGTGTGACATGAACATTATGTAGGTGGATCTGACAAAAGAGGGCTAAAGGTGAAATTTTTATACCTCTTTAAAATATCAAAATAAATAATTATTTCAAAGACGATTTCAAGCGATTGCAGAAAAATGACTGATCTTCATTATCATAAGCGAATCTAAATTTCCATAGAAGATTTCCCCCCTTTGGAGGGACTTTCTCAAGAATTTGGTCTTCACCTTAAGCCCGATTTCGTCAAATCCACTCACATATTGCTTCATAGTAAACCCGGTCCCTAGCCTATTTTCATGCCATCGTATGAAAATGTGCCAACTGAACGCTCTAGAAAGTTTTCATTAAGCATGTCATGGCCAGCATGATATTATAGCAGTTTGTTTTGTTCCATTTTCCAAATGTGCAAGTACTTTCGTGTCTATCTAAAATCATTACAATTTCATCTCTACTCCATTGCATTGATAACATGGGAGCTTTTTAATGTTGTTCTATATTAATAAAAGAGCAACTTTATGACCTTGCATCACTCCTTTTCTCCACCTCCCAGCTAATAACGCATTTATAAAGCCGCCAAATAATAGAGGACGAAGTGAAAAAGGACAGATTCCATTAATTGTCCTCATATATATTTAACGGAAGGCAATATGAACACTGAATATTTCATGTGGATCAAGGTCTGTCAGAAAGTATTGCATAGCGTTTGGATATCTTCATCAGGGAGCACAGAAATAGCAGAGAAATTGAGTCGACACCCGCTGTTAACGGAGGATTGGAGAAAAGCGCTCTGAGCTGTCTAAAAGTTTCTAGTTTATGAATATGTTTATTGTAAAATACATTTTTTCGAGACCCAGAACCTGATACTGAATGGTTACTTATACATGTATATATCCTCTGTTTCCAAGTGTTTCTAATTACATGTATTCCATTCATGATAACTTACTAACTTGATTATTTCCTTCTTGGTAACGCAGGCCCGGCTCCAAGGAGCGCAAAGCGGCATGCAGATCTGTTTTATGAATGACGATATTCTGGACGATGAAGACGACACCATTAATTACGATGATGAGAATGATGAAGTGGCGGCAGTCACTCCAGTGGAGGAGAGACTTGGAAGTCGCCTGGTGAGTAGAATGTCAGAGCCATTCCACAGAAAATCTGTTAGCTAAATGTTTAAATGTATATTATCTCATTTTTTCTTTTTGCATGTGTTGGAGATGAGGGAGGGGGAAGGTGGGGCTCTCATCTTTATTAGACCCCCCTCTCTTTCTCTCTCTCTCTCTTTCTCTCTCTCTCTCTTTCTCTCTCTCTCTCTTTCTTTCTCTTTCTTTCTCTCTCTCTCTCTCTCTCTCTCTCTTGCAGCTTGCTCTCTCAAGCTTGCTGTGTTCTCTCTTCTCCCCCTGGCGTGTCATCCGTTCATTATTTCCTCACCCAATTCATTTATCCTACGTATTCTTTCTGTCTTCCCGCTTCCACCTTTTCCACACACTCTGTCTCTGTGCTCACCACCTTCAGTCTACGCTGTAGGCTACACTTTGTTAATCAGATAAACTCTTTCCTCTTCGTCCTTGTTTCGATCACAGTTCCCTCCTCTGTCTTCTTTCTCTCAATATAAGTTTCCCGCCACTGTACCACCACCTCCTCCCACGTCCCCTCCGAACCTTACAGCCATAGATGGTGAACTCTGACCCCGATTCTTTCATTCAAATGTAACTACATCCTCACCGAACGTTTCAGCACATTGGATGGACATTGATGGGACGTTAGTCGCTGTAGGGTTAAGAGCAAAACCACTTCAGTAGAAGATCCCAACGACGGAAAGCCTGCCTCTTTTCTGAGTTAAAACCACTTCCGTGCTCTATAGTTTTGATTGCGTACGTTTTAAGGACAGAAACTGAGGGTGCAGAAGACGTGCATAGTTGTCAAATACGCATCTTATTATTTCATTGTGGGGCATTTCCATGGGATGTGCAGAGAAACTCACCATGTGGAAGAAAAGTACGTGTCAGTTCTGCAGGACGCATGCATGAAAGAAAGTACGTACGTAAAAAATACCGTTTATGGAAAGCGGCCATTAGGGGTGTCATACTAAGCCCGGAACGTCACAACCAGTCGCTGCTAGCAAAATGTACACCCAAGAAATAGTGGCAGAACCTGACTGTGTCTGTCCAGGTTTAGTACGATAGGCTCTTCCCCGGATTTACTAAGAAAATATAGGAAATTATGGTGTGCGCTTCATGTCTGCCAGCAGTATGATACCCCGCTTTGTCATGGCCTTCACGCAACGTCTGGTTTTCCCGCATTCGTTCACAGGTTTGGTTTTTCTATAATACCACTGGTGAGTTAGATGGTCAGTTCACTTATTTAAATGTCAACGCATCATGTTTCGTTTATCAGCCTTGGAGTTTACACCACTGGTCTTCCAGCAACTGATAAATTTTTGCGAATGTCAAAAGTGGGCATTCTGATTATTTATATGGCCTGTAGTGAGTCTGGCCACCAACATTATGGATAAAAATTTTTATGGCTGTTCCGGATCGGACTTCGCTTGATTCCCCCCCCCCCCTCTCTCTCTCTCTCTACCCCCACCCTCAGTTATGGTCTTCACGTAATGTCTACTTTTCCCGCATTCTTTCAACTCCCTGAAGACCTCGCAAACATTTTTGCCACGTTGTAGTCTAACATTCCATCAGGATGGCATCATTGCTCGGGTACCACTGTGTTGTTTGCCTTCATGAAAAATGTATGGTCGGTGGCATTTTCATTGCGTCTTCCTCGGAGAGACATTTGCATAGAATATTCTTATCCAAGGTCAACTTTTTTGTTTCTTTTTTTATATTTTTTTTTCTGTGCAGGTTTGCTGCCATTCTTTGTAGTACTTCATCTTAGTATGCGGTTGGTCAGTGGTCGCTTCTGGTGTTACGTCCTTTTCTACTTGTCTATCGTGTTGCTTTATCCTAATACGATGTGACCGTTATCGTGTCGACGTGCTTTCTACAAACTCAAACTCAGACCCATCTTTGTGTAATGTATTGATTTGTGTGCATGCGCGCACGTGTAATTATGAATACTAGCTGAGTTACCTGGCCCTGCCCGGGAGAAATATCTTTATTACTTATA
This sequence comes from Onchidella celtica, assembly GCA_963931925.1. NCBI lineage: Eukaryota > Metazoa > Mollusca > Gastropoda > Systellommatophora > Onchidiidae > Onchidella > Onchidella celtica. Next base: position 31,077,451 of record OZ007580.1, on the reverse strand, counting down.
ATGATCTAGATTTAGGACACAAAGTAAAGTTCCTTCCACAGACAAAGAAATACAATGACAGAGTCAGTATCGACTCGGATTCCGCGCCAACTCTGAAGTTTGTTTAGCCGTGTTCCCTAAAGTTTACAGGCGACCCATGTTTTCGTTAATCCACAATTTGCTTCCTTCAGCGAATGAACGATGAGGCAAACTGTGCCACTGTACTAAAAATAGACCATAATAGCGTATCCCTGTTCTAAAAGCATGGAGTCGGAAGTGTTTTACGTGTGAATTATGCAAAATGAACAAATTTAATACCCAGAGTTGGTAGCATTTTTATATTATCCCCTTACATCACCGTAAGTCGAGTTATAGGCGATGAGAATGTTTCCAGAGTTTTGGAACCCTCCCAAAAAGGGCCTTTGAGGGCAGAACTTTCACCTTTAGCTCCATTATAGTATGATATTGCCCATTATAAATTCATGGATTCGTTTTGTTCTCTTATTACAATGAATTATTTTAAGAAAATGGACACAGATGGGAAAATGCATTGGAGGTAGGCTGAGGACCGGAATAGATTGCACCTAAAATACAGTAAGTAGATACGGGGCGTATGGTAAAAATGCATGTCTACATAATGTCTTTACACTGAACAGCTTCGGTTGGATTTTAAACATCCAGTTTGGCATGTGACACGTATCTGATGTAGGCCTACCTTTGTATTTGTGTGTTATGAAAAAGGGGATGGAGGGAAAGACATGGAAAGAAATATGTTTCTGTTTTATTTTTTATTTTTATTGCTGGCTTTTTGTTGGTGTTGTTGTTGACGTTGACAAAATAATATAATAAGGATGATAATAATAGTAATAATAATAATTATAACAGTGTGATCATTATTACATTGATAAAAAAAATAAACACCCCAGTCCTTTTGTGTATGTTTTTCCAATTTTTGTTTTACTCGCACTATATTTTATGAATATTTTATGTTTTTCCCTTTAAATTATTGAAAAAATGCCTGGGTCCTATCCCCCGTTCCCCATCGATTCCATGACAATGTTCCTTTATTTTCCCGAGGTTTCATGCACTCATGCACACAACAATGTGGCAATAATTATAATAGATAGGCATTCTGTTCTAGACAGAATGCGTGCTCGATCTGGGAATGGGTTTGGGGGAGGTGGAGAGATACTGCAAAATGCTGAGGGCGAGGGCGTTCTCCCAAAGGGGTGAGTGTTCTGTCATGCCATACGGGTGATGGAACGCGGTCGGTCAGTCTGGGGTATGGTCGGTGCTCATGAAAAATTTACATTTGTCTACTGGCGGAATAGGTTGCCAGTCATTGGTTTTGCGTGGAGCTTTTTTTTTTTCATTATGGTGATCCTTCACCTCCTCAACTTTCCTGCTCTCCATGTATACGCCATCTATTATCCACGTTCGGTTTAGTGGCTATGCAGCAAAAACAGGGCTGTCGATTTCATCAGGATTCCAAATCCACAGTAAGACAACTGTTCGTTCAGGATTCTATTTATCGCGGTATTTTTACCAACACCTGTCGCTACTCACGAAACTTGGGTTTGCGTGAAATTATAAAGGTGCCTTCCTTTCCACCTGCAGAAGGTTCATTTTTAGATTTGGAGACTTGACATGACGGAGAAGTATTTTATTCATTTCATATCGCGAATTTTGTCTCCCCCCCCCCCCCCCCCCCGATCCTTTGTTTTCCCACGAAAAGCATATAAGCTCCCGATGGCATCATCACTTCCTGTCGATGAGCCCACCGTTGAACACATTGCCCAGTGCGCTGATTAGTGCCATTTCATGACAGTCAGCGCCTGGAACTGCGTTTGGGTATTGACGGGCAAGAGCAGTGCGTCGAGGCTTGTGAGAAAATAAACGAACAAAAGCTGCTACTACAACAAAATAAACCTGAAGGAACGGACAAGGTGAAACAGAGCCATCATAATCAGCTAGAAGTGAAACTAATGAACAGATTTATCACGGGGCAAAGCTGGGGACCTCAGCTAGTGTTTCAAACGTAAAGCTTCCAAAATCACAGTACCAAAGAGAAATGCCATGACAGATAGGATTAAAGCACACATTGTCATTCTGGCCGATGACGTGAGGTCCGTTTTTCGTCTGTTTTGCCTCTGTGCCCGATGTGTGTTTAGATCTTTATTTTAAGAGGTTTGCTGCCTTTGGCATTTACACCTCACTTTTTCTTATTGTGATAGGGATTAGTTGTTGTTGTTGTTGTTGATTTTAGAATTTTGCCCGGGCAACGGCCTTGTACGGCCGGCTCTTCACGATTTCCAACTGCCAAAGTATCTTTACCGTGGGCAAAGTGCGCATGGGCCCTCCCAATTTTTCGTCCTGATCCGAGAAGACTAAGTGCTCGATCCTATATACCATGGGATCGGGGACAGGAAAATATGAGAAAAATCCCACAATTCCAACATGCCTGCACCGTCTGGGATTCGAACCCGGTGCCTTCGGCATGAGAGGCAAGCACCTTGCCCCTGGACCACCGTGTCCCCTCAGTACCCGAGGTCTCTCTTTCCGCCCACCTCAAGACAGTTTGGGCGAGCCCGGACTGATGAGACAGATTGGTTTCCGTCTTGCCAGAGCGCCAGGTCCTGTTTAGCTCCACCGTCCACACCTCACACTAAAACCGAGACAAAACAGACTAACGACTCAGTGCGCCATCGGTGCCATTCACGTCCGTGCTTACTGCTTTGCAGAAGTTCTGTTTTTGTGCGCTGTCACATCCCTTATCGGCATGCCAGATCTTGTGCTCAATGACCTTTATCTATTGACATTTTCCGTGTGCGCCGATTATTTAGAGAGGCAAATTTATATATTATTTACTATCTGTCATTTGCACGTGCGTTGTTTGTATATAATATTAATTATGCATCTTCCCATCGCTTTGGCTGTCCGAAATTCATCTCTTACCATCTGCTCTATTTATTTTAAAACCTCTACCTCGGTGCACCCCACCCCCCCCCCTTTCTCGTTTTTCCTCTTTTTGTTTATTCACTCAACTCCTAGAATTTCTAAGAGACGCCAGTCACATTTCTAATAGTGAGTGACAGGTTTGGATTATGTGATTAAAACGATAATCCATCACGTAGCTTGTTTTCTTGTCCTCGTCCTTCCCCTCACCCGCTATCTTCATTCGACTCCATTGCTCCTCCATTCCTGGCTCTTTTTCGGTAACTGAGCGTGAGAAAACTCTCTGAAGACTTAGAAAAAATGATTGACCACGGGGGGTCAAAGCGTGGCCTTCGTAATCGTGTTATCACGAGGGCCATGGTCAAAGCGAGATGGACATATATATAGAGATAGTCATATTGATACAGGCCAATCAGCTGGAGGGTTAGTGCGTTTTGCGAGGCCGAGAAAGGGGTGGGAAGGGGGGGTGTAAGACAAACATGAAAAAATAACTTTTGCCATTTCCTTTCTTGCGTCCTAAGAGCTGAAATGATTTTTTTTTTAAAATGGCGCCCATTCTGCCCAACATGCAAACATACGGCATTTATTATTGTCAATATCATTATTACGATCAATAGTGAGAGTAATAATATCAGAATTTTCAGCTGTGACGACGCTTACTGCCTACCACATATATAGTTCATACGCAATCTGCCGAAGAAAAAACACGAGGTAACCGTTGGGCACGCCTGACACATCAATTATTATATTCCGCCCGCTTTACTTTAAAACACATTGACAGACTATAGCTCACTTTGGCATGTATGGGTTTGTGTTCATTTTGCACGACAGCTTGCGTTATCTTGCGTTATGCGATAAATTCCTTGATTTATTAAACATCCATTAGGGAGATTTAGTCGCATAAACCCCCGTTTTAGGAAGAGTTCTTCATAAAACAAAAATATAAAGTCAGCCCTGCATTGTCTGGCCATTTCTTTCAGGTCATGTATTGCTCAATGCCTCCAAACTGTAGCTTGGTGGAGCTTTAGTGATTTGGACCGACTTCTAAAGTTTTTGGTAAAATCGGGGAGCATTTCGTACGTCCTTTTGTTGTTTTTGTCAGAGTCCTGAGGTGCTTTGTTGGCTTCTGTTGGTTTATCCTCGATAGTGTTTTGATCATTTTCTTGTCACACTGCCGGTCATGTTATGTTACCTTGTAAAAAATAACAGTTTTTACAGTTTTGACCAGAGTGGGCTGTAGAGTAATGAAAGTTTTGCCCCATGGGTGAGTGGTGATAAGACATAATGCATTTGTGTAATTCTTACAGAATACCAGGGCAAAAACTGTAGAATGAAATCATGCGTAAAGCCCATATGTAACCACTTAATATTTGTAAGCATTTAACACCGGACATTGTTATGAGGTTGTTGTTTTTTTTCGGAGCGTCTCTGCCCCTTGGTATTTGCACCTTTTTTTGTGTTTGTTTTCGTGTTCTTGTTTTGTTGTTATTGTGTTTGTATTTTGTATACTTGTTTGAAATCCTTGGGGGGGGGGGGGGGGGGGTTCGTGTTTTTTTTTAGGCCTGCTCCTCTCGACTTCCAACAACCAAGGTATTTTTAATGTGCACAACGTGCACACGGACCGCTCCGGGTTTTTCGTCCTTATCCGAGAAGACTAGGTGCTCAACCATGGTCAGGAAATTTCCCCAAATTTCCAACATGTCTGCCCCTACAGGGAATCGAACCCGTTACCTTCGTGATGAGAGACGAGCAACTTGCCTGTGGACCAACTTGTATTATTATTTTTTGGATATTGGTAATTTAATCACTGAAAGTTAAAAATGTTGAAATCTTATGTGGTTTTCAATAATCTTCTCCGGCCACAAGTACTTGAATTCGCAAACCGCTCAGCGTGAGTTTAGAGTCCACCATAACACTTTCTTAGGGCAGATATTTACTCACAATAATTGCACAGGATCGAAAGCAGTGGCAATTATGGGGGCTAAATTTGAGACATTGTGATGAATTTGATGTTATGACCCTTGAGAGATCGTGCCCTCGTCTTGGCTGACTTGTCATCTGGTTTATTATTCTTTTGTATTGAGGGGGCTCAGTGTTAATGACCCCATGAGCTCCCGTAGAGCTTTTTGTTAACGACGGTGGGGATTATATTGATGATGTCAGACAGAGCGTGTGTAGGCGAAAGGATTGTGTTCTTGGTGAGAGGACCTGAGATCGATTTCTGGTTGTGGATCCCCTTTCATTTAGAAGCTGGCAGACAATTTTATCTGTATTAGATGTAATGTAGAATGCCGTGTAAAGTTCTGCGTATTCTACACCTTTTGGCTAGTTCAAGTCGGGCATTCTGAGAGATTGGGGAAGACAGAGATGGGTACAGGTGTAGAGCATGCTAGAGAATTGGAGAGAGAGAAAGACAGAGAGAGAGGAAGAGGAGGGAGGGGTGAATATGGAAAGAGTGGACTAAAGGTTGTGAGAAGAGGAGAGAGTCGGAAAGAGCATGAAAGAGATTTCTTGAGATAGAGATGAAAGGGAAGAGGAACAAGGAGTGACGATAAATCATGGTGAGGAAGAGCTGTCAAACGGGTGCTGTTGATAATGGAACGAAAGTAGGTTGATTTGTGCAACGGTGGAAAGCAAATGTCACAATGTCAAGCGGGAAACGACAGAGAGAAACGTAAAGGAAGGAAACGGAAGACTCGATATTTTGGTAAAAGTGTATGACCTCTGTCAGGATTTTGCGAGTTGGAAAAGTAATTGACCACCCGCAAGGAGTGGCCATTTCCTTCCCTCGTCCCTCCTGACAAGCGTGTTGATTGGGTGGCCAGATTTGATAACCGCTTGTCGGCCAAATCGAGTGTCTTATTTCACACCTGTTTGGACTGGAACCGAAATCAGATTTGGTCGCGAGGGAAGCGGCGGTAAATCACATCATTGCTGCTGTAGGTTGTCAAGAGGGTGAGTTCAAGTGGCAAATTGAACCGAGAAAGGAAGAAGGAGAGAATGTGTAAGAAACAGATCAAGGAAGAAAAGGCAAGATGGATAGAACGTTCTTGCGCTGTGATACCGACTGAGTAATGCTGGTTGGCTCAGTTTTATTTCTGCTCAAATGAACTATTTGACGATGCTGTTGCTGCCAAAGATACCAATGTCTGGTTAACGAAGGAAGTTCGAACTTTTCAAGTTCGGGATATGCAGGACGTGGTGAAGAGCTTTGTCTTAAGATGTGTATTACGTTACCGTTGGCATTTTACCGCTGGCTTCTTGTCCGCTCGTTCTCTCGGCTTTCATCTGATATTGTATTGTTTCCTTTCACGCTGAGAAAGGCTATTTTTTGAACATTACGTTTCCTATTCCTCCAATTTTCTGTGCATTTAGTCATGAACATTGCATTGTAGAAGCTTTTAAGGAGTACAAGAGGATTAATGATTTTTATTCTGTGAGTTTTCTATTTACAGCCTCAGCTCTCACATTCACACAGACTATTACAGTCGAACAGCTTGGCGAGCATGACATCAGCATTGTTCTGATATTTGTCGAAAATGATTTTCTTTCTTAAATCCCCCCCCCCTCCCGATTATACCCCGAGTGTCTGGACCATCTTTATTTATGTCAGATCTCTGTGACAAATTTGCCCTGGAGCTAGTTCTCCATCATCCTAAAGAATAGGACGCTCTTTGATTAAATGGAATTTTTAGCCAGGCTTTAGCAAGATTATAATACTGGAGCCTTTGAAGATCAGAGAGAAATATTCGTTTTTTTGGGGGGCTTTAAAAAAAAATCCGACGGCTCTGGGCGTGCTTCTAATGGCTGGCACAGTTTTTCATCAGACGGAGGACATTGCCTCTCAACTTTTCTGTATTTCTGTGGCAGTTAAGTTGGCCGTCTTGACAACCAGGATGGAGAGGATTAAACGAATATTGTGTTCTTGCTTTGTTTTTTTAATTCTCAGTGTTTTACTTTGGGATCTTTTGTGAGTTCATCCTTTCTGGGCTATACCATTTTGTCAAAAGGAGTGATCAATTGGAAGGCCCGGCAAATTGAAGCCTTACTTAATTTTGAATGTAAATGTTGGAGAGCAGGAGCAAGGGTAGATTTCAGAGTTACGGACAGATACTGTTTAGGGTTAGGGTGTTCTGATTAAGTTGGATTCAGAATCAGATGGCATTTGGCGACCTTAGGTCTTGTTTGTTCCATGATCCATCTCCACTTTTTGCACTACTGAGAAATTCCACGTCACACGTTTGCTGCTTTAGTGTTATGATAAGGACTTGGAATAAATCGGAACTGTGAAACAGCTTGATAAGTGCCACAACGCATTTCAAACAAGTATCAAACTATGCACTTGTTATTTCTCCTCTACATACTAAAAGATCTCCAGTTTTTCAGTAAATGGAGATAGAACAAACAAGAACCAAGGTCTCGATTTGTAACCACTTACACAACCATAACACGGGAATGAGTTTACCACAATGATTTCAAGACAGCGATACAAGCATGCCAACTTCATGTAGTGAAATGTGTCAGCTGTCAGGGACTGGCGACTTTACGCGCTCACAAACCGAAACAATAAAAATTACCTCTCGTCTATTGCTCATGCAGATGGATGGATGGACACAGCCAAATGCTACTGGTGCATAGTCTTTTTGCAGTTCAGTCCTCCACTTTTTCTTTCACAACATTCTTCCTGCGTCTTTCACTCATCCCCGACAAACAAAATGTCACTCACCTCTCACGCTCAACACGCCTTATTCTTTGGCTACGCTCTCTACAATCCACAGACATTACTCAATCAATCACCATTTCAAAGAGATGAAGAACGAATTAAAATCACAAGGAGAACTGAACACCTCACATTTTAAGACTTGGCCATCTGCACTCACTCACTTGCTGTAGATCAGTGGTTCCCCATGGAGGGATCAGAACCCACTCATGGCCATCAAAGCTGTTGGCATTTTTTTTCCCTTCTATTCTGAAATATATTTAGTTTTATATGCTGATTTAGTAGAAAATTATTACCAAAGTACGAAATTTATTGAACTTGTATTTTAATGCTGGTGTTTATTACTCGAAACAATAAAAGATGTCAACGTTTTCCTTGGGCTTCCTGTTCTTTCCTGTGCACCATCCAACAGCCCTTTGTTCTAGAGGCAAGGTGTGTTCTCCCCTCATGCCGATGGTACCGGACTCGGTTCCCCGGATAAGGACGAAAAACTGGAATGGCCCGACTGCGGGTTGCGCAAGTTAAAGATAACCTTGGCAGTTGGAAGTCGAAGAAGGGCAGGCCTAACAGGGCCGGCTTCCCGGGCAAAAGTAAAAAAAAAATAATAATAATAATAACACTCCTTCTCCTGGTCCTACCCTCCCTCCCCCCCCCCTCCCCACCACAGCGAGATCAAGGAAGCGTACAAATACAAATACAACAACAAAAACAAGAATAAGAAAAACAAAACAAAAAAATAGAGATGCAAATGCGAAGGACAGAGATGTGGAAAAATAAAGAGCTGAACATTCAATCTATTTAATCCGTCTATCCACGCTGTGCATTCTTGAGGGCCGGGATGTATTGTGGAAAATAGTTTGAGAACCGCTGACCTAGATTGAGTGAGACGAGGCTTTCAGACGGGTGCTTCAACTTCATAGCATCACTCAGTCAGCGTGATTGATGGTATTTTAACGACAGCGAAATTGGCGTATATTGCTGAAATGCATTTATGAAATGGCGTGTTTCTTAGCATTGTTTTTATTTCCTTTTTGACTCATGAAGTGTAAACTTATGAGCGATTTATTTCGTGTTTTATTTTCTTGAACGTCTGGATATTCTTTATTATTTTGTTTTCCACAGATTGGAATACAGGAAAAGTTAATATATATTTTTGTGTTTTGCCAGTACAGCAATTGATGTTTGTTTGCTGCAGTAGTTGTGGTGATGGCGGTGGTGGTGGTTTAGGTGATGTGATGGTGGTAATGATACTTGATTACCGCAGAGGACGTGGAGTTTGAGTCTGAGTTTTTACGATGCGTCGATATCATAATCGCCACTTTGCCGAACTCACGGTGTTTTTGGGTACCATAATAGGTTTGTTATTTAGAGATTCATCAACTTAAATTTCATGAATAGAATGAAATAATTTCGTATGAAATTGATTATGTTGGTAAAATTGGTAAAACCTGTTTTATGTAGATCTGAAAAGAATTTTGTAAATGTGTGTTGAAGTCTTTAAATCAAGTTGTAGATCCTAACCTCTTTCAGAGAGGACAGGACGCGCCGCGGCGATTGTGGCATTTGTCCAGGGATCACAAATGTGGATGTTCAAGCTGGTCATGTTTGAAAATGAGGTCATTTCGGGGACATTTAATTTTTTTAAATTTCCTTTGACATACTCCCTCGGACAAAGGAGAATACTTGGACATAAGACTGTATCCATGCACGGTCAGACAACAACATTTGTCAACGCACTTAAGTGACACTTTTATCTCCGCCTTTATGGGCAATCAGTTTGGCGTCTCCACGGACAGACACAAAAACAAACCAAAAAAGAAAATGTGCAGTAAAATGGAGGAATATTGGGTCGATCGACAGAAATTGTAGTACAATAGTGACGCCCCCGTGAACTTCCGTTTTCATGATTCCTTGTTGTTGGACAGTCTGATGAAAAGTCTTTATCAGTATTTCCCTCCTTTGAGTACACAATACGGGCGTAACTAGAGATGTGTCTCTTCTACCTTAATGGAACTATAAATTATCAATTCTTTTTTTCTGGATTGTCTGTAGAAAAGTATTTGCCAGTGTTTCTGCCTCTGTGTACTTTGCACGATCTGAACTCGAAATGTATCTCTTTTTGCCCAAATCGGACGGCTGTTACCAAATTATCTGAATTACTAGTATCCTTTGAAAGATGTTTGTCGCTATTTCCCCATTTGTCTCCACGAAAACGGACGTAACTCGAGATTGACGCCTTTTTACAGTAATCGGACTGTAGTTAGCAAAATTTTAGGAAGGTGTTTGTCAGTATTTCCACACACATACACACCCCCCCCCCCTTGTTTACATAGGATGGACGTAACTCGAGATTTATCTCTTCTACCCGATTCGGACAATAATTGGCAATTTTTCTGTTGGCAGCTGCATATAATCATGGTTTCTTTTTGCAGGCACAGACTCGTATTTCGTATTATTTTGTGCAGGTTGAGCTGAGATAAACAACGGGAATAATTAGTTTATGCGTATTGGAAGTGTTGGGTGTGTGTGTGTGCACGTTTGTAAGTTTGTCATAGTGGGTTGTTTGTTTGATTTCTTTTTTCTGTTAGCTGTTGATGGAGTTGTTTGTGATAGGGTTTGTTTTGTTGTTTGCGTTGCTGTTGTTGTTTTTAACAGCTTTGCTATTATTGATTTGTTTGTCACCCTTCCCGTTATTCTAAGCTCAGGCACGCAACCGGCCGATTTTTGATCGGGCGACTAGTTGGTCGGTGACATCACGTCAATGGATTTTAGTGAGATCTGGCGCGCCAGACGACTAGTTGGATCTCGCGGAAGCCAGAGAGTATGTATGTAAAGAGAAGTTTCACTATCGGCCGCTTTGCACTGCGTGACATGGGGGGCGCCACGAAACCATTGTTAGCATGCAGCGGAAAGTAGTTTGCTATGGTAAACAATACCAGTTCGTGCATTTCCACAGGGCGTAAGAGCTTAAAACGGCCCTAGATAGTTTGAATGAAGCCAAAAAATATGAACTAACCACGGTAAACAGATAAACTCACTGTCTTAGGTGAAAACGGTCTCTTTCAATTCTTGTTTACCGCAGCGACCTAGTTTGGCGATTTGGCGGAAGTGAGATCTCTCTATAAATACAGTCATACTCTCTGCTGAAACGCAATGTTGTGACGTCACACCCAACGAGTCGGCCGATCAAAATCGGCTGATCACGTCACGACATTTAGCGTCAATGAGATCCCGAGCATCAGACAACTGGTAGTTTCTTATTGAAACCAGAGAGTACAATATATGTTTTAGCGGTTTCACTATTGGTAGATTTGCACTGTGAGACACGGGAGGTGCCGCGAAACCATTGTTAGCATGGGGCGGATGTAGGTCGCCGCAGTAAACAATGCCTGTTTTTTGCATTTCCACATGGCGTAAGAACTTACAAACGGCTATAAATAGTTTCAATCAGCCCCAAAATATGAACAAACCACAGTAAACAGTAGTACTAGTAAAACACTAATTTTGGTGAAAATGGTCTCTTTCAATTCTTGTTTGCTGCAGCGATCTAGTTTTAGCGATTTGGCGGAAGTGAGATGTCTCTGTAAATACTTGTCGTGATGTCACCATTCAACTGACGTCAAAATCGGCTGATGGCGTCACGAAGGGGTTGGGGCCAGAACAACAGAAACGCAAACCGGGATGTCAAAAAGGTGAAAGATAGTGCAACAAATATTAGTCCTCTGGTGCCTGGGTATAGATTATCAAGTTGAAAACTTCTAGAAACTTGCGCAACCTATTTTAAGTGGTCAGATAAATGCAAAAATGTGCGTGGATCTGGCGAAATCGGGCTTAAGGTGAAAGATCAAATTCCTGAGAAAACCGCCCCAGGGGGGGGGGGGTAAAATTTTCTATGGAACTGAGATTTGCTTATAAACTGAAATATTAGCCATTTTTCTACATTCAGTTAAAATATTTTGATTGAAATCTTCTTAGAAACATTTTAATTTGATTTTTTAAAGAAGTACAAAAATATCACCCGAAGCTCGAGTCTACCGGATCCACTCACAAATGATGGTAGTATCTTTTATAAAAACAAAACAAACAAAAAAAGATAAATGGGAAAGTGTTCCAAATATAGAACATTGAGCACTAGCTGAAATGTTTCAGATATGAAACTTAGGGCTCCAGAGGGTTAAACCGCCATCGACTCTATCAGTCTGTCCAGTGGCTTCCGTCGGATGACACCACAGACCACAAGGGATTTCAGTTAATTAGTTTGTGAAACTGCAGAGAATATTATCCCCGTACATTTGCGCGCCTTTGGAATTGGTTTTCTCTGGGGAGAAATTTCTGTGTTGGTGTTTGATTTCTAGATTTGTTGTCGGGAGATTGGGTTTTGATCGTTCTTTGCTGATTCTTTCGGACATTTATTCGCGACAATTGAAAAAAAAAATTCTCTATTGCGGAGGCCTGTTCAGAGAACTGAAATGTAATGTCGTAAAGTTTGTAAATAAGAATGGAGACGGTTTGCTGTTTGAGGTTCGGTGGAGTTTCCGGTTTGATTCTGTGGCTATAAATATTGTGCCACAGAGTGTAATTTTTTCTGATGTGTTAAGTTTGACAGCTTTCTAGTTCGTTATTAGCAGGACCATCGCCTGGCAGCATTTTCTGACTAGATTGTGTTTGTAATGTTTTCATATTTTATTTTACCGCTGAAAAGACGGTGTTTTTATTGCATATTTCTTCTGCATGACAGTTGAAGTAATCTTTCTTTACAAACTTTTTTTTTTTCCATTAATTTTGCCCCATCAGTAACTGTTGTGAATGATTAAAAAAAGTTACATTTAATTACTGATACAACTGTCTTATTTGACTGCAGTAATAAGGGGAGAGGGTTCCACCTGTCCCAGTTACGTGCACTAAACGTGCCTTTGCGACGTCCTGGCCAACAATGCCTGTCGCGATGTAAGAGTTTCCTGCCGCTATGAAGACTCGGGGCTCCAATACACAAAACCCTGTTTATGCGGATGCAATACAGTGCAAGAAAGGTTGTTTTTTTTCCCACACCTACTACCAGTAGATGAAGTTTCTGAAGCTTAGAGAATCCATGCAAGTTACACAGAACCCCCCCCCCCCCCCCCAAAACCGGTACATTTTTCAAATGCTTTGCACAGGTTTGGGAGTCCGGGAAATACTGTAAATATTAAACCAACCTCATGCCCATACATTTATCCATCCAAGCATCTTGCCTGCGTCACTGGGGCTGAAAGCCGAGAAAGGCGCTAAATATATCATTAGTGAGACATTTTACAAAATTCTTCACGAACACGCATGTCATTGAACATTTCATTTCCTCCTCAGGCAACCGCCCATAGCTCAGTGTTTTCGCCGAGAGATGAATTTCAATGTCACTTTACTGACGTAAGCTGGGAGTTCAATAGCAATGGTTCTCTCACCTTTTTTCAACGTGTCCGCTTTCTGGTGTTGTTGTTGCTGCTGTTGTTTTTATTGTTGCTGCTGTTTTGAACAATGGTAAATCCAAATTTGTTTTTTAAAAAAGGGGGAGGGGGATCCACTTCAACTACATTAAATGAGGGAGAGGTTGTTGGACAATGATAAATCGAACTTAGAAAAAAATGTTTCCACTTTAACTTCATTAAATGAGGGAGAGAGATCATGACGTAGGCTTGTCAGTCCCATAGTTCGGCTCTACATGAAGTGGGTAGGAGAACCACTGCCTCGTAAGAAAATAGCTTGAGATGGTAAAATAAGAAAATCTCCCTCCAATCAGATTCTCTCAGACTGTGCGTCTTGGCGTCCGTCATCCAATTTACCCAGTTCATTTTTGGCGCGTCACCAGTGGAGGCGGGACATACGCCTCAAGGGGCATGAGCAATGCTTCAGGTGACATTCTCAGAATTAACGCCTCTGATTTGCAATTCTTCGGACATCCTAGAAGTTGAGGGAGGTGTGAAAATGCTGATAAATGATACACGCATGCGACAGGGGAACAAGAGGATTTATTTTAAAAAGTCGAGGAACCTTTCTTAAACTTGATAATTTCTGTGAGGAACGGTTGATGTTCTCCTTCTGTCCTATCATTCTGTCATATCCTGTCTTGTCTTCTTTGCTTCTTCTAGCACGATATGGCTGTTATCGTGCCGGCGTGCTTTCTTCAAATTCAGACTCAGCTAAGAGTTCCGCGCTTTCTTCTTTGATTTTTAGTAGAAAGCTGAAACACAATATTAAAATCCCCACCGGCATTCGTAGGTGGATGTAAAGTAACGAACATGCCACATCAGTGGACTTTCATTATTTCAGTGGAAACAACCCACGACACAAAAGTATATATTAGTAACTCTGCTAGTTCTTGATATAGTTGTGTGTCGTATTGGAATATTGTGTTTGGCACAAAGACTGTCTGCTGACATACCAAATCACCGAAATGGTCATGTTTTGGCGTAATGATTGAATAGTCGAACTTCTGCAAAGGTTCCATGTCTCATGTTCAGAGATATCTTACACTAACTGGTCTTTGTCAGAGTTACCGCTCGTCTCTCCTTCCCGTGCTGCCCCTCCCCCCTTTTTTTTTTTTTGGTTTAAATCATGAGAGTTACGAGAATTTTGTGGATTTCCGACACTTTGGGGAAAATTGGAACTCACAAAAAATATATTTCATGATCGTGTCGGGAATATAAATGGATTGAGATCGTGGGGCCAGCAAAAACTGGATTTCAGTTCATCTGGAAAGCATAAAGTGCAGTCTCCCCCATTCCTATCCCTAGAGCCCTTTTAAGGCATAGGCACACAGGGTAGTTGCCTAGTGGTCCCAAGGGTTTGGGGCGCCTCATGCTTGCAGATTTCTAAGTAGTTGTGTAGTGGGCAGGCCGCAGCCATTTGCTTTGCCCTGGGGCCTGTAATGATGTTAAGAGGCCTATTCATCCCTGCCCCACTGGCGATGGCGGTAGGATTAAGCATCCTTTTTCCACGGTGGAAATATAATTGGCATCAATGTGTGTATGAACAGAGTGTATAGCAGAGCCAGTTTTGACAGGTGACCTCTTGAATTGACGTCAATCTCTGGCAATTGTATGCAATCCTAAGCTTGGCTGGCTCAAAACTGCCCAGAGCAATGTAGCCATTCATCTGTCAAATATATGTAAGTGTGTTTATGTAAGCTGGTTCTTTGAAGCTTTTTTTGTCTTGGGGGAGGGGGGGGGGGGTAGGGTGTCTTTCTACCCGGGGATGGAAAAAATCCATGCCCTTTTGTGTTTTAATTCCGGGAGAACTCAAGTAAAAAGAGATTGGGTTGGGGAAGATATAGAAAAACAGCCAGTGATGTCGGACTGTGGAAGTCTTTCCAGAGACCAGTTGTCAGTTGCTCGAGGCTGACAGTCGCCTAGAGATGTGGAAATCCTCTGGTTTTCGTTCTCCAGAATACTGTTAATGTGTCCGGTACAGACTGCCACTTCATGATAAAGCGGGAAGGGAAATGGGAGTGGCAGAAGGTAGGGAAGTGAGGGCGGGGGGGGGGGGATAAGTGGGAGGGTAGGAACAGAGGCCAAGGCAAAGATGTTAGGGTAGCAGCCCACACAAAATAATTATGTTTGCTGTAACGATGTCTGAGAAGGTGCTAGTTTAAGACAAATACATGGTAGACTTAAACACTGAATAGATCCTCTCGCTAGGTTCCTGGCATTTATTTGGTGCTTGTTTTATGTTCTGTGAAGGTCTTAAAAATGGTTTCTTTATAGTGATCTTCATTATCACCCATTTTTTTTTTCTCTCATTGTTGTTTTCTTTTCTTTCGTTTTTTTGTTGTTGCTGTTGTTGTTGTTGTTGTTGTTACGCCGTTTGTCCTTTTCTTTGTATTGTTGTCCTTGCCCGTTTAGTTACTGCCGTTGTTGTCATTGAAGTTTAGAAATGTTAATATTTTAAAACTATTCAGGAACAGCCGCTAAAATTCATTAAGTTCTCCATCTGCAACCTGCCACGGAGAGAGAGGGAGAAAGAAAGAGAGAGAGAGAGAGAGCGAAGGAGAGAGGCTAGAGGAGAGAGAAATGGAGGAGGGGAAGGGATAGAATGGCGTATTTGTTTACGTTTGTTTGTGTGGGTGTTGAAGGGTGTGTATCAATGATCTGATGTTTACAAGTTTTGCAACTCTATATTATTAAACATATACATAAAATATTTAAGTAGCGGTAATTCAAAGGTCCCCTTTATTTGATGGTATCATACTTTAGGGTATCCCTATATATAGGATTCTCCACCCCAACCCCCTTGCCTCAGTCGTTATTAAATGGCTTTTGTTGTCAGCACGGAGAGAGAATACTGCAATACAATGCGCCCATCTCATTGCTTTTCCACACACACACACACACAGAGACCTTAATTTGTAATTCAATTTTTTTCCCTAGTCCCAACATTGCATGAGCGATCTAAGCGTCGGCTGGTTATTGTTATCCGTCCAATTTCAGACAAAGAAAGGAAAAGGAAGAGGAAAAATGCCCCAGACGCAGTAGCCGAAACAATTTCCGAACGCATTTCCAATTTACCAGCTATGTTTTGGAGGGTAGAATTTCCATTCTCCGTATGGGGGAAATTCGCAGACTGCTAAATAAACGCAAAGGGTCTTTTAAGTAGTTTGTGCACGAAATCCTTCAGTTTCACACTTGAAGATTTCAAATTGTCCATGACAGAAGAAAAACGGGAATGTCTACACGCTAAAGACTGGGTATTCACTGGGGACACAAGACTGGTCCAGACGTCTGTGGAAGGCACAGAGAAAATAAAATTACGTCAATTCTTGTTAGTAATGGACTGTATCTGGGTGCGGTCCAGCCTGTATAAAGTGTAAGGACGCCAGAGGCCGAAACACTTATTTGACCAGGGATGGAGGGGGAAGGGGTGGAAGAGGGGAGAGTGCCTTTGCCTCTGAAGAGCTCATGTAGAATGGCTGTCCCAAGAGTTTCGCTTTCTTCCTTTCTTTTCTGTTGCCAGGACAACCGTGGTTGACAGTGCAAAATTGGATTGCGCTGAATTTGGGTTGAATGTTGATCGAGTGAGCAGCGCAGAGCCTACCTTTTCAATATTTCATGATCTAGTCTTATCCCTTAATTTGATGTTTATCTAGTTTAACCTCCAGTTTGCTTCTTTGGGAAATGAAATAGTTCGACCTTTAATGGTGTAATTTTAACCCTTTGATTTACTGTGTCTTGATCATTTTTTTTTACCTTGAATTTGTTTTTAAGATATGTAGTTTTCACCCTTAGTTTCCTTATCCCATAATTAATCGTCTGCCCAGGGTAGCAGATACTGTACTGGATGCTGACCGTATCGTAGTTTATTATTTCGTCTCGTTTGCTGACCTGAAGTGACCCGCTGGGGCACGGACTGTCAAAATTTAATGAGCATCAGAATCTTTCCATAACATTAATAGTATGTGTCTCTGCAAGTCTGTGAACTTATTTGAGGGTGACCGACGACAAGGCTGTCTAAAGAAAGCAAGCACAGTCACATTTCTACAAATGACGTTTAGTTTGCCTAGAGATTCTTCCAAAAATAAAGAAAGATTTGTAAAATGTAACGAAACAAAACCCATAATATGCTGATTGGCAGAAGCCGAAATCAATCAGGTCAATAGCAGAGGTCATCTTAACATTTGAAGTTACGACCTGGCCAAGAGAAAACAATCCCGAATGTATGAACTTATGAATGGATCGATGAGTATTGGAGTCGCAGAGCTGGTAAACTTCACTGCACTTGATTAGTTTCGTTCATCGGCTCCAGGGAGAGTTTTTTTTATAACGTAATCTCAACCCTTTACGTGTTCTCCAAGTATAATAAGCGAAATACGAAGAAAAAACAGCTAGGAAATGTCAGATCGCAAGCTGATGTTTTTTAGAATGATTCACCTGGTGTTGGATCGTCTACTGAAAATGTTACCGAGGATCAGATACACGTAGACGAAGATTGTGTTGTTTCTTGTTAATGGGAACATGTCATGCACCAAGCACGTTAATGTCGTAGTTTCCGGGGGGGGGGGCGTGGTGTGGGCAACGAGAACAGAAAACTAAAGGACAGAGACTGCTGAACAAGAGCTGATCTAAATGTCAGCAGGAAATTGATTGTAAGTATAAAGTTTTGAAGACCAACTTGTAAATGATATGAAGAACAAAGGTGAACAACAACAACAACGAAAGAACTACCAACGTTATTTTTTCGTGCTCTTGGCGAAAAATGATCGATAACAAAAGGGAAATAATGTCTTTTCATTTTGGCCATGCATTTCTGGCCGATATCTTTAGTGTTGGATCCGTACCGTTTGAATTCAGAATTTTGTCATAAGCTGGAGACTTTCAGATATTTACTCACATTTTCAACAATCATCATGATTATAATAGGTTGAGAACAACCTGGTAAAGGAGCCGTCTATGAGGGTATGCTCGATGATTTTGGTGAGTTTGACCACCACTTCCCCCAGGGACTTTTTTCAATCAATGGTTTGGCCTCACCCTCACTCCTTCTCCCTTCATGTACGAGCTCACGGACATGAGAACGATGAATACCCATTACAGATTGTAGGCCTAGATGTTGGAGCTTCAAGGGTCATTTTGCGCAGTTTTTTTTTTATTGTTCCATTAGAAACTATAACCTATATTTGATGTTTATATAGCCCCACAAGAACAATGTCAAAAAGAAATAAATAAAATCAGTTGTTTTTAGTACATCACCGTTACCGAAAACTGTACGTAAGCTCCTCAGACTCCACCCATCCCCCCACCCCACCCCACCCCCATAGCATGTACGCTTTTCATTCGTTAGGGGCAAACCTTCCCCTCTGCTTGTACGTACTTTATGGAAGGCCCCTTACTATAATTATTGTGCAAATCGGGCCTTTTTTTGGGGAGAGGGGGTTTAAAAGTTATTGTTTGTGTACTTAACATTGTCGCAGTTAACAAGAGCTAGCAGAGTAAAGTTTCAACCGCACCCCCCCCCCCCCGCCGGTCTCCACTCCCCCCCCCCCCCCTCCTGGGTATATATGTCCACTGTTTTTATCCAGTTTTAATTTTAAAAAATTTAATTCAAACCCCTCTCCAATAAGTTATACAGTATCATGGTTTGTGGTGGAAACCAGAAAGTGATCTCTCTCAAATATTCCATTATTGTGGTCCAACTTTGTGTGGCCTGCATGTTTAGATGTCGGTGTATAACCCAAGGCAGTGTTAGGATAATTACTATTTATATAATTATATGTGTTTAATGGCTGATACACTTGTACTCATAGTGGAAAAAGGTTTTGAACTGACGCGCTAGGTCTGTCAGGCTGTCAGTACGTAAAATCAATGCCAACATAACACACAATAAGTATTCCATAAGATCTTTCCACCGCTGAGAGGGCACGTCAGTGGAATGAGAGCAAGACGTGTGGCACGTGCTGTCCTATTCATGAGGGTATTACCTCGGCCAGGACATGGCATAAATCTGATCACAAGAGGCGCCTAGGGACACGAACTGTGGACGGAAACGCTCGTTGAGGTGATGTCCCCTGGGACGTTTTATGGTGGTTACAGTTACTAGTTGGCGGGGCTCTCAGGGGTCGCTCAGATGTAATCATATTTTTGTGATGCTTTGGGGTTTGGGGAGTATGTGATTTGAGACGTTGTTTTTCAAATCTGTCTATCCATCCAGTCATCCATCCATCCATCCGTCTGTCTGCCTGTCTCTCTGTCTGCCTGCCTGCCTTTCTGTCTGTTTGTCTGTCTGTAACGAAGGTCCTCAGGCGACAGAATGCAAAATTGTTCAGTCGGACGGAAAGGGGTGAGAGGACGGGGTGAAGATAGGTTTCAGATTGGAACAATTTCTTTTTCCGTACCAAAAGTAAGATGGCTGGGCGCTAGATTGAGAGAGTGGACATGTGTAGGAACAGATGACAGATAGACAGGTGTTAGATGGACAATCGCAGGGAAGAAAGAAGCACTGGTGACCACGGATGGATGAAAATTTTAAGTTGATATATCCCATCAGCTGACAGAAAGTTAACCGGTGTAGACATCTTGAGACCCGTGTGTTATTATTATTTCTTATCTTCATATTTCATTGGTGTCCGTCAGAGACTGACAGGGCCAACAGGCTGTGTGACCTTTGCAATAGAACAATGTGGAAACCTTCGAAGTACAGAATGGAATCAAATGGCCAAGCGCTTGGCTGTCTCGATCAAGACTTTTATTGTGAAGGCCCAGCAAACTGAAGTTCAGTTATCATTCTTGAAGCTATGGCCAATCAGGACCCATCTGGACCGCCCCAGCAGTTTGGAGCAAATCTGTCCACACCGATATGACCACGTTCTAACATTCCCATAAGCAGCGTAGTGGTCGACTCAAGGCAAAGCTTTTAGTCCTTCTGTCAAAGATCTGGCGGTGGCTTTCACGTGGGGCTAGGATTGACGGAATCTTGAGCTCTCGGGAGAATTTGGTAGCGAAGTCCCATTTTGCCCTTCGCTGGGGTAAAAAAAACTTGATATTTATTTCATGGAAATGCCAGAGATTAGTGGTGAACCGGGGATCTTGTAGGGGAAGTAGGACATAACGGAGCCGGGGTCAGTAAAGCTGATTTGGTATAGGTTTAGATGTAGAAAGATGGGAGAGGCGGGTATAGTAATGCTTATAGAATTCTTATTCTTACAGAAACATTTGGTGAACTCTTAAGAGAATGAATACATGGAGAGGGAACGTGAGAGAGAAGGAGAGGAGGAAGAGAAAGAGATAAGGGAGGGAGAGAGAGAGAAAAACAGATAGGGAGGGGGGAGAGAGAGAGAGTGAAAGACTGAGAGGAAGAATTTATTGCCGTTTTACGTCCCATTTCAGTACAATTAGGCCTAAGCTCCAATTATGACGAGTGCCTTAAAAAGTCCACGAGAAAGTTAGGACCCTGCCTCGGGCGAGATTCGAACATGGGGCCATACACACTTAAATTTAAAAAAAGACTTCATAATCACTGAGCCACCACGCCGGCTGGGTGAGGAACAAGAAAGAAAAAAGAACAGTATGGTAGTTAGGTGGAAATAAAGAAAATGTGAGAAGACGAGAAGAGGAGAAAAAACAGGGGAACAGAACAAAACAAAACAAAAATTGTGTTTTGACCTTTAGGTAATTATTTTTGACATTTAATAACTTGTTTACCTGCGGGCGTTAATATCCTGCCATATCAGAACAAACAAACAAAAAAGTTCAGTTTGTCTGAAGTAAATGCCACCCTGTGTTGACTAGTGTGGAGAGACAGAAGTACCCACTCTCATCAAACGGGTGGAATTGTTTACCGTTGTTCAGTCACTCATTTTCCCGGTCGCAAATTGCATTGCTTTACCCCGGACACCAGCTTGCTCTCGGGGTGATAAATGATTTTTTACTTCGAAAAGTGAGGCGGGGGTGACCAAGAATGGGCAGTGGGACATTATATTGTCGCCTGAAAATTAAGACATGACAGAAGCCTGTTTGCTAAGTTTCACAAGCAACAAACAAATGTGATGACGAACTTTGATGCAGTAATTTCAGAGGAAGACCTTAACAAATATGCGCCCTTCGTTAAACCTCATTGGTTATTTTGTTGTTGTTGTTTTGTGTGTGTGTGTGAATAGCAAAGTTCTGTCACCGTTAAAATGGATACTTGAGGACAGAAATATTCCAGCCCCACCTTTATTTCAGTTGAAAAAATGCAGATTTTCAAGGTGTTTATCACGTTGTCGAATACACTCACTGTGAGCATGGCTGTCTGAAACTAAGAGAGAAAAAGACACAAATAAGAAAATTTTGTACAAACTGCACTGAATTCCCTAAAAGTCTCTGTCAACACTGGTTATTTATTTTTGTATATTTGCAAAACGGATTTGAAACCCTTGGGAGGTCGAGACTACGGGAGATCTTCAGGGGAAGTGAATCCATGACAAACTTCGTACATTCTATTGAGTCCGCGCGACTCCCAGGTCATGAGGTGAAGACGCTGAAATGTGTGTCCCTTTCTGTCTCAGCATGTAGCAGTCCGGGTTCATTTTGCCAGAGATGGAAACAAATATTGGCCAGAGCCGGAGCCAAGATAGACAGCAAGAGTTAACCCAATACTCCCCGTGCCATTTACAGCCTGTGTAAGAAAATCCCTGGAAAGAATCCACAGAAACACCCACTCAGACGTATAGCATTGGGAACTTGGGTGGAGGAGAGGCAGTCATGAAAGTCACGCGTGAGTACACAAGAAAAATGAGGGGGAAAGGAAGTTCAATTTCCCAAACTAACACGGCCTTGCCTTCTGGAGATGACCTATGCTGTCAATGATGTCCCGTCTAACGGCTGAGAAAAGTGGAGGCCAGACTATTTCTGCCCTCAAATGTCA
Organism: Onchidella celtica; assembly: GCA_963931925.1. Lineage (NCBI taxonomy): Eukaryota > Metazoa > Mollusca > Gastropoda > Systellommatophora > Onchidiidae > Onchidella > Onchidella celtica. The sequence goes on along the minus strand of OZ007580.1, from coordinate 31,055,430 downwards.
CTCCCTATGGGTGAATTGGCTCTGAAATGTTTGGGTGAAATGATCTAGTGACTTGTGTGTGGGCTTTGCTGTCGGGATTTCATTGGTGTGAAGTCCTTTAGGAAAATGCTTTGGTAAGAAAGTGCAGGGGTGAATTGAAGCTAATGAGATAGTCGTCCATTTTCTTCGTTATTTCTCTCTTTTCACAGGTTGTTGTTTGTTCTAGCTTTCTTACCATGCACACTTCGGCTATACAGACTCGAAATGTGGCCATTTTAATATATTAGCAGATGCTGTAGTGGGTGCTCTGAGAGAGTATGTATGTATTGAGAGGTTTCGCTATTGGTCGATTTCCACTGCGAGACACGGGAGGCACCGCGAAACCATTGTTAGCATGAAGCGGAAAGTAGGTCGCTGCGGTAAACAATTACACATTAATTTATGCATTTTCACGGGGCGTAAGAAATTACAAATGGCTCTAAATAGTTTTAATCAACCTAAAAATATGAACAAACTACAGTAAACAGATGTGACACTATCTTTGGTGAAGGCAGTGTCTTTTAATTCTTGTTTACTGCAGCGACCTAGTTTCGTGAGTTGGTGGAAGTGAGATCTCTCTATTTATACATACTCTCTGGTGTACGTGATCGGTTTCCAAAGTTCTTTTTTCCTTTATTAATCTGCTTTTACTTGGGGAAATGTACCATGGGTTTATTGACATGCCGAGTTGTCTTATAGTTGCCGAACTTCAGTAAATAAAAATGCAGGAATGAGACGCCAGAGAGGACAGAAAAATGAACAAACAAAAAAAAATGTTACGCTCAGGAATTTATATTTAGAAGGGAAGAGTGAAAATATGGTTTTGTCTGCGCGGAACAGCAAAATTTCAGAACCCCGACAGTAGTCATGTGTCATACTGATATAAAATTTGATTGTCAGCCATAACCAATAAGAACCCACCTCTTTAAATTTCATTGATTGTGTATGCCTAAGTGTTATTAAGAGAAAAAGACTCAGTCCCTTCATCAATCGCGGGAACAAGAGAGTTGGCCCACACTGAGATTAATCTGAAGAAAAAAATAAGGCATTGAGAAGATGAGCGGGGAAAGAGTCCGGTTGGACAGCATTATATGAGGTAATACAAACTGTATGTACTGACTTAGCGTTGTCGTCATTACCATACGTTGTTGTTGTTGTTGTTGGCTTTATTATGTTGTTGTTGATATTGTTCGAGAACTACTTATGTTGAGTTTTGAATATTATCAAGAAAATAGCGGACAGGTGTTGAGCGGAATACAGCCATCGGAACAACACTGCAGCGCATTTAATTTTCATCTTGAATTATCTGGCTTACAAAACTCTTCGCCGGAGCACTGTCGGGGCTCAGTTTCAAGGACAGGACAGGACAGGAGGTGCAAAACTTGTGTACTCTCGATGGTCGATTGGGCAAACTTTGGCCAAGAACACAATTCAGTGACTCACGGACAGTGGCTAGCTGTTCGGGAATCTCGCTGGGGTATAGCCCATCGTGCATAAGAAGGCCAGTAGCAGGGAATATTGCGTGCGTTTCGGGGGAGGAAAGAGCAGAGAAAATGAAATTTGTGGCGAGTTACACTTGATGTGTGTGTGTGTGGGGGGGGGGGGGTATTTTGTCTGTAATAATTTCCACGCAACATTGTGTGTCCCAACTTCATAAATTGTTGAAATAAAATGATAAACGTGTTTTGGCATTTGGTTTGTTCAAGAATAATACATTTTAAAAAGTAGAAACATTGCGTGTAATGGCAGACCTGAATAACGTGTAAAAGGGAATCCATAATGCTCTGATTAAGCAGGAGATCTCAACTTTGCCCTCGTCATCTTGGGTCACCGAAAACATGAAAGCATATGTGATTGGATAGCTGCCATCCCGTGTTACATAAAAGCTCTTCCCTGATTGGATACGGATTATGCACTTTGAAGAGCTTCTCATAGCTATCCCCGTCACGCCAAGCTTGTCGTGTATTGGTTGCAGGGCCGGGAGAGCGTCAGGGTGCACAATATTATCGGTACCATAACTTAGTTTAGTTAGAGTGTAAAGACATCCCGCAGTTTGCCTTTTACGGCATTACCCGGCATTGGCGTGGCGTATGCAGGGAACTGTCATAGAAATCTATCCATCCACCCATCAGTCCATCCATCCATCCATCCATCCATCCATCCAGCCAGCCAGCCAGCCAGCCAGCCATCGATCCATCCATCCACCTGTCTGTCCGACCATCCGCCCGTCCGTCCGTCCGTCCGTCCGTCCGTCCGTCCATCCATCCATCCATCCATCCATCCGTCCGTCTGTCTGTCTGTCTGTCTGTCTGTCTATCTATCAATCTATCTGTTAGCCTGCTTGCCACCTCAGACTCGCACGGAACCAAAGTCTGCGATAAATCAATCAATCATCCCGCCCTATCAATCAATTCCCTCATGTAAGAATTGTCATTTCCGCCATTTATTCATCTACATGTTTAGATCCGAGCCTCAGTGGATGACGTAATGCGGGTCGCACATACAGGACGCAGTGCAGGTCGCACACACAGGACGTAACCATTAGTGGAAACAAAGTGTGCCCCTTTCAGCCCACTCGAAATTTGTTATTCTTCTTTTGTCCCTCTTCTTTCTCTTTCTTTGTGGACTTTTTATGTTCATCTCCGCTTGTTCATCAGTTGTTTTTTTCTCATTGTTATCTTTTCCCGCTTTAGAGCTACTCATTCTCCCACCAACTGCTTCTATGTACAGTAATAATGACCAGTTGCCAATGAGTTTTAGTCCAGATTCCAGAAAGATCAGAAAAAAAATGGAGTTCACACCTTTCCTATCGTTTTGAATCCTGCCCTGCTCATTTATTATAATTCGTATTAGTTACTGCATTGTTTTTCATTCACAGAAAAAAGGGTTTGTGGATAAACAGCCACTAAAACATTTACTTGAAATACAAAATACATTTATTGGGCTGTCTATGTTGAGTGCTTATGAAAGTTATTTGTGGAACAGTTGCATATCATTCTGCAAGTAAAGTGCGTAATAAACCTCATATAGTTTTAGTCTAAATGCATGCAGGTCAGTGATTTCCCATTGGACATTTCCCGACATCATGGCTATCCCCGCAGGATTTCACCATAATATACATGTATTGCCATTGTATTGCAAAAGTGGATTCTGTCTAGAAATCAGCAGCAAGAACACGAGTGCTAGTCGAGTCTCAGAGGAGCTATCTCTGCAGGTCGGCAGATCCTGCAACAAAGCCTGTCTTCCTGGAGCAGGCCACCACTAAGTTGTTGTTTTGTTTTGTTTTAGAGGGAACGTGGAAGAAGAAGAAGAAAATATTGTGCATGTCCTGTGATCCTGTTCTGGGCCATACAACAGGGAGGTTGAGGTCTTTGTTTTGGGGGGATGGCAGCCCGTGGCATTGACACCTCGAGGGCCAACAGTATTGTTCACGAAGCTTGTCTGTGCCCATATACGTTGGGAACTTCGGTGGTTAAACGCATTTCGTATCATCGTGGTCGTTCCCCTCCTCTCCCTCTCCTCTCCATATCCTCAACACAGAGAACCAAAAACAAAAACGAAGTAAAAATCTATTATTATTGTGTAAAACTTTATCTTACATGTCCTGGGTGTTGTTTAAGCTGCTGCATTGATTAGGCAAAAACATGAGAACGATTTCAGACGGACAGGCTATTGATCATCCAAGCATTCTTTACCACCACTTGTCAGATACCGGGCACTAGAGCCCCGGTTGACAGCGAACAGAACTTGGCATTTAGTCGGTCCCAAAGTCAGGAAAGTGGCGCAGGGAGAAATGTTTAACTTGCGGAGCCGCTCGCAGACAAGAGTTGTTTTATGGCATGTAGTAGTGTTTGAAACCAGCTCGAGTGTTTGAAACAAGCTCGAGAAAAACGGTCCTCTGTGATCAGTGTTGATGGAAATCGCAAAGACCTACAGAAGAGCGAAGCTGGTATTTTTAGACCCGGGAATGCAGTTCATGTTAGAAGGGAATGCTAACTTGAATCGTCATCGGCGATAAGCGTTCCTTCAAAAAGAAGAAGAAATTTGGACTATTTGATTTGTTACGACGTCGGCACTTTGAGGACGAAGAGGCTGAAGAAACTGCAGGTTTTTGTTTCCTTGTCCCCAGCGACTAGACAAAATATTGCAGCTTAAAGCATTCACTCGAAACGAATTTTGCTTTTTGAAAATAAGTGCAATACGCACTCGAATGAGATCAGCTTGGGCGTGTGTGTTTGTGTGATTTCAGGGCGGTGACAGAGATTCTGGAAAACCCTTGCAGAGGAATCGGCAAATTTATTAGATAAATACCCAATCTCAGTAAATATTTATCATGAAATATTCAGTGTTTGATCAGTGGCCCGATATCGTGTTCTATGGTGTTTTAAACAGGCTTTACAAAATATTTTGTAGACCTCGATTCCGGAAGCAGCTTCTTTGCTGCACACTTTGATCTTCCTTCATGAATATAATGTCAGCGATTACGGATTCCAAACTGGAGCGAAACATCGATTCCTGGCTTCTGTGTATAATTCAGATGCTGGAATCGACGCTGAATTTTGATACCAGAAACGATGTCTGTGGCCATTAGCATTTGAAACTCAATCTGATGCGACATGAGTATGTCTGACGCCATGATTAAATCTACTAATGTTGGCCGCGCAGGCAGGAGTCATGAATAGATCACAAGAGCGCCATTTCCTGCTCAACTGCAATTCATTCAGATGTGTCTTTGAAATTCTCCGAGCCGTGTATGGAACCGATTGCAAACTCAGCTGGCAGTAATGGATCCTGGGAATCCTATGCTGTCTGACCGAATGAAAATTGGGAATGTAGAAGTGTGTGGGGATGGAGGTTGGGGGGGGGGGGGGTAGTGAGAGTATAGATTTACACTTTCTGTTAACAACGGCGAATTCAGAGAGATGTTCGGAATGGAGAGTGATTGTTGTTTGTAAAAATTTGGTCATGAATAGTGTTATGTGGTGATAACAAACAAAGAGAAGTCAGTTGTAGCCGGGAAGATAAGCAACTTTATTCTGGTAATATTTACAGGTCATTAGTTATATACAGTATCGCAGTAGATGTACATAATAATGCATAGAGTAATGAGGGTCACCAAATATCAATAAAGATAAAGTTATTCACACACTTTCATACTTTAGAATAGGTGACCTAATGTATTACCAACTCACTGAGAGTAATGCAACATGAAAAGTAATGTAAGTAAAGTGGTGGTGTTAATTAATCACACAACGCATAAGAGGTAAATTATTTCCCTTACTACGTAATTAAGTGTAGGTCTAACCAAGGGCAGTAACTAAGTAAATTACATGTATGCATAATTTCCCTTGATTATATATGGATATATAACAAATAGTTTGAAACTGTAAGACATTTTATGACTGTTATTTCCTGTATTGTTCGAAAAATGTATTATTATGTAAATGTTTGGTTTGTAGTCGATAGAGAGGTTTTGAGATAAATCTGCAAAGTTGTCGTCGTAGGGCGAGAGAGTCCACGGTGTCCTTTTGACATAGGAAATAAAATATCAGAAGTGTAAATTTTTGAATGGGATTTTTTTTTTTTTTTTTTACAGTTGTTTCATTTCTACGTTACAGTCTGTATCTCCGGACGTTACGCTGCACAGCAAACTGCTTATTTACCAAATTGTATGATGAACAACAAAAAAGGCAGGTTTGCCGCCATAAACCACAAAATGGCCGGAGTTTGTGGAGAGAAGGGGGGGGGGGGCAGATTCCATGTCAGATAATGAAGAATTGAAATTTTATAGATCTGATAGTTCCACGTGCCATTTGAACAGTAAATTACGGACATGCCACATTACTGAGATGGATATTTTGTGTACAGTGAAGCAGAGCAACTTGTATATATCATTATCTGATCGAGGCTTGTTCGTATGAGCACACATAGAAAAATTGCAGCGTTTACTTTGAGGTCCTGTACACACAGGCTTGGATTATTTGTATGTGATTTACTGCTGCTTTAGTCTGGACTCATGTAGCGCGGCGCGGAAATGGGGGGAAGAGGAGATATTATGGCTGTCCATCTCACGGACTGGCTTGGGGCTGTTTTTAGGGGCGCGTGGTAGTTTACATTACAAGCCATCGCTGAACCATGATCACAGCTCTGTATTTTCTCTATCTGGCTTTGTAATTAGTCTAGACGCCACTAACAACATTCTACTGGCATGTCAACAAATTAATTTTCCCCATTTTACAGGAGATACTTTCAAGGTTTTGATGAGAAGAGATTTCTTTTGAGCAAACACAACATGTTTCTGGTTATAATTTCAAAACTATTATTAAAGATATCCATACCCCAGTTTGTGACACTATAAATCTGGCCGTGGGCTGTGATGAAGTAGCTGTTATTCGAAACCACCAAAATCATAGATACGTCAGTTGGGCAGATGGACGACGGACGGTATTTGAGTTTGGGCTTTACTGTGCGTCAGCACGATAGCGGTCACTTTGCGCCTATCACGGTCTGTTTGGGTACTTCATCTTTCGTGTTCAGAGCATAAAACATTAACATATAAAATTGAATAGTTTCACAATAATTTTATCACATTAGTAAAACTAGTTGGGTTGCCCGGCCCTGCCGGGAGAAATATCTATATGACTTACCAATGATCTAGATCTAGGACACAAAGTAAGGTTCCTCCCACAGACAAAGAAATACAATGATAGAATCAGTATCGACTCGGATTCCGCGCCAACTCTGAAGTTGTTTACCTTTGTTCGCTGAAGTTTACAGGCGATCCATGTTTTCCACAGTTTGCTTCATTCAGCGAATGAACGATGAGGCAAAATGCGTCACAGTACTAAGAATGGACCATAATAGCGTGTCCCTGTTCTAAAAGCATGGAGTCGGAAGTGTTTGTTGCGAATTTTACGTGTGAATTATGCAAAATGAACAAATTACCCAGAGTTTGCAGCATTTTTATATTATCCCCTTAAATCACAATAAGTCGAGTTATAGTCGATGAGAATGCTTTCAGGGTTTTGGAGCCCTCCCAAAAAGGGCCTTTGAGGGCAGAACTTTCACTCTTAGCTCCATTATAGTATGATGTATGGGTGGGAAAAAGAGTTTTGTAAACGAGTATAAAAGTTTTTAAATCAGGTTGTAGAGCTCAGCCTCTCTCAGGAAGGACAGGACACACTGTGGGTCCGCGCTAGGAAGTAAGTCTTTCACTGATTCGCAGGCAAAGTGCCTTTCATGGACGACGGTGTACGTGGTGCCTACTGAAGCAGAGAAAAATGGAACAAGAGTGTTATTTTCCAGCACTCACCTAGATGGCTAATCTGGCCAGCTTGTTATCACTGGTAAACGCTGGTTGTCCCTGCACTCGCCGGGCGTCGTTCAATGGGAAAGTGCCATGCATGATTGCAGAGAAGTGGACAATCTGACTAGTGCTACACTTAATTGATCCATCTCCACTTGACAGAATCGATATTGTGCAGCTGTAGCAAGACATGATGCTTCAAATACTGGGCAAAGCATCTTTTGTCATTAAATTTATTTTTAATACACAATCCCCACTGTATCTATCTATCTGTCAGTCTGTCTGTTTGTCTATCTGTGTCTGCCTGCCTGCCTGTTTGTGTCTGCCTGCTTGTCTGTCTGTCTGTCTGCCTGTCTGTTGCTCTTGAAGAGTAGATCAGAACAAACTCATATTAACTCAGTGTCCATCATTCTCCTCCTTGGCCTGAGTACTGCACATGCAAACAGATGGCCGGTTTATCCCGGTTTACTGAGACCACACTCTAGCACGGTATGTTGTAGGGCGCGGTTTAATGCAGGGAGCGTGATGTTCCTTCCCAATACAACAATTAACCGACTTTTCCCTAATACTCATTTTAACTCAGCCCACATTTGTTTTGTTTTTACCACATAAACTAGAGGCGTGTTTAAATGTTTTAATGTCAACAAATAGCAAAAAAAGAGTACAAATATCGGAAAGCCCCACCTTTGAAACAAGCAAGAACAAAAATTCTTCAATAAATTATGTGCCACGCAGTGTGACGATCCCACGTCTTTTCTATGGTTTTTTAACATTTTATTCATTTTTTAAAAAAATATGCCGTAGATCGTGAGTTTTGAGTTTGAGTTTGAGTTTGACTTTGGGTTTTAGAAGGTTCGGCACGATAACGGCCAGTTTGCACCTGTCGCTGTCTGTTTGGGTACTTTATTTATATAATTTACTATTCAGTGCTAGAATTTCACAAATTTTAATAGAATGAAATAGTTCTGTATAAATCTTTACACATGAGTAAAATCCGTGTGGTCAAGTTTTGACAAAGCGCCTACCATGGTACCACGAGTTGCTCTTGGGCTTCAGCTTGCTCCTTTTTTTTTTTTTTTTTACACCGTTTGATTTAACCATTTTTCCATTTTTGTACTTTTGAACGTTTTAGAACCGCGCACTGCGCATTTGATATCTGAGTACATTGAAATGTGTAGGTACATCGCAAATACTAATTGAATTCAACGCGCAGTAGTTTAATATTTTATATCAGTTAAAATTCCCATTTTTGGTTGTTGTTTCTTTTTATTGATGATCGATTAGTTTGTGTTATTCCTTGTCTGGGTCTCGTGTGATGTCATTTTATCAAAGCGCACTTTATTTTTCATTCAGTTAGACGGGAGATTTTTACCACTCAGTGTGAAATTCGGAATTTAAGTGATGGAAGTTTGTGAGGGACAGAAATTCAGTCTATCTTTAATTTGATCGATGGATTCGGAGATCAATATCGCGCGATTTTGGAATTTCCTTACCCATCAAAAAACAGTCAAGATAATGCGCAGCTAGCCAAACATCAAAGAAGTACATCGCTGGCCCTCTCATGAAAATACCATATATAAGTGAATTCCCACAGCTGCAGGTGGCAATGGTTTCTGGCCAAATGTTTTTTGAACTCCTTGTTTTCTTACTTTTGATCGAGGTAGGATAGAATAGTATTTCAAGAGTTTATTCATGTAAGTAGAAAATGTCCAGACAAAGAGTATTTCAAGGAAAACAGTTATTTCCCGTTATGTATAAAATTCTGCCATTTTGCACGTGAGGAATTTCATTATAGGACCAGCGAAATATCTGATAAAACAGCAGGCGAATTTATATTAGACTGTGGCTTGTGAAATGGCATTGAAGAGGCACTAAAACTGAGTTGTTATAATTGTGAATGAGTGTTTTCCTTGATGGGAATTTATAATTATATAAGACTGGCGGCAAAGATTCAGTGTTCTATTTCTGGCTCTGGTCTGATGCAAATTTCTGAATTAGTACTGACTGTTTTGGTGAGTTTAGATAGAGTAACAGTGACCTGTGTGGACACAGATGACGGGCTGTTGCCTCAAGCACGAGCATGCAAAAGCATATTCATGTTCTCTTGTTGACGTCAACATTGCTATCCAACTCCTCTTCCACTTTGTCTGCAACCACTAGCAACAAGAACAGCACCACTATCATCCCACCACCAACATCGTTATTGGTGCCTCCGGCCGGCAGTAGGGCCGATGAAAGGGTGTTCCTCTTAACGAACATAATTATGGATCTCTCTCTCTCTCTCTCTCTCTCTCTCTCTCTCTCTCTCTCTCTCTCTCTCTCTCTCTCTGTCTCTCTCTCCTCCTCCTCCTCCTCTTCCCCTCCCTCCCCTCCTTCTTCATTTCTTTCACTCTCTCACTTTCTGCTTGTGCATGTAGTATGTATGTGTACCCGTGCCATATAAGGATGAACTGTGGACCACAATATTAATGTCCTTAGGAAGGCCACCCGTCTTCCCGTGTGAAAAAGTACTGAGGCTGTACTCCAATACTGTCAAACCGCGTGCCTCCTGTGATAGTCAACTGTGTTCTCTGGAACCCCTTGATATGGGCCCAATAATTATTGTCTATCATGGAGTGATCTTTCATACCTCAGTTTGGATATTGCTGTTTTTTTATTTGTTTCTTTGTTGGGTTTTTTTTTTTTTTTACCTTTCCCAGCCTGGAAAATAATATCCCAGTGGAAGACTGCAGTGTTTACACCAACTGGAAAACATTCTTATTTACAGTTTGGTGTTTAGGTCTTTATTTTAGGAGGTTCGCGGTCTTTGGCATCTACACCTCTCTTTTCTTGTTTTATTTTTCTTGTTCGTGTTGTGTGTTTTTGTCTCATAGGGGTTAGTTTTGTTGTTGTTGTTTTTTAGAATTTTGCCCGGACAGCGGGTTGGTTCGGCTGCTTTTCTCGACTTTCAACTGCCGAGGCATCTTGAACGTGCGCAATGTATACACGGGCCCTCCGAATTTTTCGTCCTTATCCGAGAAGACCCAGGTGCTCGTGCTTACCTACCATAAGATCAGGGACAGGAATTTCGCCCCCCGCCCCCCCCCCCCAAAAAAAAACTTTCCAGCATGCCTGCACCGACAGGGGATCGAACCGAGTACGGGCACCTTGCCTGTAGACCACCCCGTCTTATTTGCAGTTTAGTTCACATCACCCCGGCCTGAGAATTCTCTTCATGGCTAAGATTGCTAGGTAAATCTCGAAACCTACAGAAAGTCGCTTGTAAAATGTTATCCTGAAGATTCTTTTGTTCACAAGTTTATAGAAACACGGAGCAAGAAGTAATTCAAGGATTTTTGTTCTCTTAATTTTGAAGCTGGCGACAGCCTGTTTGCGCATATCATCCAGTTGCAAGCTGATCCAATTTAGAGAAGAATTTCCTCTGATAAATCAACGCAATTGGGCGTCTTCTTCCGGTGCATTAAAGAGACATTTCTGTCGCCAAAGGGTATGCTCCTCATGTCCCAGGCCAGAGCTCGTAAGTCAAGAGGTGAGGCAGATGAATGATTGTGATGTGCGTCATCGTGCTCATAAGGTGATGGCAATCCTGGACAAGTCTTGACCTCCCGGGACAACACCATGCCGAGCACGTCGACACGAACGATATTGTATTGATCTACCGGGACATTCCAAACTAAGAGAGATCTTCTTTTACTCCGGTCTATGATCTGCACTCGGGCAATGTTGAGCTGGCCCACTCAAATGTCTGTCAGTACAGTCATCAAGGAACACAGACAGAGAGTTACAGGTTTTTGGGTGTCGTGAAACATGAGAGAAACTTCTGGAAACTGGATGTTACAGCCCGAAACGCCACAGGTTTAAGATTGATCCACTCAAGAAATGGGTACTTTTAGAACGTGCACATCATTAAATATAAACTTTGTTTGACGGCACAAGTACGGATACAGATGAAGGAAATCTGAGATGCAGTGTGAAAGCCAATCTGAGTGGATGAGTTTTATGAAGATAATTCATGAAATTTTATCTTGCCCACTGAAAGGATAACTTGGTTTTCAGCCGCATACACTAGACAGGCGGTCGGACAGATAACCGGGCAGGCGGACTGAGAGACGGACAGGTGGATGGGTGGATGGATGAATAACCCTCTGAGTTTCTCAATGGTTCCAAACCATGAGCTGAGACACTAAGGTGGCTGTCGTGAATTCTTACACAGTACGGTAAACGGGTGAAAAAAAGGAAAACTCTAGAGCGGAGTTTCTCAGGATGGGGCGCTCGCCCCATCGGTGGGGCTTGACAGTATTTTTGTGGGGCATGGGACTTCAGAAATGGAGCATAGGGGTATGTACAGTTTACTAACTTTGTCTGATGACGGTAAGGCGCACGTTTTTACTCCTTTTTTTAATGGAACGTTGAGACGAGGGTCGGAAAAGGCCGAGAAACACTGCTCTAGAAGTTCCGAGGAACAGAAGTGAACAAGCGCTGGCTAGCGTTATGAATAAGCCATGAATAATGCAACATTGAATCCGGGGCTAATTAGGACAGGGCGAAAAGCATAGATGAGAGTGTCGATAGGGCCAGGAGTCTATGGAATGCTGCGAGACCCTCGAGAAAGTAGGTCTTAGTGGTCAGTAAATTAGTGGTATTAGGGAAATTACGAAAGAGAAACCAATGCGTGGCTCTGTGTCCGTAATGTCAGTGGCTGCTTAGAAAAGATTTATTGCATCTGATTAGCTCATTGGTGAGATCGATATCGCTGGATCTCTCTCTCTCTCTCTCTCTCTCTCTCTCTCTCTCTCTCTCTCTCTCTCTCTCTCTCTCCCTCTCACTCTCTCTCTCTCTCTCTCTCTCTTGATATCTCTCTCTCTCTCTTTCTCTCTGTGTGTCTCTCTTTGTCTCTGTCTCTCTCTGTGACTCTGTTTCTTTCTGTCTCTCTATCTCTCACTCTCTGTTTCTTTCTGTCTCTCTCTCTCACTCTTTGTTTCTTTTTGTCTCTCTCTTTCTCTCTCACTCTCGCTCTCTCTCCCTCTGTTTCTCTCTCTCTCTCTGTTTTTCTCTGCCCTCCCCCCCTTTTTCCCCCTTTTATCTCTATCTTCTTTTCCTTTTACTCTTGTCTTGTGTTCTTTTCTATCCTGTCTGACTCCCCACCGTGGCTCACTCAGATCACACCTAACATGAAGCCAAACAGTGTCTCTGACATTACAGCCTCATTGTAGGCCTATTGAAGGAAAGGGAAACATCATTTTTCGTTGGGGATATGTCAAATTGCTGTTGTTATTGATCTTGTTGTTTCCCTAGTCAGGGACATAAAGTTTATGTCATAAACCTTACTTTTTCAGACGTGGCGTATAGAAGTTGTCAAATTGTTTGTTGTGTTGATGATGTTTTTTCATAATCATATTTTTAGTTTGGGGAAATTATTATATCACGTTTTCGTTAAAAAATATATCGTGAGGAGAAAAAGCCAAACTTTCGGAGTGTCCTCTCTCTCTCTCTCTCCCTCTCTCTCTCTCTCTCTCCCTCTCTCTTTCTCTCTTTTCTTCTCTCTCTCTCTCAGCATCATCATCATTACCTTATTCATTCATCTTGGTATCGATCGGTCATCTATTCATAATTCAGCACCCCCCCCCCCACATACACACACGTACACACACACACAATCCCCCCCCCCCCTTGCCCCACCTCGACCTGGTCACTTCATACAGCACAGAACAAATTACTTATTCTCTCAAACCTCCCTGCCTGTCTCCTGTAGGGAAAAACCTGTATTGATTCATGATGCTCGGCATGACCCAATGAATTATTCATCATTCAGTTTTTTGGAGAGCCCCCCTCAAAGCTCCACCAGAAGACGTGGAAACGTGCATCCTCAAACTCTCGCAAGTCTGTTGACTGACATGGAGCACTTTAACCATTGGCATTTTATTGCTCTGCCTTGAATTCGTCCGTTTAGAACGACAAGGTTCTAACTCCCTTCCATCAACTTTTCAGTAATTGATGGTTGGAGTTTCATGTGCTAATAGCTTTTAGAGAGACATGTACCAATTTATTTTTTCTCTGTACTTACAAATTACACATCTAATCCGCTTGACACTTTGACACGCAATGGAGAATACCTGTAGAAGTAGTGTGTAGTGTGTAACTCAGTTCAGCCAAAACTTGGAGATAGAACCTTGTCATTTTAAGGGGACGAATTGTCGGCGTGATGAAGGATTGTGAGACATGTAGACGCGCTTGCATCAACGTCTCTTGTTCCATTCATAATCACGCAACCAAGATCATAAGAGTTTGTGGAATGTATGTAACATAGATAGGCAGGACAATGAAAGCGTCCACCCGAAGAACCGTAAAGAAATGTACAAGAGTGTTCCAAACGAGTAATGCTATATTATTATGATAATATGGCGACTTTAGGTCTGGTTTGTTCTTCTCTATTTTCTGAGAAACTCGAGATCTTTTTTAGTATGTTGAGGAAGTATAACAAACTAGCTGAGTACCTGTTTGATGAACAGGTTTGTGTAGGTTTTTTATTTCGGGGGGGGGGGGGGTAAAATTTAAGACGCCTGTGAACTAAGAAAGGCATTAATGCTGCATACATAGCTTATGAGAGAGATGCAACAACAAAGGACACCACTTCAGACCGAAAGGAATGAGAACAAAAGCCGAGATGCGTACGGTCATCCCCAAACTCAGTGATAGGACAGGACACACTGTGGTGCGCGCCGAAAAATTTCAGGAAGTGATGATGTCATAAAAACCTACAGCATGTCAATGAGCCTAGTGAAAATTGGGGAAACAATAAATTTCCAATAAAAAAAACTACACCGATTTGAGACTTCTATTAAAAACTGTACACTCTTACATCCATTCTGATGTACCATATAAAATTTGAAGTCTGAGTGTTGAGTGGTTCAGAAGCCTTTTGCAACGAAAAATCTTAAGTCCACAAATATATATAGTATACATGCACACGTTGACACTTGTTTCAAATGCGTGGTGGCACTGATGTTTCACAGTTCCAATTTATTCTAACTCCTTATCGTAATACCAAGGGCACAAATGTTCTCGGTCACGCAAAAAGTGGAGTTAAACAAACAGGAAGAAAGGTTTGCGATATGTATAATATGTGTAGTCCTGTCTCAACAAGCGGTATAAACTGTGAGAGACCACTTACCCAGGCAGCTGGAACTGGAGTTGCCAAGAGTCTTTACAACTCATCCTTATAGCTTGATAACTATGGTTCCTTGCCATGTTACTTCAGGTTATAAGCCTGACATTGAATTATGATTTTTTATGTTTATGCATATGTTTTTCTTTTCCATGAATGTGCCCTTTAATGCCCCAGATATAGGTTTCTTTAGCCAACAGTTCTGAATTTTGCAAGACTGATTTAAACTGGTCAACAAGTAAAACAGTGCAAACATATCACGTAAGATTCTTTTTTATCGAGAACTTAGAAAAGTGTCATAAATATTGAACGTCATTTATCAGGCGAAGTGAAACAAAAAAATGAAGAAAAGAAATCAATCTGAACTTAGAAGGTTATGCTATTCAATTTGTTTTTGCCACTTCCACATTGTGCGGTTGATCATTGACGTAAGCAATGAGTGTGTTTGTGAATCTGTTTGTTACTTGGGGAGGAGGGGGGGGGGGGTCTGCAATTATTTACTTGGTTATATCACAGAGAACCTGTGGGATCGCAGTTTGTTTAGAAGTTCGTTTTCTTTTAAAATTCATTGTTTTGTTGTTGTGTTTGCTAACCTGGGATTGTGGAAAAAGAAAAGAAAAGAAACGGCGTAAAAGATTTTTATTTTGTTTGTTCCCGCATTCAAACTTGTTATAATATCACTTAAGTGCTAGGTATTATCAATTCAAGAGCCGGGTGCTATCAAATGAGGCACTGAGATCGAATTAACGGGCTGAAATCTGCAAATGGAACCCGTGGCTTGAGGCCAGACGAGCCGTGTTAAAACTTTGATTAAAGCGTGGCGCTTTGAATTGAACGTGTTTTTTTGTTTTTTTTGTGGGGAGGAAAGAAAGAAAACTTGTGCAAGTGTTGTCTTTGTGAACCATTGTGATCTGTCGCTGCAGTGAACTAGAGCGTTCTGTTTGTTGTTTTGCGTGTCTGTCTGGCTTGACATCCGTTTTCCTCGTGTGTTTTTGTCTCGGGGGCGGCGCAGTATCTATCTATCTATCTGGTGTTTTCATCATTCTCTGTCTGTCTGTCTGTCTCTCTGTCTCTGTCTCTCTCTCTTTCTCTCTGTCTCTCTGTCTCTCTCTCCGTCTCTCTCTCTCCGTCTCTCTGTCTCTCTCTGTCTCTCTCTCTCTCTCTCTCTCTCTCTCTCTCCCTCCCTTTCTATCAGATATGTTGTTATTTCAGTATTGTGATTTATGGGAAAGGAAAGCAGCCCACATGACAGGAAGTTCCTATCAATTCCATCCATGTACCAAAATCAAATATATCTACTGACAAATGCATGATTTGATCTGTGAGAGATTATCCAGAATAATGTTTACCGAAGCTCTTGGCAGGGCAGTGAAAAATGCATTTGATCTCCATAGGTCAAGGTTATCGGCGGAGCGGTCATTGCATTGGGATTTTTCCTAACTTGGTATTCTGTTGTTGTAGTAACTGTTATTGCTGTTGCTGATTTTGTTGTCTTTGTTCCTTCAGCGGTTGGTGATGTTGTTGTGGTAGTTCATGTTGGTTCTGTTCCTTTAGCTATTGGTGATGTTGTTGTAGTCGTTCATTTTGTTTTTCCTGCTCTTGTTCTTTTTGTTCTCCAGTTAGTTGGTTATTTTTTTTATAGACGAGACATGTTTGCGTTTGGAGATTTTTATATTATAGTGTTTTGTATTGTCTGGATCGTGATTATTGTCTGTTACCATGCCGTTGCTGCTTTGACGTGAGCAAATTCCTTGGCAGTAACCCTGGCATATCACTGTCCAAAAGAAAGAGTGAGTGAGAGAGAGAGAGAGAAAGAGACTGAGATAGAGAGAGAAATCAGAGAGAAAGAGGGGGGAAAGAGAGAAAGAGAAATTCAGAGAGAGTTTGAGAGAGAGAAAGACAGAGAGGGAGAGAGAAATTCAGAGAGGGGAAGCAGAGAGAGAGAGAGAATTACCTAAATTTCATTAAGTCCGCCGCAGTTATCGATTTCCGTCAACCAAACTATTAAACTCTGCTTTGTACTCTAGCCGTGAGCACTTACTCACCCCTGGTCTAAGCTGATTCGTCTCATTTTCATCAGTTCTCACACTACAATGCACGTTCATGCACACACAATTTACCACCATAACGGGTGGTCTGTTCAGGGTGCGGCCGTCTATGGCAGGGGACCGAAGTTGTGGGGTGGGGGTGAGTGCAGGCACGCGCAGACTGGCCACGCTAAGAGAGCGGGGTGAGGCAACGGCCGGTGTTTCCAGAGGTACAGACTGAGTGATGTCAACCCGAGCGGTGAGCCATAAGTTCTGGAGCCGCTGTCGAGCGCCGTACGTGAACATGTGAGGGCGCTGTTGTAGAGGCCTTCACTTCACAGTCGATCGTCGGCACTGTGTAGGCATGAGCGACAGTCTGTGGTGTCCTTATAGATAGCAGATTTTTCCTGCAGATGTGGTAATCGTCGTGATAATAGTAGAAAGCATGTTAATTGTTGTTTTGTCTGGAATTCTCGCTAACATAACATGTAAGCGCAGATGTGCAAGTGCGGCGCATCTTAAATCGTTGTCAGAATAGAATGTCTGATTTGTACAAAATACTAACAAGTGGTGTTACTATTAGATATATATATAAGTGACATTTTTTGTTTGTTTGCGCGAACAGTGTGCATTACAATTTTATATCATGGTGTAATGTGACGTTCTGGTTTGTGTTCAGAGAAATTTTGTGGCTCAAAATTGACTGGAAATAACATTGGCAGGTTTATCAGTTTGTCTGACCGAGTCTGTAGCTTTGTTTTGTTTGAAAGAAAGGGGGATTCGCTGCAGTTCCTTCGGCTTACATATTATTATACTGGCAGTATAATCCGCTGTTGAGGAGGTCAGAAAACCGAGAGGACTGGAGGATGCTGGTTTGCCAGATACCTGTGGCGTCCCAAACGGTCCACAAGACTACGGGATAGAGATAAGAGATAATCTGCTGTATTCTCCTTTTGAGTGAAACCCATTTGCACATTTGATTCAAGATTCTTAATGATGGTAGCTCTTTTTAACATCAGAAGTGTTGTAGTCGTGTAGGTTCTGTGTGTTATGTTTCCAACCAGTGAATCTGTTTGTGCACGAATACCTCGGGGTTATTAACTCGTGTTTCTTTTGCGTTTTTTTTTTAAGGGCATCCACTGTTAAATGAGAATAGCTTTCTGTATGTCGATCTGATTTACTGATCTCACAAACTGGCATTTGGAACTTGGAAAAAGGAGTTATGAATGGCGCAGTTAGGTCCTTTGAATGGCACAGTTGGGCCCTTTGAATGGCACAGTCGGGTCCTTTGAACGGCACGGTCGGATCCGTTGAATGGCACAGTTAGGTCCTTTGGATGGCAAAGTATGGCCCTTTGAATGGCACAGTCGGGTCCGTTGAATGGCACAGTTAGGTCCTTTGAATGGCACAGTTGGGTCCTTTGAATGACACAGTTAGATCCTTTGAATGGCACAGTTAGGTCCTTTGAATGGCACAGTTGAGTCCTTTGAATGACACAGCCGGGCCCATTGAATGGCACAGTTAGGTCCTTTGAATGGCACAAGTGGGGCCTTTGAATGGCACAGTTGGTTCCTTTGAATGGCACAGTTAGGTCCTTTCATGGCAAAATCATTTCTGGCATTGAAAGTAATCCATAATGGTTCCGGCATTGTTGTGATGTCAGTCGGGGAAAATACTGTAAATTTCATGAGAACATGGTTTGTTGTTGATAGAAGTGCGCAAATTGTGTAATTTCAGGCTGAATCAGTTAGCAATCCATACATGAAATTCTGTGTAACAATGACGACATTAAGCACAAAGTTTGAATAAACTCCTGATCATTTTGCAAAGTTTTTGTTGTCATTTACCATGGCGCTGCTGGGTTGTCTCTGCTGGGCGAACTGGAGAGAAACATTTTCATAGGATTACAAGACTTGCAGTTTGTAATATTTTACATGGCTGTTGTAAGGGGAATGTGGATTTTACATAGTGAACACAACTCAGTGTTTTCTCCCTTTGGCTCTGTAATTACACTACGTTGCCATAACAACGGGCATTTTACCTTGTGACATTAAAAGTTAGATTATTAGTACTAGCCGACCCGCGCAAGATAAATCTTGTAAATTTTCCATGTACCAAGCCCAACCGTAAAATAGATCTAGGCTACATTAAAACGGCATCTGGATTCGATGCAATGACTAATAGAACTAATTGTTGCACCACCATTTCACGCAGAAATATACAGATGTGATTACGTTGATTTTCCACTACCAGTATGTAAAGAGTGGTCAAGGACGCAATTTCCAGTCATACTTTTCGGTTCTGTCCGATGAAAATGCGTCTCTGTTTTTGCAGCTCAAAAAGTTTTTAATATAAATGATAGTAAAGACTGTTTTTTGTTCAAAATGAATGTGTCCACGTAACTCTTCGTCAAAAATTGATGCAGTACCCCAAGTTTCATAATTTTTGATGGCGTAGTCGCGAAGTTTTAGCTGCTTACAGGTCACCCTCTAGCTTAATTAGTAAGATTATTTATTTTAGCCTTTTAAGACCAAAGTTGGCTGATGTAGGCCCGGGCTGACAGGTTACTGCACAAGAGTAGGCTATCGATTTGAAAACGGGGTGGTTAAAAAGCCAGCATCGCCCTGCTAAAGAGGGGGAAATTCAAACACAGAGTGACATTTATATTTGTATAGCGTATTTGCACTGGCAGTGGTAACGCACCGTGTGGCAGTGATAACGCACTGCGGACAGCGGTGCTTTCTGGTGCAGGGACAAGAAGGACCAACCACTATTTGCCAGAGACAACGAGAGACTAAGCAGACAAAACGGTTCGTTCATGATGCAAGCTAACCTTCGACACTGTGCCATACATTATCCTTAACAATGAAGCTGGGGGGTCCCTATAGAATCAGACGCATTGACAGCAGTTATTAATTTTTGTATGATTTATTGTTTTCAACAGTCGATTGAATTTGCCTGCGTTAGAGGAGACTGATTTATGTGATTCTTTATCTTGAAGGTCTGGGAAAGAAGGGGAGAGATATTATTGAGAAATACTGTTTCAAATTTCAAGTGGGGCACGCCAGATTTCATCTTTCAAAATCTTTTGAAGCTTGGGGAGGGGATGCTCGAAAAATCAGAGTGAAATATGTTAAAATTTCTTTGTGCATCAGATTCACAAACAAGTTAACGGAAGTCAGTAAAGTGTCGATGGCAGGTCATAAAAATTATGAAAGCAATTGTCTTCACCGCTTAAGAAAAACACCTGTATTCTGCTGTAACTACAATCATTGTAATGCTCTGGGAAGCATCAGCAACTCCCAATAAACTGCAGTTCTTTTCAATTATTTTCAGGAAATTCTACTCACGACTTTCTGACAAACAGTGTTCGGTTTGCTCACGAGAATTCGATTAACAGTAATGCCTTGTACAAATTTGCTCGCTGTTCGTCAATACGGGGAAGGGACCCCTTAATGCGCATTAATTTACTTCGCTGGGAAATCAAGATGGAAATGGGAAGGTTTTGAGTACGGAATTGACAGATTGTGTTGGTGCAAGGTGGTTTGGGGATGTTAGATTTTGGAATCATTTTAATATTTTAAAAAAAACTTCTTTTTTTTCTAAAACAAGAGATGGAATGAGAGCGAAATGAATACTTAAAAGTTAAGCGAAAATCTGACCCTGAGGTGGGCTACTGCATCCCCGTCATCTCCAAACCATTATGGTTAAAGGGGGGGGGATAATTATGGCCTGATTACGGGTTTTTTATATCGTCATCCTTTGCCGCCACTTACTGTATAATAGGAGACATGATTTATCTTCTACAACAGCCACTGCAGCAGCCATATCTTGTTGCCTTGTGTATCCCAATACATACAGGGTATTGCTGCTTAGTCTTGCATCATCTGATATAGTCATTCACAATGCTGCTCCCACCCACCCCACTCCCCTGTTTAAACCTTTACTTTGTCGTTTTTTAATAATATTTTTTTTAACAGGGGCGCGCGTGTGTGTGTGAGAGAGGGGGGTGGAGAAAGAAAGAGAGAGGGGGGGGGGAGAAAGAAAGAGAGAGAGAGAGATTTTATAGTCAATCGTTAGCAACAAATCAGAAATAGTACTTTTTTTTTTTAATGAATTTAAAATGAAAATAAAATACACTACGCAAGTTATCGGTCCCTGGGGTTTTCGTTAGGTTAAAAGGAAAGAAAACTTTCAAGTTTGGACAAATTTATAATAAATCTGAAGGAAAAGCCAACGACATCTTTCCGCTCTGCGGTCTCATACATGGTGTTTTTAAATTGTTGCGAATAGTGGACTCGTGGACCTGAGTCGAGTGTTGATATATAAGATTTGATTACGAGAATAAAAGTTCCACCCAGAACAACGAGAGTTGATAATTTGATATTTGATTACTCTGCTTTATGGCAATTTCTGGTGCGTCTCAGAGCATAATGGCGGTATTTACTGAACTTTTCCTAAGCGGAGACGGTAATTTTTTCCGTAACTTGACATTTTGCTGCCTGTCGTTGTGTCTGAATGGAATGTTTTATAAAACCAGTGAACTTTTTTTTTCTTTCTTTCTTGCTTCGACTAAGTATTTCCAAGCTGTAGTAATCGATTGTTTTCCTGGTTTTCCGTGTATAAAATTTGCACTTTTTTTTTATTTATTAATGTATATAAAATAGTGGTACACGCTTGATTGTGCAATTTTCAGGACGATATTTGTCTGAAGGTAGATCTAATCTAATTCGATTTTTTTTAATTTTATTTTTTTGGTCTAACTTTTTAGTTGAGAAATCTCTCTTGTTTTTTGCAGTTTATTTTTTTTATTCTCTAGAGTCAATTGGAGGGATCTGGGATTTTGTCGGATAAATTGTCTAACTGGGCTGTGACGGTGTTTCCTCGTTCCATATTTTTTAAGCAAAGATTATGATTATTCTGTGTACCGGTATATATTTTGGGTTGATCCATGGCGGCCGGTAGTTCAGAATGTCAGCAGTTTCTTTGGAAAATATGTCAAGGTAAATTGTCAGCTCACGCCCTTAGAAAGACAAGGTTGTAACTCTTTTCCATTAGCTTTTTAGAAATTGATGGTTGAAATTTCATGTGTTCATAATTATCTTTAGAGGTGCAACTTTTTTTTTTTTTTTTTAGTAATACACCGAATCCGCTTGATACTTTGACACACAATGGAGGAGGCCTGTAGAAGTCTAGTACTGTGTAGTATGTAACTCATTTCAGCCAAAAAGTGGAGATAGAACGTTATCATTCTAAGAGGACG
Organism: Onchidella celtica; assembly: GCA_963931925.1. Lineage (NCBI taxonomy): Eukaryota > Metazoa > Mollusca > Gastropoda > Systellommatophora > Onchidiidae > Onchidella > Onchidella celtica. The sequence goes on along the minus strand of OZ007580.1, from coordinate 31,033,651 downwards.
ATCTGTTACATGTAGTGCTATCTGCATGATTTCAAGCGTCCAGACTGTATTTCTTTCACACTTTGTGTGTACGGCTTTAGGAATGCTTGTAGGACGGGCCGTGTGTGCCGACTACAAAACTTCTGTGAAGGATTGGCCCAAGTATAATAATAATAATAATGAGCCTACTTTCGAGAGGTTTCTTGGTGTACGTTTATTGTCGGCGGAAAAACCTTGATTAATAATTTTGGGGTAAATCATTTGAGAGGTGATTTTATTTTCTCCCCCCTGTCCAACAGTCTATGTCTGCGAGGTATTGTTTTGCCATTTATTTAGCTTTTAAAGTGGTACATGTTCTATTGTCACACAAGAAGAACCCAGTCCGGGGGGAAACTATCTCAAACAAGCATTCCCGTTGTACGGAAATCAATAGCTCTATATTTAACGTGATAATTTTGGGTTTCCAGAAACAGATTTGAAGCAAACATGGAATGCTTTTTAGTTTTGTTTTTTTTTTAGAGGCAGAGGTTGTAGCAGTCCTTAAAGCTAACACCAACTAATAAGCTGCCGTGGCAGCAGACGCAGACCGTGAGGTTCAATATAAACTAATGATAACTCTTGGCGCGAAAATCGATCAGTTTTAGAGCGCTGCTATCTGTTGTCTTCCATGCCAGACTTTCGAGAGCATTGATTTGTTTTTTTCTTTCTTAAAACCTCGAAACGTAGTAACATGCTTTTGTAAAGTGGTGGTCTTTTGCGATTAAGAGAGGTAGCATACTGTGTAGAAACCGGTGAGATGATAGAAATGTGGTGAAAGAGTGTGTAATTTTAATACAGAGTCTGTGTTATGGCGTTTAAAACACTTCCAATTAGATGTTTGAAGTATGGTGAAAGTGTCTATAGTCGTGTTACAAAGTCGTATTGTCTTTTGAGGCATTTCCAGTTCTGTGCGATGTGCTCGAAGTGTGGAGAAAGTGTTCATAATATTATTATCACGAAGTTGCTATATCTATGAGACATTTCCATAATTTTTTTGTACATTTGGTTGGGGGATGCTATGAAGAAGAGAGAGAGTGAGTGTCTGGAGTCTGCCAGACCTCTGAATGTAAAACAGGGTTAACGCAAAGTCGAGTTCTCTTTTGAGACATTTCCAGATCTATTTATATATGTTTTTCATTGATTTAAAAGATAGTCCATATTGTAGGCTATTTCGTAACTTTCATGTTTTAGCGACGTTTCTCATCGGTGAACTGCTCAAGGTGCGGCATAATCGTTATCAAGCTGACGGACATGAAAATACTGGCTCAGCTCAGCTTTTCCTTGCATATAAGATATTATGGTCATACACGTAGTATGCTATTATATGTGTTTACCTTAAACGGGAAAACCATCGGTGAAATACACCAGGCACTAAAGTACGCACAATATAATGTTAACACATTGTAGTGTTTCTGCAGTTTGTTGATGTGGAATTTTCTTTTTCCCCAAATTAAATTGGTCTAATCGTTATTTTCTTTACAGAGCGCAAAGAAGCAAACTCAAAATCGTGCAATAGTCTAACAAATAAATACTCTATTCCATAAGGGTTAGTGTGAAATGTGAGCCTATGCAAAATCTGAAATAAATCCAGCAGACAATTTTCGAGAAAATCTATTTTGATTCCGCTCATGTCGCAAAAGACGCACTAAAGTCATGTGATACTCTCCTAGATATGAGCAGAATACGAAGAACGACAACTGCAGCACCACTGGCTGTTCAATAATGCACACTGTATCGTGTAGTTACAGGGTTGGTTTTATCTCCATTGTTCTAGACTGCTCATAGTTGTGTCTGCTGATGCGCAACTCAATCTCCAATTTAAACTTTAAATGCCGACAGCTTGTTGTCATGAATGAATAATGTTTTACATTTCGACTTTGAGTTTGACTAAAACAGTAGAAGTTTTCTAAACATTTGCATGGTGAGTTCAGCTTTAAAAGTTCCCCTTTTGAAAAAGCCGTAATAACCAAATTTTTGAAACTCATTGCAATATTGCTTTGGCATTGAAAGATGTTAGACTAATTCTGGTTGTCTGGTCAATTCTGCCTCGGGTGTTTTGTTTTTTAAATAAACTGGCAGAATTCTGGGGAAAAGGAGGGGGGGGGGGGGGGATAAAACTATACGCCTGCACAAGACTTAGACGTAGGCTTAATTAAAATTAAAAGGAGACACAGATTTTAAAAAGTTACCCAGCCAGCATGGCCGCGTCAATCCGTTTGAATTTTGTATAGGATTTCCATAGGATTGGTAGGATTAGCGTCGGTGTGGTTTCCCCACATCAAACCGACGTCGGCGCGATGTCGTAACCGGCCAGTCTGCGTGGAGAACGAGGTCATTCCTGTGAGCAAACTTGACCTACGCGTGGGAATTCTGTAAGGTTGCCGTCTGGGTAATAACCACTATTTTCTTGTGTAGTGTGCGGATTTTCAACACACTTTGTCGAAATTCTCAGGTCACTTCCATTTTGAACTTTAGACCGTGTCATATGGGCAGGATCCTGTGTATGACCTTTTCTAAATATCAATAAATGACCGATGAGAGGGAAAAAGAAACTGGTATCCGTACAAGAAATAGTCGGTGTATTTCCTAATGTAGTACTTAGTTGTACCGGTGAGTAATAGAAACCGGGGCATTAGAAAAATTACGTCATTTCTCATTGTTTCGACACCCGGGGTGGTTCCAGGCAGGAGTTTGGGGCACATTCTGTTACTTGAGACTGGGCGTGGTGCAGTTCCAGGGAAAATGACCGTATACTCTAATCTAGGTCACATTCAGACAACCATCACCTTTTAGTATAATTTTTTTTACGAAATAAAATGTGCTCTGTCTTACCGTGTGGGTTATACTGTTGTACGATCAGTTAATCCTATGATGCTCAGCCTAGACATATTTACACTTAGCCAACATAACAGTTCTGAATCTTGCAAAACTGATTGAAAATAGCCAAATGAAGGCAGAGATATAAATACAATGTAATTTATCTTTTATTTTGTTGATAAATTAAGAAACGTTCCAGTGATAGAACATTTGGGACTGGTGACATGTCAGGATGTGCAATGCTGGGCACTAGATAGTGAAGTAGTTTATTTTGATCATCACAAAATGGCAATTGTGAAGGAATAAAGCAGAATGGGAAAGGAAAGGTTCTGGCGTCACTTGTGAAATGTTATTTTTTGGCATAATTATAATGTCTTTCACTGTAACACGGTATTGCGCCGGGAGGGTTGGGGGGGGGCAGAGCAATTAACCCTGTAGCGCCCACACACAGATTGCCTTATCCAAAGTCTCTGAAACATGCAAACACCGTTTATATATATATGGCCTTTAGCGTCTTTACAGACGGTCTTAGCAGCTAGAATATTCACTTTCACTTTGACTGACAGCTTCTCTCGTGGCTTATTCTACCAATGTTTGACCCGAGAGTGCGATGGCAGTGATTGCAGGTCAGTCTTTTGGGTTCACTTTGGCGAGTGTTTTCATTCCGCCTCTGTCGTTTTGTCAGGTATGTTTCTTTTGCCTTGAAGTCTATTGCGAGCGTGCCACTGCGCAATTTTTGTCTCCATCTGCTTCGATCATTTGCAAGGTTCTCCCATTCATTGGGGTCGATGTTGAATGCTTTCATCGTGACCTTGCAAGTGTCTTTGAATCGCAGATGTGGCCTACCTCTGGGTCGGTTGCCAGTAGCAAGTTCCCCGTAGAGAATTTGTCTGGGGATGCGATCATTTTCCATACGGTGGAGATGTCCAAGCCACCGCAGTCTTTTTTTGCCTAGGAGAGCCTGAGTTGATGGAATGTTGGCTCGGCTCAGAACTTCGATATTTGAGATCCTGTCTTGCCACTTGATCTTGAGAATTTTGCGTAGGCAGCGCAGGTGGAAGGAGTTGAGGGATCTTTCATGTTTGGAGTAGGTGGTCCATGTCTCTGAGCCATACAGCAGGGTGCTTAGGACGCAAGTTTGGTACACGAGTACCTTTGTTTTGATGGTCAGCTTGCTATTGTTCCACACCCTTTTTGAGAGTTTGCCAAAAGCTGTGGCCGCCTTTCCTATTCTGGCATTTATTTCAGTTGTTATGTCTGTGCTACCACTGATGGTTGAGCCTAGGTAGCAGAATTTTCCCACTTGCTCCAGAGGAGAGCCATTCAGCATGATTGGGTTGGGGTTTCTCAAGCCTTGTGTCAAAACTACAGTTTTTGAGACACTGATCTTTAGCATGAATTTGTCACAGGCTTTGGCAAGGCTATTGATGAGAGCCTGGAGCGTGGTTTCATCGTGGGCCACGATTGCAGCATCATCTGCGAAGAGGAGCTCTTGTAACATAATATGCTCTGTACGAGATTTTGCTTTTAGTCTGGCAACATTAAAAATGGAGCCGTCCACTCTGGTGTTAATAAGTACTCCACCTGAACATTGACCAAAGGCATTCTTGAGTAGGGCTGCAAAATATATACCAAATAAGGTAGGAGCAAGAACACATCCCTGCTTCACACCGCTGTTTACAGCAAATGAATTGGATGTGCAGCCCTCAAAGTTGACACATGCCCTCATGTCAGTGTGGAAGGATGCAATAAGTTTTAGCAATGTTGGTGGACAGCCTATGGATTTAAGGACTGCATACAGGCCAGATCGGCTTACGGTGTCGAAAGCCTTTGTTAGGTCCACAAAGCATGTTATAAGCGGCCTGTTTTGTTCTTTACATTTTTCTTGGATTTGCCGAAGTGCAAATATCATGTCAATAGTTGATCGTTTGCTTCGAAAGCCACATTGTGTTTCTGGTAAGACTTTTTCCGCCAGTTGTTGAAGGCGGCAGAGGATGACGCGAGCAAAAGCCTTTCCAGTAATGCTGAGGAGGGATATGCCTCGATAGTTGTTGCAGTCGCCTTTGTCTCCTTTGTTCTTGTAAAGTGTGACAATTTTGGCGTCTCTCATATCATGTGGTATCACGCCTTCTTTCCAACACTGCAGTAACAGATTATACAGGTGTGGTAATAGTGGGCCTTTTAGGTCTTTTAATACCTCTGCAGGAATGTTGTCACTTCCTGTGGCTTTTCCAGCAGACAGGTGGTCGATTGCATTGGAAAGCTCGACTAAGGAAGGTTCAGCGTCAAGTTCGGCCATTATTGGCAGTTTTTGGAGGTGTTCCTCAAAATCTGGTGGAATATTTTTCTCAGTTGAATACAACAGAGAGTAATGCTCTACCCACCTATTCAGTTGTTCATTTTTATCTGTGATGGGTTCACCATTTACAGACTTAAGTGGGGCGCTCTTGGTGATGATTGGCCCAAGAGCTACTTTCATCTGACTAAAGGCGGTTTTCATATCTCCCTTTTCATTTGCCTCTTGTATGCTGTTACACAAGTCTGTCCAGTATTTGTTGGCGCAACGTCTTACCTCCAGCTGAAGTTTAGCTTTTGCATTTTTCAAACAAGTTTTTGTACTCTGATTGCAATTTTTGTTATACTCATTGAAAGCAGATTTCTTTTGCTCAATGAGAGGTAGGAGAATTTCGCTGTTCTGGGCTACCCAGTCGTTGTTTGAAACTTTATGCTGTCCAAAAGACTTGATGGCACAGTCATGAATTTTTGAACTGAGAGTGTTCCATGTTTCATCTACCGAGTCACATTGGGTGACATTATCCATGCTTTCAGCAAATAACTTTTCAAATGACTTTCTATTTGATTCATCTCTGATTGCTGTTACATTGATCTTAGGGATTGAAGGGGCTTTTGATCTGTATATTTTCTTGGCCGAAATTTTGATTTTGCTGACTACCAGTGCATGGTCGGTGTCACAGTCAGCACTGTGGAGGGAACGAGTTATTTTTATACAGCCCAAACTCTTCCTCCTTGAGAGAATAAGATCTAATTGATGCCAATGGCCAGACCTGGGATGGCGCCATGATGTTCTTTGGCATCTCTTAAGGTCAAAGTACGTGTTTGTAACACATAATGAGTTTACGGAGCATAGCTCCAGAAGGCGCTGCCCGTTTTCGTTGATGTTGCCAATGCCGAAGTGCCCAATGCACTTTGGCCATGCGGAGTGATCTGCTCCCACTCGAGCGTTAAAGTCACCCAGAATTAGCAGGCCTTCGGTGAGAGGGATGTTGTGGAGAGTCCTCTGCAATGCCTCGTAGAAAATGTCTTTGGTTTCGTCAGAGGAGGTAAGTGTTGGGGCATAGACACAGATAATGTTGGTAAAACCAGACCGGGTGTTCAGTCTGAGTGTCATGATGCGTTCTGACACTCCAATTGGAGTTGCGATCGAATTGATAAGGGAGTTTTTTACGGCGAAGCCCACGCCGTGGATTCTCGGCTGTTCGCTGCTAAGGCCCTGCCAGAAGAAGGTGTAGTTTTCTTCTTTGACTGACCCGGAGTCGGGAAGTCGAGTTTCTTGAAGGGCAGCGATGTCGATGTTTAGTAGCTGAAGTTCTCGATCAATAATTTGGGATTTCCTGATGGAGTCAATATTAGTGAGATCTTGCTGTTGCAAGCCTGGGCGCATTGTTCTGACGTTCCAGGTACCAAGTTTTAGTATTTTTCTGTTTTTGCCAGGTGCACACTTTACGTCAGCTTTTTGACTTTTGGTCTAGCTCCAACCACCTTATGAAGCAGGCTGACGTGGCGGAACAACACCCAACTGCCTGGGGGCTGCCCAGGTTACGGCGGGCGGTAGTTGATCAATGCAGCTGAAAAGCCGCTCCCACCGACAGAGGGGACCCCTGGCGCTCATCCGTACGCCAAATGGATTGAGCTTATCACCGGTAACTGCCACCTCCCGTGTTGTGCCCATCCGTAACGGATGGCTGGAGTGTCCTCTCCAAATCGGAAATGGGTGGGCTTATAGAGGAGAGACAGACGCTTGCCAAGCCCGAGCAAACGCCTCCTCGTTTTGCTGCCTTGCCTGGGCTATTTTTAAGAGATGGTGCTTTGCCCAGAGGCACCACCCCTCTCTCTGCCATTCTAGTTAAACCCAAGGGAGAGACCAGGTCAATACATTTGGAACTAGTCCGGCTGCAGGAGATGCTGGAAGCCAGTTTGATGCAGTTCTCCCTGACAACCACCTTCGGGTCTCCACTCCTGATTTTCTGTCTGGGTTTACTCCCATAGCCTTTGCTATCATAGCAACACACAAGGCAGTGTGGTATTTGTATTCAGGGTTACCTTCCCCTAGTCTTCCTCTCTCCCGAGATGACCCACAAGACAGTGGGGGTGACAGTAGCAGGCTGTATTGTGTACTGTCATACAATAGCAGAAAACTCTGGCCTGACACAACGTTTATAGTGATTTGGAAAACAATTCAACATGAGAAAATGTCCTCCCCCTCAAAAATACAGCTCAAATGGGGAGCCACATCATTTCACAGAGCCCCGCATTTGGAACAGACAATTCTCTCTCTATCTCAAACCCCCCCCCCCCGAAAAATTTGACAAATTAATAGTGACATGTTTCACATGTAGGGGGGGGGGGGTGAACACTCAGAAAATGTGATCGCGGTTTCGAGAAGGGTTGCAAAACGAAAAATCAGTTGATATGCCCCGGTGTAGGGGTTTTCCTGCAGCATAATATTCTATACTTGCTGACGACAGATGATAAGCTCCCCGCGGCGGCTGGAGTTTGCAGTGCGAGATTTGAGGGGTAAAATAATACACATTGGCCATGTAGTGGGGTTTTGGGTAATGACAGTGATTTCCTGCAGTGTCTGGTTTCATAAAACCGCAGCCATCACTAAACTGTGTACACAAGGATAATTGTTGCCTGTGTTTCCATATATACCACAGAGACTCAGATTTCAGAATTCCCCTTTGCCCTTGTGGTTGTTTGGTTATTTGTCTCAGGGGTTACATTGTCACGAATATAAGCTATATCTTTTGTTTACAGTTGGAAACTTCATTGAAAATTAGTATTTTGCTGTCAGGAAATTTAGCATTTTGTTAGGTGTGATATTTAGTAGAATTTTAGAACATTATTGAATGCATTGAGATCTTATGGTATCATCAGACGTGTATACTCTCTGTCGAAATTGCCGATCATGGTCAGTGGTATTTGTAATTTAGTAGAATTTCGGTATATTATTATTGGATAGATTGTGTCATCTTATGGCATTAGTTTTGGATGACCATGTACGCTTTCTGGAGAAAGTACCGCTTATGATCAGTGGTATCAGTCGCCCGGCATTTTATTTGGTCAATTCCACACATTATTGGTTGAATTATGTCATTTTATGACATCAGCTTTGGAAGACCGTGTAATTATGCTTTCAGTGAAAGGTGCCGTTTATGCTCAGTGGTATTTATAATTTGGCATTTTATTTAACGTGTTATTAAGTAGAGGTACGTCATGTTAATGTGTAAATGATATGGTATTTTGGTATCAGCACTGGCTGGTCGTGTGTGCACTCGGTAAAAAGTGCTGTTTATGCCCAGTGACATTTAGAATGTGGGCTGTGGAGTTCAGAAATGCCAGTACTTGTTGTGTTTATTGTTATTATGGCATGTGAAAATCACCCTTAAGACCTGTGTTTCTGCTGCATAGTGCCGTGTTCTAAGGCCCATTTTTTTCTTGTTGTTTCCTCAGAATTAAGTTCAAAACTTGCAAATAAGGTCGATCGCTTCCTCGAATGTGTAAACACATTTCTTGAAACTGGGCACAGGCTTTAAAAACCAAACAGGAGCTCAAATTCAATCGATGTGACCCAAACGAATGCGTTTGTTTCATCCCTCAGCTTAAACGAGCTACAATAAAAAACCTCAGCAAGTCCAATGTGCCTCATGTGATTGCAACTGCATTTTCCCCCCATCCACAATTCGGAAATCGAATATAAAATTGCTTCAATTTCGGTGGGATTTCCTGTTCCATTATTGTGCGTCAGAGCTAAAGAGATCCAAGTGAGGATTTGCGCACCATGCCGTCGGGAACAATGGCTTGTGTTGCACCTTTGCTAACGAACGTCACCCTGTTCAAGGTTGGTTCCTGGAATGTTTGTTTTCTCCTTGAGCTGTTCTGTGATTGCACTGTTATTCTGTTGCTGTCGTAGAATGTTCGATTTCTCCATGTAGCTGTCATGCAGTTACAAGAGGCAGTCGTTATGTTGCTCGGAGTTTAAAGTGTTTTGCCCGTTTTCATTCAGTGTGAAGCCATTCATTTCTTTGTTTTGTGTGTGTGTTATCTGTCTGCTTATCTCGTTTGTACTCGGCCCGTGTTTTTGAATATTTTGGCAATCTGAGTGAACGTTCGTGAGATTTATCTTATCTATCTATCTATCTATCTATCTATCTATCTATCTATCTATCTATCTATCTATCTATCTATCTATCTATCGATCCATCCATCCATCCATCCATCCATCCATCCATCCATCCATCCATCCATCCATCCATCCATCCATCCATCCATCCATCCATCCATCCATCCATCCATCCATCCATCTATCTATCTATCTATCTATCTATCGATCTATCTATCGATCTATCTATCTGACTGTCTGTCTGTCTGTCTGTCTATCTGTCTCTCTCTAGCTGTCTGTCTGACTACCTTTGTCTGTCTGTGTTTTTCTATTTCTGTACGTCTATGTGTTTACCTACCACGGTACCGGACTGCTTCCGTTTATCTGTCTGTCAATCGATAAATGGTTTATCCTGCAGGCTTCGTGGTAAAAGGTTTTCAAGCACAAAACATGAATCCCTGGAAATATACCACATAAGTGGATACTAACATCCTGTTTGATTAAATATGCAACAAGTTAATATGCCATTGGTTGTGTGTCTTGAAAATATGACGCATATTTTTCCTCAAAATGACAACATTCTATGAGGTACTACATGTATTAGGAAAAAGCGTTGTTGTTGTGTGCTGTTGTTGAATTTCATTAATTTTAGAAAGATAGACAGACAAAGGAGAGAGACAGACAGACAGAAAGACACACAGACAGAATAGAGAGGCAGATTCATACACAGATAGTCAGTAAGAGAGATAAGATAAGATAAGATAAGATAAATTTTATTCGTCCTTGTACAAGGAAATTTGTTTTGATCATTGAATACATAACAATACAGTTACAGAAGAGAAAGTATGATACATAGCGCGCACACACACATATATACACACACACTGATAAATTAACTAAATTAACAAAATTAACAGTGCACACAATATGCTTCCCTAACTAAAACACATTGACCTGACACGCAGGACATAATTCAACTGTGCACAGATTACGATCAAGATGACGACATTATTGTAACATCCTAGTTGATGATGGAATAAACGATTTATAGTAGCGCTCAGTTTTAGTTTTCTTTGACAACAGCCTTAAACTTCTTACAGATCTTATATATTCCTTGTTCAGGGGATGTTGGGGGTCATTTATAATAATATTAGCTTTTTTAATACAAGCACCAGTGTACAGCTCATCAAAATATGGCAGATCACAGATACAAATTTTGGATGCTTTTTTAATTAAATTATTGATCTTATTTTTATCTTTTTGTAAGATGTTTCCTCCCCAACAGACAACTCCATACATCAAAACGCTCTGAATAGCCATGGTGTAAAATATTTTCAGAATGCTTTTGCTAACTTTTAAAAAGCGGAGCTTTCTGAGGAAATACATGCGCTGGTTGGCTTTCTTGTATACATATGTTACATGCGCATGCCAGTTAAGCAATGAACCAATAGTAATGCCAAGATATTTGGCCTCTGTGACAATTTCAACCTCTTCATTGTTGATAGTAAGAGGGCAAACAGGATCGTTGTTATTTTTCCTAAAGTCAAAAACAAGCTCTTTTGTTTTCTTAACATTCAGTAGAAGATAGTTGTTATTACACCAACAATGAAAGGATTGTACAATGTTAGAATATTCGTGGCCAGAGTTAGGTAAAAGGCCTAAAATAACAGAGTCGTCGGCAAATTTAAGAAGGTAAACGTTGTTGTGCGTCACAGTGAAATCATTTGTATACTATGTATACAAGGCAGGTGACAGCACGCAGCCTTGTGGCGCTCCTGTGTTTGTTGTGAGTAATTTGGAAAATGTGTTGTTTATATCCACAAACTGGCTTCTCTGTGTTAGAAATTCGAAGATCCAGCTCTTTAAAAAAGAACTCACGTGTAGGTTGGTAAGCTTTTGAAACATTAAGTGCGGTTGTATGGTGTTAAACGCAGACGAAAAATCGACTAGGAGCACACGAACACAGGTTTTACCAGTGTCTAAATGACTGTAGATGTTATGCAATAAAAACAATAATACGTCTTCTGTGTTCCTGTTTTCTTTGTATGCAAATTGCAAAGGATCGAGATTTTGTTTGACCTCCTTCGTTAGTTCAGTTAAAAACAAGTTTTTCAAAGCATTTAAAGATAATGGAAGTTAATGCAACTGGGCGAAGGTCGTTCATTTCAGATATTTTTGGTTTTTTGGGGACAGGTAAGATTTTTGACAATCTCCAAATGTTTGGTATGTAATGGTTTTGAAAGGATTTGTTGAAGATGAAAGTAAAAATTTTTGCTAGTTGTTCAGCACATGTTCTCACTACTTTGCTTCCAATGTTATCTGGTCCAGATGCCTTTCTTTCCTTAACAGATTTAAATTGTTTCACAACAGCATCATAATCAAAACAAATATTACATTCATCATTATCAAAATCAAAACTGTCTCTTATTTCCTGGTGTTGGTTGGAGAAATCGTGTTTGTCAAAGCGACAGTAGAACTGATTCAATTCATTGGCAAATTCGCTTTCATTCACAACATTCACTTTATTCTTCATACAATCGTACCCCGTAACCTGTTTCATTCCCTTCCACACAGATGACATGTCATTTGATTTAAAACTTGCTTCAATTTTATCTTTGTATTCTTTTTTACACACTTTGATTCTCTTTTTAATTTGTTTGTTTACTTTAGCGAGGTCGCTTTTACTATAGTTTTTCGGAGTCTTTTTTTGTCAACAATAGCTTCAAGGCATTCTTTTGTTAACCATGGTTTACTATTTGGATACACACACACACTTTTCTTAGGTATAATTAGATCTTCACAAAACTGGATGTAGGAGTTAACAGTAAGAACAAGGTCGTCTAAATTAGTACATGTGTTTGTAAAAATGTCCCAATCCGTGCAGTCAAAACAGGCTTGAAGTTGGTCGCAGGCCTCGTCTGTCCATGTTTTTATTACTTTGGTGTCTGCTTTATAAGTTCTTGACACAGGTCGATACTTTGGTTGCATAGATATCATAAGATGGTCTGAGTCCCCCAGTGGTGGTAGAGGGAAAGAACGATAGGCGCCAGTGATATTACAATAAAATAAGTCCAGAGTGTTCTCGTCTCTAGTAGGAATGGTGACATATTGGGTGTAGTGCGGGATGTTGTCCATGGTTGCATGATTAAAATCTCCTTGTATGATGTGAACAGCGTCTGGCCATTTTGATTCCTGTGTATTTATGATGTTATGAAGGGTTGTTGCAGCGGTGGTCTTGTTAGCATCTGGTGGTATGTAGACGGTGTTGAAAACCACATTTGTAAACTCACGAGGTAGATAGTATGGACGAACGTTTACAGTAAGAACCTCAATATCAGGTGTGCAGATGTTGTTTACAATAGTGATGTTGTTGGCATGGGCCCAGCGTTTGTTGATGTAAATGCAGACACCCCCGCCTTTAGATTTTAATGATGCCCCTGTCCTGTCCTCTCGATATAAAATGAAACCATCTATACTTGTCTCGTCGTTGGTGTTGTTAGAGTCGAACCAGGTCTCAGTGAATGCAATAGCCGAGGCAGACAGATAAACAGACATAGGCAGACAGAAAGAGAGATCGAATAAAAGGGAGAGAGAGAGAGAGAGACTCTTAGGGAGATGGAGATTACTTTCGACCACAGAGTTAGAGCTCTGTGCTTTCAGCACATTAAGGGCCTTTCAGTGACGAGGTGTCAGCCCGTCGCAGGCCATCGATGAGTGAATGCCTAAAGAGACCGCGAGAACTGAGGTTGTACTCCGCCCGTGCGGGTTTCGAGCCTGGCATCTCTCGCACCTTGGTCAGGCGCTTACACTTTACAGCCCCGGGCCGTGGTGCTGGCAAGTTGGGATTCAGAGATCTTAATCAGGACCGTTTCAAGAATAAAAATGACTAACGTTTGATGTAAAACAAAAGTCAAACTTTGATGGAAAAGAAATATCGGCTGGCTCGGCTAGGATTACATTAATTTCAGACTTCATTTCCTTCACTATGTGTGTATATTTTTTTTTCTTAGTATGGACTGCATCGTCCTGGTATCTTAAGTAACCTTGTTTGTTAAGATTAGGCCTTTTTTAATTTTTATCTTTTTTTAAATTTTTACTTTTAACATTATTAGTGTTGTTTTTTTAAATTTATGTAAAATGTTTTCTTCAAAGGTCTCTTGTCTCTGGAAGAGCGCCATAGTTTTCTGTTCTGTCCCACCATACACGCAATTTGTAATTATTATTATTTTTTTACAAACACTTAAGAAAAAACAACAACAAACAAACTTGCAGCTGAGTGGATTCACTTCACTTTTTTGTGTAGAACCTTGTAGGGATTCCGTTGCTATGGCTACGTAAACTTCATTTCTGAGTTCCGGATACAGAAGTGCTAACACGTGATTTATTTTTAGTTCCTTATTTTTTTTTTTTTTAATGCCATGCAGAGTATATTGATGTGTTCGCTTTGGCGCACTATTGTAGTCCTGAGAAGTTATATTCAAATTTACGAGTTTCTTAGCATACTGCATGTAATTTTTTCCACACGGCAAAATATGATGTTTCGGTAGATTTTTCATATGTTTTTATTTTTATATTTATAAGATGTTCTAGGTATGCATAATGTTTTTACAGCACGTGAAAAATTACGTCATGTTTAACATTAGCAACCAAATTGCCCAGGAAAGCATATTGTTGTAAGCCTGGGCCTAGCAGGGCTATTCTGCTTACAAGTACATCATATTACAAAGATGATACATATTTTGGTATTAGATTTTATTATTACAATATTTTATAGGTATATTACTTTAACAGACACAGAGTCCCATTATTATATTACTCAGAGAGAAAACGGGACGTATGCGAGCAAAATCACGTGTGTAGTGGGTGGAGGAGAGGCAGCTGACGCACCCTCAGATCTAAAGAGCGATGGGAGAAGAAGCAGAAGTATTGGAGCTGTAGCTGATCATTCGATTGCAGCAGCACAAACAAAGTTACGAAAATAAACATCAAACAAACAAAACATGATCAAAGTAAACTTTCAAGAGACAGAATGTTATGTTTTATCTTGAATTTGTTTTATTGTTGTTCTTCTTTCAGTCAAGTTTTGAAAAGGCTAAAAATGATCATTTGCAAGCGATGGGCAGTGATCGTATTCTATGTTTTATTGTGAAAATGTTGGGCATTCGGAAAGGAGGAGGGGGAATACAAAGGATGGGCATATGGAGCAAAGTGGCTGTGAGAGTCTGGGGGTAAATGTGTTATCAAACAGAGAATTGTAGATGTGCACGCTTAATGCGTTGGCTTACTTAGACCAAAGACACTAGTCACAATTTAGATGAGACATCTAGCGCGTTTCGCGTGCACAGCTTTCGCTCCGCCACCTAGCGGCGAATGCGTGGAAGTCATGAATAGTGCCGTATTTCACAAAGCAAAATAGGGGAAATATTGAATTTTTTCACTGTTCAGCTTCCGCTATAGACCTTGGTTAGCGTCACTTATTTTGTAATTATAACTTCAATCGCTTTGGCAAAAACTCTGGCTGTATTTTTCCTTTTTTTTAAATCGCAGTAGCACTGTCACAAATTGCAATCATAAATTTTTCATTATATTAAAGGATTCGTTTCATGCTATGTGCCATGAGCTCCGCCCCGATCAGCGCGCAAATTGTGTGCACGACTTTTTTAGAGGCGCATAGTAGGGGATGTTTCATCTTATCGTTTAATTGGGGTGTCTTTGCTTAGACTTATTTACGTAGGCACCCTGGCGTCGTGAGACGCATAGGGCGGAAAGAGCGCTCCAAAGGGACCGCTGAGCAGCGAGTCCCAAGGCATCACTCCATTGTCTGTTGACCACCCGAAGATCTCGGTCAACTGTCTGTCGCTAGTTCATCATAGGTCTTTCTTGTATTAATTGTCCTCCAAGTTACCACTTTGGCTTCCTGGATAAAAATTGATGTACAGGGTCTCCCAAAAGTCCGGATCTACAGACAAAATTGTATATATAAAAGTTGTGTTACGGTAAACGCTCAGATTGGCGGTCTTGGTCTTTGTGACACTTGTGTTTATTTTGAATACAAGACGTTTTTCCAAACAAGTGGATCGGAAGACAAGGTCCAGTCGAACTGCCCCCTACGTCTCACGACCGAACACCACTTGACTTTTGTCTGTTGGACCATATGTCGCGTAGTCCAAGGCTGTCCATTTGAGCATTTAGGATGTATCACACTAAGCTCGGGGCGTCATAGCCAGTTGCTGCCAGCAATATGTACAACCAAGAACTAGTGGCAGAAGCTGACTGTGTCTGACCGGGCTTAGTATGATGGGACCTTTCCGAGTTTACAAAGAAAATATAGCATCTTAATGTGTGCACTTCTTGCCTGCCAGAAGCTGACTGTCATGTGTCATTCCGGACTTAGTATGATACCTCTTTACTGTGGAAAAATGTTTAAATGCGTTTTTGGCCATAGATTCAGAGTTTTGGGGCACCGTGCATACTACTGCTGGAAGCTCTAAAAAAATGAAGACAACGCTAGCCATTTTGTACAGTGGCAGCAGAACAGTTCCTCTCCGCTAGTGTGATAAGAGGAAGTATTCATAGCATTTTTTGTCAGATTTACAAATTAAAGCGGGTGGACAGTGGGCAGGTAGGCGGAAAGATGAATAGCTGGACAGACTGATGAATTGTGTGTTGCATGAACGATTGGGTAGATGCATGAACGGACGGATAAAGTCATAGAAAAGCTTGTGATTTGTTAGTTATCCGTAGCAGTGGTAAACTCTCTCTCTCTCTCTCTCTCTCTGTCTCTGTCTGTCTGTCTGTCTGTCTGTCTGTCTCTCTCTCTCTCCCTTTCTCTGTGTCTCTCTATGTCTGTTGTCTCTGTCTCTGTATCTCTCTTGCTCTCTCTCTCTTTCTGTGTGTGGGTGTGCGTATCACACATTTTCTGTTGTTGTTGTTGCTGTTGTTTTCGTTGCTGTTGATGTTATAGATGGGTTGTAGAAGAATTATCCCTAACACGGGTGCTTGTCTTGTTTCTTGTGTCGGTGATGTTTATGAAGATAATATTCATAATTACAACCACCCAAAAATCGCCTTTGTCACTGCGCAAGCACTGTGCTCAGATGTACCCCCGGGGCTAGTAAAGCCATACTGAACACAGACAGCTGCATTCTGCATTGTCTCATGCGGTCTTGATTAGCAAAACTGGACATCGGCAACGGGCGAGCGGGCACCCCCACCCCCCCCCCCCACACACACACACACACACTCCCACTTTTTTTTTCTTTTTGTACTGTCCCCCTCTCCCTCTCTTCTGCGACATTTTTAGGCATTCCCAGAGGGAAATTAATGGAAGCTTCTGGGATGCTTTCAAACCTAATGGATGAATATTTTTATGTGCACCTACCGGGCGTTTGATCGGACCCGCCAATTGGATAGTTTGTCAGAGAGAATAATATTATCAGGCTCTCCGATTGGCCGGAATAATCGGCTACGACCCCATGCATTGTTTTATATCGATGTCTCCGTCCGGCTGTTAAGTGGGGCATTATCGTTTCTTCGTATTGATCGACGAATGCAAGAAATTTGGCACAAACAATTTGCAACGGGAGGGGGGAGGATTAGAGGGGCAATGAAGATGACGTGGATTAATGTCATTCTTTTGCATCTGGAACGTTTCAAACAGTTCTGTGGAATTTCCATCGGGACTAACAGGGGGGGGGGGGGGGCGGGGGTTCCCGGTGTATGCCTGGGGAATGGGAGACACAAATGCCAGTAGTTGAAAAAGGAGAAAGATGAAAGTGGAGGAGAATCTATGGTGGGGGCGAAGATTAAAAAAAAGAAAACGATCGAAAGAAGGGAATAAAGACTTGTTCCTTTTTTCTATTCAATTTGTCGGCCTCTTGTCCTTCCTCCATGTTGGTGTTCATGTCGTTTTTGTTTTATTCTCTCTCTCTCTCTCTCTCTCTCTCTCTCTCTCTCTCTCTCTCTCTCTCTCTCTCTCTCTCTCTCTCTCTCTCTCTCTCTCTCTCTGTTAGTCTCTCTCACTCTCTCAGTCAGCCTCCCTCTCTCTCTCTCTCTCTCTCTTTCTCTCTCATTCTCCTCTTTGTAACCCCTCACTTTCTTCTCTTTCACTCTTCCTCTGTCATATTTTCCACCCAGTTATTCCATATCCACGGCCAAATCCTTAGCCCAGCCACAGATTTCCCCAAGGGGTGGACGCCTCAGACTTGCCACTGCCTTCACCCAAAGGACGGTCACATCCTATCCTGACCCTTTTATGCCATCTTATCATTTATTTCATTCTGACTGTCGTCCATATGCTTACACACTCACTCACTCATTCATTGATTTATTGATTGGCCCATTCATTCCTTGTTATCCACGCATCCATTCTTGTATTAATGTAGTAATGTAATTTGCCAGTGCTAATGTTAGCGTGTCTCGTTAACCTTGACCGTCTATATGGCAATGTCTATGTGGCGTCAGCCCTGTGTCTGGTCTATGTTATCGTCTTTGCCTCGGTGAGCTTTTTAAATGGGCTTGAGATCGAATCTGTTAATATTTCATAAATACAGTGTTATTCACCCTACTATTTATTTGTCCTTCGTTCATTCCACCATTGGCTCATCCAAAGTCAACATGTGGCAAAAAAAAAAAATTTCTTACGCGAGGCTTTGCTGCATACTTTTTCTTTTGGCCATATCGTCACAGTCATGCCACAACTGCCTAAGTCATTTTTGGGGTGTTTTGAGATCAAATGCTCACCTTATAATCAGACAATCATATTGTACCAAACAGTTACATTGTTTTATTTCGGTTGTCTTACGGGTTTTTAAAGGAAAACCTGCATCCATCTAAACCACCATTTTACACTATTGTTACGGGAGCGTAGCCTAATTACAAAGTCAAATAGAGAAAATACAATTGTGTTCTTTGTTCAGCTACAGCTTTCTATGCAAAATCCTGCGCTCCCTTAACAATAACTACCATTATATTCGAAGTAATGAGTTTGCTTTAATTTTTTTTTTCAAACACCCAAAAAATGACATGACTTAGGCAATTTATTGTGGAATGAGCGGGAGGATATTTTGACTTGCTTCAAGCCTTGCAGTGACCCCATGATGCTGAGGTCTTTGTTTTCGGGGGATTTTTACCCATAGCATTTTCACCTCTTTTTCTTCTTTTTTTCTTTTTTTATTTCTTTATATTTATTTTTCTTGATCTTGTTTTTGTTGTATTTGTTATTTGTATTTGTATACGTGTTTGATCCCATTAAAGGGGGGCGGGGCGGGGGTAGGGATTAGTTAGTTGTTTTTTTTTTTAAGGAAGTGTATATCCGTACAACATGTTGTATGGATATGGACAGTGCATATCCGTACAACATGTTTACCAAAAAGCGCGACTGGTGAAGGTTTGCTGAAACAAAACTTGATATGGTATTCACGAAATACAACATGTTGTACGGATATGCGCTTCATTTTTTTTAAATTTTGCCCAGGCAGCCGGCCTTGTTAGGCCTCCTGCTCTTCTCGGCTTCCAACTGCCAAGGTATCTTTAACGTGCACACGGGCCATCCGACTTTTTCGTCCTAATCTGAGGTCGCGGAGGCAGAGAGTTTCTTGCCGGCAATTCAGATAATCTGAATATTCACGGGAGACAGATTTTCATGTAGTAAATTTGTCTATCTTACGAGTTTTTTGTTTGTTTGTTTATCGTTTTGTTGTTTTCTCGGAACTACATCGTCACGTTTTCGCTGTCTGTTCAGTGCAGTTCCCATTCAAGAAACAACAATAATAACAAAACACGTTAACTGACACTTCCACCCATAGATTTAGTACTCTGTGTACTATATCTATGCTTCCACCTTCCAATATAATTATTTCCATGTCTAGCTGCTGGAATGTCCCCTTAATCAAGCCATTTCAAAACATCTTTGCTATTTTGACCCCATATTTTCTCGTTTGAGACATCAGCGAAACGTGTTTAGTATCTCCTGAGACATTTCCAAAGCTATTTACGTGCATTTTTCATCTTAACAGAATGATAGCCTCGTCTTGTCTGTTTGTCCATTTGGCAGTTCCACGCTTTCACCACAACACTCTCCGTCATTGAACCGTACAGGGCGTAATAAAACCGTTATCGAATTCATTGGCTGCGAAACTCAGGTTTAGGTAAAGATCCTCACCCCACCCACTTCGCCAACCACCACACCCCCCTTGTGATCACGACACGTGAAAGTTTAGCATTGCAGATACTGCTGTTTATCGGCTGGTTTTCTTTCTTTGTCCTTGAAATAATTACACCCGTCCTTATCTCCGCGTGTTTTTTTTTCTCGTTTGTAATCGCTAAAATGCTGGTTAATTCCTTGATCTTGCAGTCTCAATGCATTTTCCTGTTAATTAAATTTTGTATAATTATTTTATGATTTATCAAATCAACGGCCCTCCCAAAACACATGGACAAAAAAAAAAATGTCCACTGAGCGTATTATGCTTATTTCATTTTATGTTTGTTCTTCTGTATCAGCATTCCATATTCAGCCTCCATATTTATATTGCAATCACCCACATCCAGCCATACCTTTATCTGAGTATCCGCCAGGTACTTAACCACTCTTTTAGTTATGTATCCATCCATCCATCCATCGATCTGTTCGTCCATCCATCCATTCATTACATTCATCCATCCATCAATCCATCCATCACCCACCCATCCATCCATTCATTCATCCATCCACCCACCCACCCATCTATTCATTCATCCGTCTATCCATCCGTCCGCCCATCCATCCATCTATCCGTCCATCCATCCACTCACCCACCCATCCATCTATCCGTCCATCCATCCATCTATCCATCAGGCTATCCATCCGTCCGTCCATCTATCCATCCGTCCACCCATCCACCTACCCACCCACCCATCCATCTATCCATCCGTCCATCCACCCACCCACCCACCTATCTATCCATCCGTCCATCCATCCACTGACCCACCCATCCATCGATCCATCCGTCCATCCATCCATCTATCCATCCGTCCATCCATCCACCCACCCATCCATCCATCTATCTATCCATCCACCCACCCACCCATCCATCCATCCATCTATCCATTCACCCATCCATCCATCTATCCATCCATCCACCCATCCATCCACCCATCCATCCATCCATCTATCCGTCCACCGACCCACCCATCCATCCATCTATCCATCCATCCACCCATCCATCCATCCATCTATCCATCCACCCACCCACCCACCCATCCACCTATCCATCTGTTGTTCCCCTAGCTGTTCTTTCCGCCCAAGCATCAAGTTTTCCAACATGCTGTGACCATGTTCTGCTTTCTCTCATTGCAGTCCGAGGTGATGATCCCACCGCCCAACCATCCGTGTTTCCCCGGGGAGATCGAGAAATTTACCAGTAAACAAACACAACTGCAGTCAGAGGCTACTCTAGCTCTAGCTCAGGTAGGCATTGGTGGTGTTGCTGTTGTTGTTGTTGTTGTTGATGATGATGATGATGGTGATGGTGTTGCTTGTGTATGACAGTGATCAGTAGGTCCACCACATCGTCTTGAATTTCATGTATGGCAGCCAGTTTGTATCGGCCTGTCCGTTTGCATGTCTACAGATCTCGCGATCTTAGTTCCTGCTTGTACTTTCTGGAAAACTGAGAAAATTCGAGTCTATTCGACGTTAAACGTTTGCCGCTTTGGTATTGTGGTGAGGGGTGCGAATAAATCGAAACTGTGGAATACCTTGATAAGTGCCACAACGCTTTCTATACAAATGTCAAAGTGTGCATTTGTTATACGCCTTCTACATTTTGACAGAAAATGGAGACAGAACAAACAAGAACTGAGATCGCAATCTGTCTGGACAGCTAGGGACTGGTGGAAGTTGTCTGTAAAGTTTACAATACGATATGTCACATTGTGTTTTAAAAGACGACAGTGTCAGTATATTTCTTCTATTGTATCATCTTGTCATATTCTATCTACAGTCTTGCTTTTGTCTAGCACAATGTGACCGTTATCGTGTCGGCCTGCTTTCTCTAAAACTCAGTTAGTATATTTTATAATACATAATTATACTGATATTTACACGCATGACACTAGCATACGCACACCAGGATATGTCTGCAGTTGCACATATTTCATCTTGTTATTCGTATTTCTATACAAATTACATATTTTGCAAGCATGCACTCTACACGATTTAATGTGTGCATGGGCAGCCATACAGCAGTAGATGAGTACACACAGGCTACCCCTACTGACATTCGTGTCCTTCCACTGCCCATTGATTTGTGTGTCTGGCGTCACTGGGGAGTCTCCGTATGTTCTATTACCCCCCTCCCCCCCCCCCCCGAAAAAAAAAAAGATAACTTTTTTTGCTCCAGTATTTGGCGCCCGTCCTGTCAGTCTGTATTCAGAATAAACAATAGCACAGATGCCATGGGACACGCCGACATGCAACTACGGCAAGCATGGTACTCAAGCATCTACTGTACACGGACAGACACTACACGTACGTGCTAGCTACTGCTATAATGTCGCACACCCAGACACACACACGGATACACACGCAGAGAACATTCCCTTACAGGTGCATTCAACCAAAGTAAGTGTTGTATGTTTTAATCTCACACAACCAGATGTGTGCACGTATATACATACACATACACAAGTACTACAAGGACTAGGAGATTACACTGTTTGGGTATGTTTTGTATGTGACACACATACATTAATGATGACTCTGTGATCCCCTTTGTTCAGGCTTCCACAATGGCCCGCATGCAGCTGGAGGTAGAGAAACAAACCAAGAAGAAGTCACCTATAGCAGATATGGTAAGTGGTCAGCTGGCCTATTAATGGTATTGGGGTGAATGGATGGATGGGTCGGTGGAAAGATGTTTGAATACATGTTTGAATGGGTGGGTCGGTGGATGGATAGGTGATGGATGGATGGATGGATGGGTGAATGGATGGGTGGGAGGCTAGGTTTATGGATTAGTGGATGGATGGACGGACCGATGGATGGATGGATGGATGGATAGGCTAATGGAATGGGAGAGCGGCAGGCATTACTAAAATTTACAATATACTTCAGACACTTCTGACGTCACGCATGTTTATTTCTGCCTCGGTTCCCCACCGGCTGGGGATTCCCTTATGCGCGCGCAGCATGCCCTGCTAAACTTCCTTCCCGATCTTTTCGACTTAGACTGGCTTTGGTTTGGGGGCAACCACCAAACTTCTTTTCTGAGATAATAAAAAAAAAAAAAGAAAGAAAAAAAGAAAACAGTGGACTTTCCCTTAACTAACACGTGGATGGCAGAACTCCGTTCATTTGTATTGAGTTGAACACCAATTAAGTTCATTTATTTCTAATCCTCTGTTGCAACAGAATTAAAAGCTAAAATGAAAGTGATTTTTGTTTAATAGTTTTACCCAAGACCCATTGGACCAAGACAAGTGCAATCGATCGTTAATTAAATACAAAGGCGAAGAGTTCCGCCGCGTGCGTAGTCTGCTAGACTGACGTATGTAGTATTACTATTAGTTCATAAACTTCAAGGGATCCTATAATGCAGACTTGAAGTTTATGTCTATTATAGTAAATTGGACATCAGACATACACCTTTTCACTCATAGTACAGTCCCAATATTTTTGTGTTTGAACTAATGCATGACGTGTGTGCTATGGAGATCACCTGCTGTGTGTTTGTGTTTGTGAACTGCTAATTCAACTTTTGGTATAAGGTCAAAGGGCATAGCCTTTTTGTTTGCTTGAAGAAGCCGTAAAACGCCATCGATCAACTACTGATAAACTGAATTTTTGCATGCAGTCTTACATTTATCATGACCCTACAAATCTTGAATTTGAAGTCTTTGCACAGCACTATTCTTTCAAAGCGGCGATTTCCTTTGATCTTTTCTTTGTTTTCAATTGAATAGGCCCCACACTCATAGATGTTTACAGTATACGTGTGTTCTTAAAGCTACGGAATCCCATACAGTGTATGTACAATCAATATGTGAATAAAATTTTCCACTTGATCATCCCGAATTTCTTTTAAAGGAAGTGTTTTGTTGTTGTTGTTGTTGTTGTTTGTTTGTTTCTTTTTTCTTTTTTAATCTTCGAGCAAACAGAAATTCAATAAGAAATAGTGCCCCAAAACAGAAAATTTCAGGAAAGAAAGTTGGAAAACTGAGGAAGCTGCAACATGAGTAACACCTTTTTAACTTTCATTATCATCAGAATACTGCGGCTGGATTTTAGTGAGTTTTTGTTGTTGTTTTTTTAATCGCCCATCTGGTCACTTTTTCTACTTCATTACCCTTTTTCTGCGACCGTGGTTATCTCTACACTTTTTCATAAAATTAGATGTAAATTTACTCTCTGGTCTGATGTATGTGAGAACTTCATTCAAAGTTTGCATTTATACCCATTTATTTGCTTTACTCATTTAAATAATGACCCACCTGGTATCTTTTCCTACTTCATTCCTCTTGTTCCCTGGTTATCCCTACACTTCATAAGATCAGAAGATGTACAGTTCCCCTTTGGTCTTATTAAGAACTTCATTCAACGTTTGCAGTTTATACTCATTTATTTGCTTTAATCACTAAATTAATTCTTTGAATAGGTGCTATATTGTACAGTTCTTGGCAGTCTTGGTAGTCTATTAACCCTATCCCATCCCATGGGACATAAAACGAAGAAAATATATTTGTGTACATGTATCACTGTTTACTTCATGACACCTTTAAATCCTTGCTTACCGAACCATAACTGGGCACTCCATAATCATGCGCTCGGTCAGTCTAGCAGACGACGCACGCGGCGGAACTCTTCGCCTTTGTATTTAATTAACGATCGATTGCACTTGTCTTGGTCCAATGGGTCTTGGGTAAAACTATTAAACAAAAATCACTTTCATTTTAGCTTTTAATTCTGTTGCAACAGAGGATTAGAAATAAAGGAACTTAATTGGTGTTCAACTCAATACAAATGAACGGAGTTCTGCCATCCACGTGTTAGTTAAGGGAAAGTCCACTGTTTTCTTTTTTTCTTTCTTTTTTTTTTTTTCATTATCTCAGAAAAGAAGTTTGGTGGTTGCCCCCAAACCAAAGCCAGTCTAAGTCGAAAAGATCGGGAAGGAAGTTTAGCAGGGCATGCTGCGCGCGCATAAGGGAATCCCCAGCCGGTGGGGAACCGAGGCAGAAATAAACATGCGTGACGTCAGAAGTGTCTGAAGTATATAATTGTAAATTTTAGTAATGCGAGCGGCAGGGGGCATGGCTGGTGGAATGGGTCAGCATGAGGTATAAATGCAAAGCCGCAGTGCATAATAGAACTGCAATAGTATTACCCGAGCGCATCTCTGCAACCGAGGATTTCTTCAGCTGACCTCTGTGTGGGTTCTTCTCATATATGAGAATAAGGAAAATTCTAGACCAAAAAAAAAGGGGCGCTGGAGCAGGGGGTTTGAAAATCGTGATACAAGATTAATGTTCTGTCTGAAGTGGAGCCATGTTAGATTTCCATATGTCAGCACGTATGCTGAACAACTGAGCACAAAAAAATGTCAAGTGCTTTTTACCAAGTTCCTTGACACAAGAAAGTGGATTATGACAGTAGTTGTGAGCCTCTCACAGAGAGAGCATAATTTGATCTATTGGCATCTGAAGGATCCAGACATTCCTTGTGAAGCACCCTTAGTCTCAGCAAAATCTTACATAACTTGGTTCCATTTTTCGTGCCCAGCTTTGGAATATCAATATTTCATGGTTTTAATGAAGGACCTCAGTTTTTTCTAAATATCTGCCCAGATAGCTTAAAAACCAAATTGCAGTCTATTTGAGTAGTAAAAACAAATAAACCAAACTATCTCCAGACATTATCATATCATTTTGTTCATACCCACGTTATCTTTCTTTATTTTGTTTCCCTATTGCAGGTGGGAATCCCAACTCTTGGCAATGGACGAAGATTACGATTAAACAGGGGCAAACTTCAAGAGATGAACATTGCACAGCTTCAAGTTCTGGTCAATGACTTGCACTCGCAGATTGAATGTGAGTAATAGTTTATTAGTTGTACACTATGCCATTTTATGTACATTACCTCTAGCATTTATTGCATAGTCTATTTGTTTCATCAATAAAAGTAGACATCTCTGAAAAAAGAATTGAAAAAAAAAGTTTATTATACCCTCTAGAAGTTTATATTATGAGACTAGTTGATCTATCTGGCCTTGCCCCGGGGTATATCCATCTCGCCCTCCCCTCCCTTCCTTCACCTCCCCTCCCCCACTCCTTTCCTCTTTTCTCTCTCTTTTAGATCCTCGGAAGTCAGGTCTGCCCATATTTTCCTTAAATTTTCCTTTCTGGCAGGGAAATGCACCAAACTGAATAGGTGTCAAATTCATGGGCATTAGTGCTTTTTTTTTTTCAAAACGGATCATTGGGAAAACAAAGTAGTATTTTACACAGAATGGTATAGCTGAATAGAGAACGGGACTGAATGACACAGTTACTATATTTAGATTTACGCCAAGGGACATTCAAACTGTTCAACGCGGTGGTTAAGCACAGTTATGGACTTTGTGCACAATTTTCATGTGCAGTTGATCTTTGTGCCACGAATCGCCCTCACAAAGTCCATAACAACTGTGCTTAACCACCACATTGAACAGTTCGAATGTCCCATGACGTCATCGGTAAATTTAAATATAGTAACTGTGTCATTAAATCCCGTTCCATATACAACTCAGTATTTTCTCTATTTGGCTGTGTAAATAGACAACAGCCCGAAAGGCCAGTTTTGACGGGGTTCCATCAACCAATCCGATGATACAACCATTGCTCTGCTTCTGACACGTTTTAACTTATCAAAGTGTGATTTGCCAGTTTTATTTCCCTTAGGCCTGTTTGGACATAACTGTTGGGATACAGTGTTGTCATATGTGATTTTTTTTTTTCTTTCTTTCTTTCTTTTTTTGTGGCAGTGCTAAATGAGGACCTGGTACATTTGTTGATTGAGAGAGATGACTTACACATGGAGCAAGACTCTATGTTGGTCGACATTGAAGATTTGACCAGGTAAATGGATGCTGAACTTTTCGTCACTGTAACATTAAACATTACAGTACAGATACTGTGCAACTGTACAAGGATACGGAAGATTTAAGTAAAAATTGCTATAAATTACTCTCTAAGTAAGCGTTAAAGAGTACAGCTGGTGAGGGTTAAAATTTGGGGGTGAATTTGAAATTCTTCTCTTCTTCTCCCCTCATCCATGCCATGGGGACAAGGTGGTCTAGAGGCAAGGTGCTCGCCTCTCATGCCAAGGGTCCCGGGTTCAAAACCCGGGCAGTGCAGGCATGTTGGAAATTGGATTTTTCTCATATTTTCAAGTCCCTGGTCCTATTGGGGGGTAGGATCGAGTACCTAGTCTTCTCGGATAAGGACGAAAAAATTCGGAGGGCACGTTGCGCACGTTAAAGATACCTCAGCAGTTGGAAATCGTAAAGAGCAGGCCGAAAGGCCGCTGCCCGGGCAAAATTGAAGATTGAAATTTATAGATTAAAAAATTTTATCCATATCATCCCCCCTCCCCCACTAGCAACAACAAAAAAAAAAATTTATTATCATTCATTATTAAATTATATATTGTTATTAATAAATATTCAAATATTATTTGAGTTGTGTGTTGTGAACTGTTGTGAGTTGTGAACTGCTGTGAGCTGTGAACTGTTGTGAGTTGTGAACTGCGCCTAACAGGCAGCGTTACAATTTGCTTTGAGATAGAGAGAGAGAGTGAGCAAGAAAGGGAGAGAGAAAGAAGCAGTGCAGTGTGTTGAGCGCTTCGCAGGCAGCTCCATTCTGCTCTGTGGTTGACATGTTGTTTCTGTAATAAATAAGTTCTGTAAAGCGCTTAGAGCCTGTCAAACAGGGTTAGGCGCTATATAAATGCCATTTATTATTATTATTATTATCTTCACCGTGCCTTTTCTGTCCAAGCCACTTTTTTTTAATGTGGCACTGATAGAAAAAAAGTCATTGTTGAGCCCTAAATGGCAAGAAATGACAAAAATACACAACATGAAATCTTAAAATGAAGAGAGTTTGCTATGACTGAGAACATATTAAAGCTGCAGCTGGAAAAAGTGAACCCAGCCAGCAACCTTACGTCAGTGCAACGAAGATTTCAGTAGGATTGGTAGCATTATCATTGGGGCAGGTTCCCTACATCAGACTGATGTCAGAAGGATGTCATAATCAGCAGATCTATGTAGGAACGATGTCATTCATATGTGCAAACTTGACATCAAGCCTGCGTGTCAGATTTCCATAGGGTTGTTAGCTGGGAAAGACTGTTGGGACGTATCCGGCACCAGTGAAAAACGCATTTGGACGTTAGGAAAGGGTCACCTATTTTTGTTTCTTGTCCTGGTATTCTTAGTTTTTACTACGAAAAGCATGCATTTATCTTTGAAACCTTGCTTATAGTATTCCACATTCCATGCTCTTTTATTTGGTGTATAACATTTTACTTTACTATCAATACTTCATTGAATGTAAGTGTTTTTCTGAATCATGCTGTTTAATCTCAAAGTGGGAAAAAATTAATTACGTCCAGACTTGACCAAAGCCCTGACATCCTGAAAGAGTTAAAGAATCAGTACTCAATGTTAACTTGAATCTATCGTTGTTTCAGCCACTGCCACGATCCCAAAACTACCAACAATAACAAGAGCACCCAGAACAATAACCGGCCAGCCAGTAGGAGAGACCGACACAAATGATGACGGTTCATATAGCCATGGAGAGAGTATGTTATACATGTATTGAAGTCTTCTGATGAACAGCTGGCCTGTACAGTTTCTTAGATAACCATGCGTACACAAGAAGAATGATGATAATTGGATGAGCTTGACAGGGAGTGTGGTTTGAGCATTACGAATGGTTGTCAGTGCAATATTTATCAATTCTATATTAATTCTGTATAATTGTGGCAACAATCAAGTTTCGAATGACTGATGTTTGGAATGGAATGTAAATGTACAGTTATATAAATTCAAATATGTAAGTTTTAATTATTCAGTGAATGCTCATATTAGCTCATAGCAATGTAATGATACATGTATTTTATTTCCACTGTAACTTATCTGAAGAAAGGGAGGTCTGAAACTTGTCTTGAGCATCTATTTTGTTGTGAAGTACTCGCATGTTCAAACTCATTCACATGTAAACTTCATGATTATTCACATTGTATCATAGAGAATGTTATTAGTTGAGTGTCATAGCAAAACTCCTGCAAGCACCATTTTATGTGACAGGGCTGACCAAACTTGCTCAATGTAAGAGCCATATAAGATAAACCTCAGATGTTCGAGAGCCACAAGATATGAACAAAATTTACACTCATATTTTTATTGTTACATACATATTTTGTTTCAAAAACTTCATATTAATATTAAAGTGCGTGCAACAATATTTACTCATTTATGCAGTTTTTTAAACTGTTGATTTGCATTAGTTTCAGTAATCACAAAGTACACATATATACCAAATGTTTTCAGAAAAAAAGGAAAAGAGGTCAGCCACAATTTTTCCATGGGCCGCATTTTGCATGTCAAAGAGCTGCATGTGGCTTGGGAGCTGCCGTTTGGCCATCCCTGTTATATGACAAGTTTATGCTAGAACAGATCCGTAAGTCAAACAAGGTGACAGGTCTCCACTTAAGAACCTGCTAAATATTGAGTCCTGATGTGAATAGTTTTTTCTATCCAGCTGATATGCCTGAGAAACTGGTTGTGCAGTGAACGCCCCAATTACGTCAGGAATGTCCATGGTTCTTTATATGATGAGAGTGAACTCGTTAAATTCAGATTTAATCCTATCATGTGTGTGCCAAGGTGAAACTGGTCTGCTCAGCCAGTTTCTTTATCATATTATCAGGGTTCCTAAGACCTTTTTAAATTCAAGGAGTTCTTGAAAATTCCTGGGATTTAGCTCGAGGGAAAATTCTCCTCGAAAATTCCTTGAATTTTAAAAAAAATCTTGAAAAATAGCCATGAGGAGAGGCCCACTTCCTGAGGCTAATTTGTAAAACTTCCTTGAAATAGCCAGTGGCTTTGGGCAGGAACTAGGAAAGGTAATCCTGCGAATTTCATTAAAGCCTGAATTGGTTTGAAGACCCCAACAAAATCTACATTTGTGGAAAATTGATTTCATTGGCTCTGAAACCCCACCCCCCTATCCCCCACCCATAGTTGAAAACTTAAATGATTTATTGGCTAAGGGCAGAAGCAAGATTAATGTTCCTCAAATGACAGGGTGTTGAGGAAAAGGGAAATAAGATGAATGAGTGGAGCAATTCAATTTGATGTCAGTTCTTTGTTTAGTGCATTTTGCTGAAACAGTAAATACATTATATTCACAGCAGTTTGCTCCCTCTTTGGTTTGCACAGTTTGCAGTTTAGTTAGTGTTACCAACAATTTCTTGACATATAATGTAAACCTCCAGGTTTTATAACTCTCATTCTTCACCAGCTACACATGAAGTCTTTTGTTTGTGGAAATAGTCAACTACATCTTTTTCAGTGTGGCTTAAGTTGATTTTTGTTTAAGTTGGTTGCTTTTTTTTAACAGCCCTGACCCCAACACCTTTTTTAGTTCAGAGAAAGTGGCTTAAATTGACATTGAGTTAAGCTACACTGCCTCTTTGGTGGATCTTCTATTTCGCGGCAGTGCTTGCTAATGTACATGAAAATATAATTGTATAAAATGATATTCCAGTTACTTTCACAGCACCCTGTTGCTCAACCAACAAAACACGCTTTAGACATGCCTGTCTGTTTCTTTGTACTCCAAGATGGCCCAGTGCATTGTGACAGCTATGTTTTTCTTTAGCCTTTCTTTGTTTAACCATAGGATATTTTTGGCTTAGGTAAACGAGAGCTCAGATTACTGTATAGTGATTTAGTTGTAGTGGAAAACACCCATATCTCAGATTTATCTCTGTTTGACACCTGTTGCTCATTCAGCCAAATTGATTTATAAACCGTAACCTTCAAAATACATGTATTGTTGCTGCAGCATTTATTTTATCTCCACTTTTTGCACAAATTGAAATAAGTCTATAATATGGCATAACATTGGGGGTTCTATCATTGCAACAAAATTCATATACAGGACATGTAGTTAAAGGAGTCAATATATATGGTACATGTAGCCAGGAAGAAAAATCCCCAAAGCCAATTGTAATTTTGCTTGTCCATACATACATATATTCTCTTTTGAAAGTGATAATAAACTGTACAAAATTTCAGTGACAAAAACCTTGATTTACCATTGTTGCTATGGCAACCATGAAAACCTCAATGGCATTTTACACCACAGTTCATTTTTAATGGCATTTCTGTGTTGTGTGTCAATAATCTATGTCATTTACTTATAAGCTATTTTGTTTTAGTGTTGTTTTTTTTGCATTTTTTGCTTGATGCAAAACTGATCAAAACCAAACTACGCATCTGTTATAATTTGACAAGAAAGTGTGTGTGCATGTATTGTATAATGGGCATACAATGAAAGTACATGTACCAGACTGAAGGCAAAGGCTGGATTTGATGGTAATGGAGATTTAGGGGCATCATGGAAGCAGCAGCAGCCCAACCAAGGGATTGGGTACATAAATGCATGTCTTTGGGGATAAAGCAGAGGGAAAAGGCAGGAGATGGAGGAGGGATTATGACCATGAGTGAGGAATTTGAGAATCATGTCAATCTGCTGGTGGCGGAGATCTGCTTTTCTGTCTGTCTTGTGATGGTAGAGAAGCTTTCAGTCTCTCTTTCTGAGGTTGAGACTTGTGGGTCTTTTAGTTGAGGAATTGTGCAGGTGAAATACATGTTTTCTTTTTTTTCTGCTCCTACCCTTTATGGTAAAGGTTTCTTTTAGTTTTACTAATTGAAACCTTAATACCGTCAGGTATTTTCCATATTGTTCTATATAATGCCCATTTGCGATTCTGAGAATATAAGGACTGAGAATTTGAAGTGTTGTGTAAAAATCAGGGTTCAGTTCATTCTGCTTCAAAATTGAAATTTGCATAAAAATTCCCCCCAAAAATACTCCCACATAACACGTGCGAGAACCTCTTTCATGACAAAACATCAAAATCAGCAAAATGTGGCATATAACAATATGGCAAATATTCCTGGATATGATAGTATTGGCTTCACAATAAACACCCTGGGAGTGCCCATGTCTCCTGTATCTAAATTTGCCCCTGCCAATTGTTTTTTTTTTGTATTATTATTATTGTGGATATTATGTTCAAAATACTTTTTACAGGATTTTTTCTTTGTTATTGCTTTTAAAATCAATATGTATTTAGTTGCAGTATTATTATGCATTTTTCATTTTATTATCCATTTTAATCAACATTCATGTATTTGTTTTACTCACCATATGCATAATTTGAACAGTTTTTTTAGTGGAAGGAAAAAGAACTTGTCTTGATGCTCATTTTTAAGGCTGACAAGTCAGCCAGTATATTAGTCATTTTGTGTAATATGTAAATAGTTGAATTTCTGCAGTATTATTTGTACATCGATCAGGCATTTTTTGATCTTGTCAATGACATTGACTTCCCATTTTTGGACTGAATGCAGATCTGATGTGCTTGAGGAATTTTAATTTTAAAAAGTCAGGTTTGAGGCTTTATGCATTTTAATTCAATTTTTAAACTGATCAAATTTTTTCAAGTACATGTATTTTATGTGGTGCTTTCCACTTTCAATTCTTTCATGTCCAAAGTATATACATGTACACGTAGTTGTGTCTCTTCATGAGTGCTCATTTTAGTTTAAAAAGTTATGTCCCTTCCCCAGCAATACAACAGCTGCAGTCATTGTCCTTTTAAAAACTGATGATGGTTTCCATTTCAGCTATACATGCACTAGCATTTCATGAGACGGTAAAAGAGGCTGTTTAGTTTTTGAAAATGTACTGTATGTGATTCTGAGCATTTTGACACCTGTTTTTTCCCCGATGTGAAAAAAAACCCAAAAGACATACAATTTCTTTCTTTTGATCTGATGATGTGGACATCACAGCTGGAAATGTCAAGCTGATACAGCAAGATTTGAGGATTTACAATTTAAAATGCTCCGTAGTAGTGATTTTACTTAATGAGCATGCAATTACTGTCAGTATTGAACCCTACCTTTCACTTGTAAGTGCTTGAAATCAAATTCTCCTAAATATTAAAAAATACAGGTGAAACATTAGCTTAACTTACTTCACAGCAAAAAGCTTCATTTTTCATCATACTGTTTTGTATGTTTTGATTGTTAAGGTCCTTATTTGCCAGTCTACAATTGAGGTAGAAAGAGGCTCTGTGACAGTGGCTAACAGATGTGAATGTCATTGTTTCAGTTCCATGCCTCTCTGATGTTGGTGAGAAAATAGTGTATGGCTGTTCAATCTTGCTGGTGGAAACACTGAAAGAATCTACTGTAATACAGTGTATTTAATTTCCCCTCATACTTGAGGTTGTCCGTGTTTCTGTACTTTTCATCCATGCTGTATTTTATTGGATAGTCATGACTACTTTTAATTGTGTACATGTATATCAATTGTATATCAATATTTTATAATGTCAAAAATTCCGCTGATAATAATGATGG
Source organism: Onchidella celtica (assembly GCA_963931925.1). Classification (NCBI taxonomy): domain Eukaryota; kingdom Metazoa; phylum Mollusca; class Gastropoda; order Systellommatophora; family Onchidiidae; genus Onchidella; species Onchidella celtica. The sequence goes on along the minus strand of OZ007580.1, from coordinate 31,000,726 downwards.
TTGATTGATTGGTGAGTCAGTCAGTCAGTCATTCAGTGGATTGGTCAGTTGATTGGGTGATTGAAATTGATGAGCCTGTGATGAGTTGTTGCCTGGTCAGTCTATCGGTCACTCAGCTGTCAGTTGGCAAAAAAAAAAGAGTAGTCACTCATTTGGTTGTAAGACAGCTTGATTGTTAGTGAGTGAATCCGTCAGTGATCAGCAAGCATGTGATTCTTGTAATGTGAACTCTTCCCCGCCCATTTTCCATGTACAAATGTAAAAGTAGAATTTTGTTTTTGTATGTGAACTGTTTGTCTTGTCACCTGTCCCAGCCCTGCCAGATAAAAATAAACTTTCATGCCATATAAGTTGAGCATCAAATGTCCATGAATATTACATGTGTATGTCATCTGTAGACATTTGTTATCCCGGACTTGAAGGATGGAACATTTTGAGTCATTTATTTCATGATTTTTACATTGCGCCTATTCTCAGGAGAGGTCAGTTTGTTTTTTTGTTGTTGTTTTTTTTACACTTTCCAGTTTGCAGTCCATAATGCATGTTAGACATTTAAGTTAGGCATCACAGTGCCTTCTACTCTTTTACTTATTTGTAATGACTTTGCCAAATGCAGGACAGAACCTGAATAGATAATGAATACACATGTAATATAAAAAATACAAAAAATTTGATTAAAAAATAGAAGTGCACACACTCAGACATAAATTTCATTATATGGTTCGATAGTGTTACCGCAAATGGATCCTTCTACAGTATAGACTTCAAAATATAACAAAAAAACAATTTAATGAAACATTCGAGTTCAGACATCAAATACATAATTTATCAGTACAGAATTCATTCATGATTTCAAAATTACCCATATCGGACTAAATGAACGAACTGGTGAAGTTAAGTTGAAGCCTATTAGTTATGTTTTCACAGATAGAAAGGCAGGTATTTCAAAGATATCATTCTCAAATTCTTAAAAAGGAGGAACGTTCATCAGCCTCTTCTCACTCAATGCCAGTGACAATTAAAAATCTGGAAAATAAAAATTTGAATGCGTTTTAGTAACAGTTGATTCAACTTTGACACAACGAGAGGCTGACAGCAGAATTAAGTGAAATAGCAGAAGAAAGGCATCCCTGATATTTGGTGTAAAATTTAATGATACAATAATAAAGATTTTATATTATCATACAAGGACAATGAGGATTTAAATACCCATACAAAAGAAGATACATTTGTAATAATAGTTCAATAACAATCACCTGCCAAATGGTGAGTTAATCTCAGTTACAAGGAATATCTAAATCACAAACAGTGAAAACATTTTCTTGTTTCAAGCATTTTTAAGTTCAGATTCTAGTTTTCAGTCCAGTCTGGCCAGGCCAACACATGACTGTATTGCTGAAGGTTTGTTATCTTGAAACAGTTTTCCCATGCATTTTTTTTGTGTTAGTGTTGGTTCTCCAACACTGTATGGACTACATTTACACCTAGCAGAGAACCCATTTGGGATATGGGTGGCATTGCAAATTTTCAGTAGTTCTGAACATAAAACTGATGGTGAAAGACACTTTTTGAATGACCTGTGTTTGGTATCAGTTGTGTAGAGATGGAATAGTGCTGTGTCATTCCAACTTTCATTAAGTTCAATTTTTGGTGCTGTAATGGTGATAGTTTGTGCAAAGGTCGAAGGGTCACTATATTTGATGTATGCATGAAAAAAGGAACAAATATTTTGATTGCTAAGGAAAATGAAATGTACAATTTGTATGAACTGAAAGGTAAAATATGATATATATGATGTTCAAGTGGCTCCTGACCCTCGCTTATTGTCTTCAACTGACTGACATCTTTGCAATTTTTGCACAAAAGAAAAAATTTCAATAATGATCGCAGCTCAAGGGTCGTGGCTGAATAAAATGTCATCCCCTTCAATCTCAAAGTCATAGCTGGCTCCAGGCAAACTGCACTTATAATTTATATACAGTTTTTCTTGAGTGAGAAAGGATTAATTATAGCAACTCTAAAGTTGAACAAGAGAAACAATCTAAACCAAGTTTTGTGTATTCAGCATTCAGTATGTTCTCCCTGTGTTTTGGATGATAAAAAGCACATCTTTGTTCAACCAAGCTGCATGTTCAACTAACCATGTTGAAATCTGTGCAAATGGTGACAATACAAAAATGCACATTCTATACATAATATTACAGAAAACCCTGAAAACTGAACAAAAAAAAACACTGCTATGGCAAGACTAAGCAGGAGTTTAAAAATACTAAAAATTGTAGCCTACTAAAAATTAACAGTAAAAGCTATTAAAAAATGATTTTTTTTAAAAGCACAAAATATGAAATAAAAAATTCACAGGCTGATATATATATGAGTAATGAATCATTATGCATTCTATATATATACATGTATGTCTTTTTAATAATTTGTGCATGGAACCATGCAACCAGCATGGATGGAATGCAAAATACAGACACATTTCCATTTCTGGAACAGAACAAACAAAACTCTGGCTGAACTTTTTAGTCAATTGAACAGGAAGATTATTCATTTGTGTACAAAGTATACAACGTAATTTATTCCTGTCTTCCACTTACACTGCTAGCCATATTGAAGGTTTACTAGGAGATGTTTGGTGGATTTTCAATCTTACCCCAAAACTTGCATCTACAGGATAGTTACTGCGAAATAAAAGCATTCAGCAAGAAAGTGAAAAGGATCAGAGGTATGAAAGCGTTAAAATGCGCGAAATGTCCCGAATATATTAGAATATAAATGGTACTATTTAATTCAAATTAACTGACATAATTAGTCTGTTCCAGTCTATTTTTAGCGGCATCTTAAAGGAAAGATGTCCATGAAATATTGCAAGTTGTGTAGTTTTTAAACTAGACAATGTGTTATTCCCACCAACAGAAAGTGAGTCAAAAATGTGAAAATGAAATGGAAAGTACAAGTAAGGAAAGGGCAAACATTTAATATACATACACCCTGACTGTTTTAATTGCAGCCCTACCTGAAAAAGAACAAAAACTAATATCCACCATTAGTGAACACATTCTAATTTCAGCACTAATGACTAAGTACAAGTGGTTCTCATAAGTTCATATGAAAATCACACAGAAAAATAAAACCTCAACACCAGATTCAGTGATCACACAAATTAGTTCTGTGTTCGACAGTGAGGACATGAAGAGAAGATCCCACTTGCCTAACAGGATTTGTCCTCAGTAATATCACTCATTTGATGTTGTGTTGTGCTTTCGAAGTAAAGACTAAACCTTTGTGCTAAAAAATGTTAGTGAGAAAATACTTAGAAAGAAACAAAACAAAAGCAAAATTTCTGCTGTCCTACATGAATGCACTGCAATCACATTCAAAACCCAGTAAAGATTGAAACACAGACTTGTCATTTCAATGGCCACTTGGTAACCTATTGCAACTCCGCTTTTTTTTAAAAAAATATTCAGCTTGCTTGTAGCTGACAACCCGCAGGTTGTGTTTATAAGTAGGGGCTTACATTCTGAGTACTAAAGTTGAAGTAACATTTTCAAAACATTGCAACTAATAAGTCTGATAAAGAAAGATACTCACTTTTTTGCTTCTCCTAAAATACTTGTAAAAAGCAAGTTATGATAGTTCACTAAGTGACCTTCAATTTACATGTTAGTAATTCCCCACTGCTAAGGCACAAGGTGGCAGTTCTTTCAACTCAAAATTGCAATAATCTTCCCACATAAATCATGACAATCATGGCACATTAGTGAAAGACACAAAGGACTACAATGTTACATTCATACTTACATACATTTTCTGTTTGTTTCATTTTTAATTCCTTTGTGATTTGTCATATTTCTTTCTTGCTTGCTTTCTAACATAGGGTCTTACAAGGTACACCCTTTCCTTTTTTTTTGATCTGCCACTTTTAGACTAAAATGCAAACTGTCCACATTAACCACGAACATTCTGCACTATCACAAATCAACCAATAGTGGTTTTCCCCTTCCAGCACCTGCAGTTCACATCCTGTATGAAGGGAAGGTTTTTTGAAATGTTTAAAATCACTTTATAGCTACAATTTTTATCTGCTCAGGTTTCTTTCAGGAGAGACAAAATATCATATGGAAACACAGCACTGAGTGACTAGTGAGTCCAGACACCGGGACACAAGGTATTCAAGGAAATCTGCCTGACTCTTAATAAGAGACCAGAATTTCTGTGCATGGTTTCACATGTGCCATACATGTCATTGCCAAGAGCTCTAATTTGCAAGGTTTCTTATACAATAAAATTAATGCAATTTACATTAAATATAATACTGCGAAATGCGATCATATTGTTTTCTTTACATGAAATTCCCTCCTTTTGCTACATACATTTACATTATAAAAGATAAGAAAGTATGTGATTGGTTTAATATGAACGGAATTTCATTTTTCTGGACAAAAATGTTTTATCAAAGAGATAGGCAGCATCAAACTTCAGTAACAAGAATTTAGAATTTTTGTTAACACAGTAATTCTTACAATAAAATAAAGTATTTTGATACAAGAATTGGAAACAGACTACCTTTTGTTGGGAAACACTAATGTCTTTCTCAGAAGTAATATAGCACAGTTTCAAATCTTATGATATTTATAGTCAATAGTGAACGGGGATTAGACAGGGATGTAAGTGGCCTTTCAATAAAAAGTGGGAAAATCCCAAACAGAAATTACATACACATAATTGTTGCAGAAATATAAAAACCACAGAAAAACTGTGGGGTCGCAGCAAGGCTATAAGCAACGTCAAAATTGTTTCAGCAAAAAGAAAAAGTTGTATGTAGCTACATTTTGATAACTGTTGCAGAACATGGCTACAGTGAAACGGATCAACAAATGGAACAAAGATACTTGGAACACTATGCTGTAGGACCAAAAATCAGAAAACTGGCTTACATCCCTGATTTAAGTAAGGGTGTAACAATTCTCCATTCACTTAAAAAAAAAAAAAAATTAATTAAAAGTTCACATTTCCTTTGTGTGCAACATCTCATAACAACTATATCTCCTCTTACCTGGACTTGCTTACCTGTCCTTGTTGGACAATGTGGCATCAAAACATGATAAAGAGTACAAAAAAATAGAGTGATCAATAAAGACTTATATGAGAACTTGTATTTTATATTCAATTCTCACATTGGTTTTTATGAAAGATTAAAGTTCTGGCCAAAATGTTTGGAGATTATGATTATATACAAATGAACATAAAGCTAATATAATGACACAGAAAAACAAAAACAAAAAAAAAAAGCCTACAAGCGGTATAGAAAATAACACATGTAAGCTTCGTGCATTTTGGTGATATGGAGAAATTTGTATCACCAAAACAAAAATGCACTTCCGGTCGAGGAGACGACGCTTTTTCTGAGAGCTCCAAATTTACCAATTTTTAATACGTATATTATACCAACAGTGTTTTCACTGTACTTTTATATGAATTGGAAGTGAATGGGAATTATAATTTGACTAAATTTTTAATCTCTTGGTCCCAGATTGTGATTATAACTGGAAGGTAAGGGTGGACTGAAAAGTTCCAATATGGCGACCGCTTGTGCCGGTGGGAAGTCCACGTCTTGTGCCATTATCAAGAGTGAGATAGTGAGATCTCTCCTCTTAATGTCGATAAGTTTATTGTTCACCGTTTTAGTATATAAATCTAGACCAGAACTGTATTCACTTGGATGTAGATGGGATATTAGATCTAGATCTAAACATGAGGCTAATTATAACAACTGGAAATTTAGTGTTGTCAACTCGCCTAAATCCAGGACCTCATTAATAAACACCTGGTCTGTCCTCGGACAGAAAAGTAGATCTAGAACCAGTCCGAAATTTAGGCTAAATAGTTCTTCAAATACAATGAACATCTCTCTGGTATTGTTCTTACTACTGTCATTGTCGGGTGACGTGGAGCTCAACCCTGGACCCCAGACTAGATTCCCCCCTTGCCCCGTTTGCCTTAAAAAATGTACCTGGAAAACGAGGGCCATCGCATGTGATAGTTGTGACCGCTGGTACCACATCGATTGTGTGGGAATAAACTCAGTAATGTATGAAACACTGGGCAATAGCAGTGCCGCATGGGAATGTATCCAGCGTGGCATGCCAAATTTTAGTTCCAGCTTATTCACTGATTTTCAATTAAACTTAGACTGTAGTAGATCAAGATCCCACAATAGTTTTGATATCTTACAACATTTAGATACTAATAAAAGTAACACAGAAATACCAATCTTTGAACCAAAATATTCGTCAACCCCACACCCCAAATCCAAGAAAAAAGAGCCAGCCAAAGAGAAAACCACGTTCAGAACCCAGGTTATAAATTTTCAAAGCATTTGGAACAAGAAAGAAGAACTGAGCTCATTTTTGAACGAAACTAAACCTGACGTAATCATCGGAACAGAAACATGGCTAAACGAAAATATAAAAACCAGTGAAATTAATTAATGATGATTATGAAATCAACAGAAATGATAGGAAGAGGAGAAGGGGAGGTGGGGTCTTGATAGCAGTGAAGAAGAACTTAGTTAGTGAAAAAATACCTAGTGAGGAAGCAGGAGAAACTGTTCTCTGTAAGATTAGAGTGCAGGGTAAACCTCCTCTTGTTGTGGGTGCAGTCTATCGACCTCCTGGTAGTGACTTGGAAACTAGTAAGAACATTTGTAATGAACTTCTCAGTGCCTACCAAAAGAACAAAAAGGCTACCATCTGGATAGGAGGAGATTTCAATTTACCTGATATAAACTGGGAAGAAGGAAATAGGCCTAGAGCAAGCAGTAAAAGAGACCACTCGAGGAGATGCACTGTTAGACCTATTCTTTACTAATTTCCCTAACCTTACAAGAGAGATCAAAATTCTTCCTGGACTAGGGGACCATGACATAGTCCAGATTGATTCAGAACTGAAACCCTTTAAGAAAAGACCTATTAGGCGACAGATTTACCTATGGAATCAGACAGACGAAAATAATTTGAAAAGGGAGGCAGCAACTTTTGGCACTTTTTTCATGAAATACCACTCTTCAAAAACTGACGCAAACAAACTCTGGGACTGTATCAAGTTAAATTTGAACATGATCATGGAAAATGTCCCAACAAAAATGTCATCCACAAAAATTCACCAACCCTGGATAAATACTTTAACGAAAAGATTAGTTCGGAAAAAATATAAATGGTTCAAAAAAATGAAACAGTGCAACTCCGAACGAGTGAAAAACAAATATCTAGAAATTAAAAGATTGACACAGAAAGAATGCCGGAAAGCTCATAATAATTATATCCATGAGATGATAAGTGATTCATCTGATAACAGTAAAAAAACTTTGGAGATATGTGAAAAGTAAAAATAAAGAAAACTTATGAGTAGCCGCACTGAACGATGAGAGAGGGCACCCACAGCAAGATGCCCAAAAAAGAGCCAATATCTTAAATACTCAATTTTGTAAGGTCTTTTCCGACCCAGGGGGAGTCTTCTCGGGAGAGCTGAGTGATGCCAAACTGCCGGATATGGATGAAATATTTGTCACAGAAAATGGAGTACTGAAACTTTTGGAAAACCTTAACGAAAATAAAGCTACAGGGCCTGATGGAATTCCCGCCAAATTACTGAAACTCTGTGCCAAGGAAATTGCCCCTGTTTACACTTTGTTATTTAGAGCTTCAATTGAACAAGGAAAAATACCGGAAGACTGGAAAAAAGCAAATGTAGTACCCATTTTTAAGAAAGGAAATAGAGCTAGTCCTGAAAATTATAGACCAGTCTCCCTGACATCAATATCTTGTAAACTTTTAGAGCATATCTTGCATACCAGCATCATGAAGCATCTCGAGAAACACTCAGTTTTAACACATGTACAGCATGGTTTTAGAAAACACAGGTCGTGTGAGTCCCAGCTGGTCACAACTTGCAATGATTTTGTTAATAACTTGAATAACAACAGGCAGACTGATACCATCTTATTAGATTTCAGTAAAGCCTTCGATAAAGTGCACCATGCTAGTCTCTTGACTAAACTAAACCATTATGGAGTTACAAACAGTACTTTGAAGTGGATTAAGTCTTTCTTAGAAAATAGAACACAGATAGTCGTCGTTGATGGAAAGTCATCCAATCCTGCAGCTGTTCTCTCGGGAGTACCCCAGGGTACTGTAATGGGCCCCTTACTATTCCTAGTTTATATTAACGATATGCCAAGTAAGATCTCTCCAGGCACTAAATTACGACTGTTTGCTGATGATAGCCTCCTCTATAGAACAATAAACTCAAAAGAAGATACGGAAATTTTACAGAAAGATCTAGACAGTCTACAAAAATGGGAGAGGGACTGGCGTATGGAATTCCACCCCAATAAATGCCAAGTCCTGAGAATTTCAAATAAAAAACACAACATCACCTCAGACTACTTTATACACGACGAAAAATTGAGCGAAACACATGAGGCTAAATATTTGGGAGTTACATTGGACAGAAAACTTACATGGAACCAACACATTAATAACACATGTAACAAAGCAAACGGTATACTAGCATTTCTAAAAAGGAACATCTCTAACTGCGATAGGAAAGTAAAAGAAAAATGCTATAACACCTTTGTGAGGCCCTCCCTAGAGTATGGCTGCAGTGTCTGGGACCCCCACTGTCGAATAAACATAGACCAACTGGAAAGGGTCCAGAGGAGAGCTGCCCGCTTTGTGACAAATGACTATACTAGAAGTAGTAGTGTAAATAAAATGATGAGAGACCTCGAGTGGACACCATTAGAAGAGAGGAGAGCAAAAAAACAAAGTAAAAATATTTTATAAAGGCAGGGAAGGAAATATCCATATCCCACTGAACCACCTCACCATTAATACCAGAGGCAACAGAAGGAATAATATAAAATACAACGTCCCAAGCTCACGGGTTAACAGCCATCTTTATTCTTTTTACCTTAATGTCATCAGGATGTGGAACAACCTCCCGGCAGAAGTCCAAACACTATCGTCTGCAACGACTTTCGACAATGAATTTAAGAACATTATTATCCGTTGCAGCTACCATTGTAACTAAAGTGCGGGTTGTATGTCTGTGCACAATCTGGAAACCAAGAGATATTTATACCAGAGTTATATATACAAAAGATTTTATACAACTAATATATTTTTAAATGGTCTTAACATCTATGTAAGATTTTACCCTGTTTTTAGCCTCAGAGGAGCGACGTTGAGTCGCATATACTATAGTGCAGTTGGGGAATCGTCTTATAGTTATAGACGAACCAACTATAAAAGAAGAAGAAGAAGAAGGTTATTCAAAGCCCTTTCAATTGGTAAAAAAAATATTGCTGTAATTTAATTAGCAGATAAGATATGGCCTTTCAAGGACAGGGAGTGACAGAACCATAGAAAAACGCTTTTCAAGTTTCAGCTTTTCATCAAAATTATTGATGGTGACTCTATTCAAAGTCAATTTGAGGCTTTTATCCTTCTCAAACAGGATTATCATTTGGAAAAGGAATAGTAAAGAGGTTAAACTTTAAACAAATACTGAAAACCAAAAATTAATAAAATTGCCCCACTGATGCCCTTTAACGATTTTCTCGAATCGGGCAGTGCCCAAATGTGCCTCATTTTGTCGGGCGGTTGCATATATCTGCATAAGAACTTTATCAAGCTACTCATATTAAAAAAAGAAACACCTGCATTCTCAATTTCATATATAGGGATCTGAGGCAGTAGACAGAGATAAAATGGCTGCATGGTAATCTATTGTTATGTTTGGAATGTTCAATGTCCTACAATGCAAATCATTGTCATGTTGTACAAATTTCTGTGCTATCAGTATCACATGTCAATGTACTCATAGCAACTGATATTTACTTCTTTCATTAAACATGCCTGGTAGGACTGAGATAAACAGCCCTTTCACAAAATTAGTTATCGTCAGAAAGACTGAGTATTTGATTGCACATACACAACAACTGTATGCAGGTCCTGGACTTGGGTGGGGTTGGGTACATTGTTGGGTACATCTCAACATGATAATAATCAGCTGCCTGTACTTGCACAGAAATACCCTGTGATTCTTTGTCGCCTAATCTGGCCCCTGGCCAAGACAACAGTATTACATTCTCTCACTGTTTCATGGAACAGGCTTTTTGCCTGCAAAAATCATGTCACACTGTGACAACAAGGCAGATGTTAACAAAAGTACAAAACAGTTCATTGTCTGTCACTATCATGTCCCAGGTAATGGAAACCCTGTACCAAATGTAACTGTCCTGAATTTGAACAACAAACTTCAAGACATGCACAATTTACATGTCCAAGACATCCCAAGTGTGGACCACATGTCATTATTCTTAATATAGACATGAAATATAAACACAATTCTAAAGCTTACAATACAATCTAAAAGCTTTTTTTTTAATTATTAACAAACTTGTTTTGGTAAAGCTGCCATAAGCTTTAGCTTTTCTGCAGTTTCAACAACAATGTTAGGAGCTTTACATAGATATAAATTCTAGTTTTACGGAAAAAAAAAAGAGCAAACACAGGTTTTCTTCAGGTGTCAAGAAATGCCACATGCTGGCTATCCCTGATTGACAAAACATATACATTCAAACTTGTACATCTTGTAAAACAAGGGTGAAAAATGATATACAGTTCACACATAGCAAACATCCTCATACACACATTAAATTTTACTAATCCATATCCTTTACCCACATACCAGAATAAATGTAAAATCCAAACTGGCATTGAGTTAGCCAAGTACACAACTAAGTAAATCCAAATCATTTTTCAAAGGTTTCAATTCTTTTTTGACCTTCCTGAATTCTGTTGCCTGCTCAAGGTTCTTTGCAATCAGGCATACCAATGAAAAGTTATTTGATGTCCACCAGTGCAAACTTTCTGGATTTGAATGCACCAGACTCATGAGAGAGAGAGATGTGCTGCCGGGATGTAGGCTAGAGTCACACTTACAAACAAACTCATAACATTACCAGCATTTCACTGGGCTGCAGTATTAACTACACTGAGAGGTGAGAATAGTGTGGAAAGACAGATCAATGCCATCCCATCAGTAGATAGCAATCACACAGAAAGACAACAATAGAATTTGAAAGCTCCAAAGATCGACAGAATATTTACACTGCAAAAAGGCATTCTTTTCATTCTAAGAAAAGTCTCCTGTAATAAACTCTAAAATCAGGTACAAATCAGCAGTGTGATCGCAAAAAAAGGTATTTCAGCCTCTCAGTGTTTGATTTAGGTCACTGGTAACCACACTGTTACTATGACAAATTCAGTTATAACTTCCCATAGTTAAGTTCACGTGAGAGCAAATATCTACTGAATCAGCACTATAAAATAATCTCACTAAAAATATGACCTTCTGTAAGTGAGATAACACAAGAATGCAGACACTACTGGCAAGCATTTCCACAAAATGAAGATGAAAAAATATCGGTACTGCACTAATTTTGTGGTCATGCCCCATTAAATATTGCCTGAGAGCAAAAACATAGACAAGTAATTAGGTCATGCAAGAATTTTCCATTGCCAAAGATATCTGTTTGCAACATCTGGTTATTAATGAGACAGCTTCTGTTGTCTTATTGAGTGAATGACAAATATACAAAAATTTCAGTACAATGGAAAAGAGAATGAGTATTTAATATTTTAGAACTAGCTTCATTTATTTATATGAACATTCCAATAAGATAAAACTCCGATGTGTTTCTACATAGCATTAAAAATTGGCAGTGGCTACGGTTATGGCAGCCGGTGAATACAACTCACCATTTTTCTTTGTTCGGCTTTACTCCCGTTCGTACAGCAGGGCTTTCTTTCTTTGTTTTTTTCTATTGGGATATGAGCGTAATCTGCCGTAAACATAGCCACTGCCTTAAAAATTTGACTTTCTAATGGCATTTAATTAAAAGAAATGTATTCAATTTTAGGGTTTAGGTGAAATTACAAGAAAATAAGCGCAAGAAGTTGCACAAGTTGAAAAAATTGTACAGCCAACTAGTAATGCTCTCCTATCAGGAGACAACTCAACAGCTGACTATGTGGTCCTTTAGTTCTGTTAATGATACCCACTCTTTAACACCCCCCCCCCCCCCCCGTCTAAGTATTGTACAACTTTTTGAGAAATAAAGCTGCTGTACTGTCTGTCATGTATTTACATAAGCTCTGTCTTGTTTTGGTGCCATGGTCAAGTGAAACCTCATTTTGGGTTGGTGGAAAGCCAGTGGTTGCTATGGTGAAGACAGAGAAGTATCATGAAAGACAGCTGGTCATTGGCTGGTTTACCGGACATCTGGCTTGTGTTGTCAATTTTACTGTACTAGCCTGGATGTGGTGAAAGAAGACAGAACATTTTTATTAGCTCATTTGCTATTTGCAGTTATAACTACTTGTGACCCTTCTTTCCTCTGCTTTGCTTTTAAATTTCAGAATATGAGGAAGTGAATCATCCACGCTGATGTAAGAAATATTATTTTCTTTTAAAAAATCAGTAAAAATAAATCTGAAGCTTCTTTTTTACATAAAAGATAAAAAAGGAATGGGCATCATAAATACAGTTACCAATATCATATTGTAGATGACACATCCCTGTCAAATTCAGTCAGCCAGTTTGAATGTAAATGATTCGGGAGTGCTTCCATAGGGATAGTTGTCCTATGGGTTAGGGTTAGGGTAGTGTAGTCCTTGTTGAATCCTAGGCAAGGCCAGAATGCCATGTACATGCTCCAGCAGGGACAACTGCTCCTACCAAAGCATATACCCCACCACGTTATTTACAATCTAGACAATACTACTTCCCCTTAAAATGACAAGGTTCTATCTCCACTTTCTGGCTGAACTGAGTTACACACTAAACACGATTCCTACAGGTCTCATCCACTGTGTGTTAAGTATCAAGGGGATTCGGTATGAAATTTATTGTAAGTATTACTCTCTAACAAAAACAGTCATATCTCTAAAAGCTATGAGCACAGAAACTTCAATCATGAATTTCTTAAAAGCTGATGGTAGGGAGTTACAACCTTGTCACTGTATGGGACAACTACCCTAACCCTAACCTCAGCCCTAGTCCCTAGCGAAGCACAGATAGAGAAGAATGGCTGATGGGGGAATGGAATGCTATACTGCAGCACACAAAGCTGTCAATTCAAATTTCACCCTCAATCACTAACATGGTGAGCCACATATCTGCACATCCTCTTTCTATAAAATTAGAACCCATTCTAAAGCCAACTTTTTTGGACAGTTCTTAAACAAAGAGGAAGCAATACAGCAACAAACACATGCTGGCCTCTTGCCCAAAACCTCCATAACTGAAACATAAATAATCGAGACTTATACATTCGTTTTTCTTTTTTCTTTAACACCACCAACACTGTTCTTTTGGAAGTAGAACAGTTAATACTGAGAGATTCTTAAATTTCAGCAAAGGCAACACAAAAATTAGTAGTGGTTCTGTAATTCATTTTCGTAGACTAGTTTTACCTGTTAACATATTTCACTTGATAAAGGACCTACGGTTCAAAAGCCTGTTTTTCCATCTTCAATTTGACTAATTCTTTTGAAATTTATTGTATAATATCTTTGTTGTCAGTTTCTAATGCACGGCTTAGTGACATACAATTTCTCCTTTGTTTTCTTACCACATTTCACTTTATTCCAAGCCTGACTGTGATCCCACAGATTTTCTGTGGCTTTAAAAAAAAAAAAAAAAGGCGCAAAAAAAAAAGGAAATAAAATTTCCATTTTACTGGTATTGCACTCACTTTTCCTTTTCTTGTGCCAGTGCCGCATCTTCTTTAGCTTTTTCAAGGGCTCTGGTTTTGGAAGAATAGTTCAGTTTGCCTCCTGAAAGAAAAGACAATCATGCACTTCTGTATGGATAAAATATTTCTTCCTTTGGTAGATAATACAACAGTTTGACAATGAACTGAAGAATGTGTGGCTTGCACATGACTTTTGATTGAAATTTGTGGCTCCATTATTGCCTTGGTTGCTGCCACTTGATAGGTGCCTTTACCAAGAATCAAGAAAAGCTCAACTTGATTTCTACCATAGTTTGTTTTTTTTTTTTAAATTTCACTTTCAGCAACTGTTCAAATAGCAGTCGCAGTGCATGGTGTAGTGTAACATGCACTCTGCAAGCTGCAATGCATGAAGATAGTATATCACACTTCCTAAGCTCAAAGGTAGGTTTGTTTGTTTTTTTTTTGTTTCCAAGTGGTTTTTCCCTTTCTGTAATGTTCACTCCAAAAGCCAAACATTTTGTGACCTTTGTTCTTGTTTGTTCTATCTCCATTTTCAAAAAAAACTGGAGCATGCAGAAGATGTCTAACAAATGCACATTCTGACACGTGTTTAAAATGCATTGTGGCACTTATCAAGCTGTTTCACAGTTCTGATTTGTCCTAACTCCTTTTCATAATATGTTGGAATTTTTCAGTTGTGCAAAACTTGAAATTGGAACAAACAAGAACTAAGGTTGCAAATTGTTTCTAGACTTCTCTCACACCTGTCCTCCCTCTCCTTCCTTACCTCTATTAGCATCCACCAGATACAGAAGAACACCAGCTATCAAAGCCACTGAAACAAAAAAAGGAAAAAACATTACATGACAGTTCAAGCAGTTATACTGGTAGAATCTAAGCCAATTCTCCCTCAGACCTTCAACAAAAATTATCGGTCAGTCCATTATGAAGATAATGACACTAGGTTCATTCATTCATTAAGTGCCCTGCGGGCAGGTGTTGGCAATCATGACCCTCCATCTCTCACGATTTTCCATAGCCCTGATGACGTTGTTGGTGGTGTACATTCCCAGCCAGGCCTTTAGGTCGTCCTGCTTCTTTCATGGATGCTAACAAGCGATACTTTAGTTGGCCGCCTAGCCCTCGCCATTAAGTCGGGATCAAGAGGTCAATTGCTTCGCGCGGAATTTAGCGGCAGCGCCGAAAAGGAAGCTATATGACATGGTCTATGGAGATGTTTATAGTGGTTTGAAGTATTAAAATTCCACGCTTTTCACTCTGTTGCAAGTGAGAGGAGAGGACAAGTTACATAAATGTGAAAATCTAGTTGTTCTAGTATGATTAGTTGCATAGTTATGTCCGCTAGAAAATGCTTCATTTTCACCACAATTTGACTCCATTACTGGTGTTTTAAAAAATTTTGAATAAAATACTTCCTCACATAAAACAACTCTGAATCAACTGTCGAACACAGAGGAGACAATGATCTATTCAGTGTGCCAAAATCAGGTGAAGGGCAAGTCACAGGATGTCACTACAGCTGTTTAATTAACACAGAGGTTTCAGATAACACTGCGCTGGTCAGTTTCACGTCCTCAGATGGAAGCCATTAATGTCTGATGTTACTTGAGTCATAAATCTATTTGAATGGGGATTGGGTTGCACAATTTGTGTGAGGGTCAGTCAGAATCACTCAGAAGGGGCTGGGGGATGTGGGAATTCAGGAGAGTCACTGGATGCACACCAGTTTGAGTTTGGAGAAAGCGTTCGCAGTGCAAATCAGCTAATGAATCAAAATCAATGCTACAATCGTCATGATGATGCGTCGGTCCTTATAAACATCAAAATGGCCGACATGTGCAATGAGCCTATACAGGGTCACAATTACCTGGCAGTGTAGGGGATTAAAATGCATTTTCCCAAGATATCATATCGACAGGGGATCCTATTGTCTTACACAGTAAGCTTTAGATGGGCAGTGAACACAACTCAGTATTTTTTCTCTTCCACTTTGTAATTAGACTCGGGTCCCCTTACAACAACTTTTTCAAAGATAATTTTCAGCTTATCATCTCATTTGTTTTGATACAAAAAAAAAAGTGGATAATCAACTATCATCATTCCTGGTTGTCAATCTGGCACAGTTTTCAGAAAAGAAAAAAAAGAAAAATAATGCCTGTCATTTAAGGCAAGGGCCAGAAACGTGTATCATAATGCTGGTAATGACTTTTATCAGTCACAGTTTTGACATGTGATGGCCAGACTGACTGACTTATGACTGTCAAGATAAACATAATGGTCATTATCAATTCTTCACTACTTATCAAGACCAGGGGTACTCAAATTGTGCAGTTCAGTACCACAGGGATATATCTGCACATGATCACAGAAATGATATCTATTTTTCTTCATTATTGTTATATTATCTTCAAGTTATCAAGAAATGTGAGAGTTAGACCAGCTCCCTAACCTCAAATTATTAAACTCTGTTTTCTTTAATTAGCTTAAAATTCTAAAGAACCAGCACAGAGACTAACACAGCATCTCCCCCACCCCCAATCTAATCTCTAAAAATGATTCTATAAAGAACCTCATTCACATAAAAATTATTGATCTACAGATTTCACAAGAACAGAATGTCAGCTGAAAGAAATAACGAAGTATACTATTTTCAATTCAGAGCTGCTGGATAATTCTGGGCTACATTTTTAACCATAACTACCGATAAAAAAAATACGAAATTCAAAACAAGTGTACTTGTGACACTTGTAAGGAGAATTCCTCCCCTGAATTTAAAATGTATCCAAAATATATGCGGACTAAATGGAGATCAGTTTTGGAAGATCTGGGATAGTAAATAGGTAACATCACCTGTCACCTGTCGGCTTCATCGTCATCGATATCTTCATGATATTTTGTCAACTACAGGCTGAGAGTCCCTGACTATCAAACTGTGTCACTGTCTCAGCACATGTGAATAAATCACAAGCTAGAAGCTATGTTATAAATATGCACTGGATGACACAGTGAACTCTGGAGAACATTGAATACTATGAACACAAACTAAACACTTAAATCTATAAACTACATTCCAGGCTTCACAACAGTGAAATTGTCAAAATACATATATCTGGGCATTTTTTTTTGTGTATACTAAATGAAATATTCTCAAACCAGAACAATGAAAAAGTGAAAAGGATTATATAAATAAAATAATTCTAGGTAAATGCACAGCTGCGTGATCTGTGACAATGCTTGACTGAAATGTGGCAACCCATGAGTTAGAGAACAGTCAGAACTGGATTTCATTTATACACTCCGTCAAATAAACTATATGTCGAAAAAAAAAACACTGAGTAGCATCTATTACTAAATGTTAATGTAACTGTTATTGTCTCAGAATGAGGGCATTTAAAGTAGACAGTGAGGCAAATGCTTGCATTTTATGTGAAAATATCATATAATGAACTCAAGACCTGGATATGTAAAGAAGGGCAATGATGCAAATCCTGCATTTAAATGGAAATTTTTGGGTAACAAATTAAAATTGCTCAAGCTAGGTAGATATCTAACATAATCAACAAAATAGGTCAGGCTGCTTTCGTTTTTTTTTTACAACTGGTAGAAAACCCGCATTTTCATGAGCCAAAGACAAAAATTGGATTTCTGTTCACCCTTAATCTTTTTGTCTTGCTTTGATCCGGAATGTTTTCTCCCTCTCTCTACTTTTCTCTCTCCCCAATCAGAATCTCTCCTTTTCTGTCTGCCCAATTAAGTAATTTTCAACCTGAGTGTGATTCAAATAGTCTCCAGAGGCCCCGGCATATCATAGGGAGCCAAAAAATGTTAATTGTACATAACTTTTTTAAACGATTACCTGAAACTTCAGTTAATGCAATAGTTCAATACAAAAGTGATTGGGTTAGATTAATTGACACCTAAACAAATTGATTTTATAATTTTTGAAACTTATTTTTGGGCTGCAGAGCTGAGTTAAAAAAGTGGCCAAACTGCACCACAATAAAATTCTTCTGCCACTATTGTTTTTACAATAAGACGCCCTCAAGCATAACTTGTTAGTTTTTGTCTTGTCCCCACTGCAGCACCTTCACTATTATCAGCTGGAATTGAGTTTGTTGTAAACAACTGAAAGTTAAGAAAACTTACAACAGAGCCAAGCCATGAAGAAAACTTCCAGGATCAAATATCCACTCTTGTCTACAATAATGCCAGCAGTCAGGGAAATCACAGCCAAACCAAGATTCTGAATGGCTTGCATGCTGTGGAAAAATAACAGTCAACAGGTCTAACTAATGCTGTTGCTTTCTTCTGTCCCTCAAGATCTTTACTTCATTCTAACATGTACTGACTCACAAACGCATGTCATTACTTACTATCATATTCCATCTAACTGGGACTGTGGAGAAACACTACATAGCATTTAGACAGGCAGTACATCCCTACAACCATATTATATCTTAAACAATATTAGACATTTGAGGTGTGGCATTTTCAGTTACTCAATCCATTTCATGGAATTGAAACATTTGTCAGCCAACCTTGCTCCACTTTCTTGCACCTGCTGTAAAACATTTCAAAATTAGAGTTAGGTGGATAGAAATATGGTAATACAGTAAATATGTGTTTCAAACCCACCAGACACAGGAATTTTATCTACTAAATTTACAGTTATGTGATGATCTCATCCTAATAGCTATGAAATGACACAACTTCTTTTTGTCAAATGTGACTTCGTGTTTAAGAATTAAAAACCTATCAAGGTACAACAAATTCAAAAATGCACAAGTAAACTACAACAATTCAGCTTCCTTTCCTTGAATATATACCAAGTAATTGCTGGAATATTCAAAACTGCAAACTGTTGATAACAAATAGGTTAGAAATGTTTCTATAACAACGGTTACCTAAATCACCTGTAATCCGACGCCATCTCCAATGTACTCAGTAAAAAGTAACATAAATTTCAGACCTTAGACTGAAGGGGGAAATGAATAGAAGACACTTACATGCCATAGGCTGTGCCCAGTTGTTGAGGTGGAATGATCAGTGAGACCATCGGCCAAAGAGCACTGGCCAGCACAGAGTAAGACAATCCCATGATAACCTGAGGTGGATTGCAAAAAAATTCAATGTAGAGTTTTCACACTGTAATAGTCAGATTGCCATATATGGCAGCCTACTTATAATTTGCATTAATATTATTTTTAAGTTCCCTTAACATGACAAAACAATATCCTTAAATTTATTGGAGATGTCAATTAGTAGGCCTCTCAACATCTTTGATGTAGAGATGCTTTACGGTGTGCAAAAAGTACACGGCAATAGATCTCTTGTCTTTTGGTTCTGCACAATCCGTCACCGTTCCCTAGGACTGTAGTAATTCAAATATTTGAAAAATCAATTCTTAATGGTTCAACTGCATTCAAAGCCGCATTAGATGATCTTGGTTCTAGACTCCTAAGCCTAAGAACAATCAAATAAACTTTCAAGAAGTCACCATCACTAGACCAGTAGCGCTAAAATAAAACCGATTTTTACTTCTCCTGAAAAGTAGTTAAAGTGAGTTACTACAGTTTTAGGAAACGATACAATTTGCTGTTTGGATTATTGGGAACCCTTCACTTACCATAGGAATGTATGGGTTCAGGAATGTGAAGGCCAGTGTCATATGACAACCCAGGGTCACCACAATTCCAATGATGACCCAGAAGACATTCTTGCCAATTCTATCGATGAGGAAACCAAAGACTGGTGAAGCCACAGCAGAGACAATGTAGACCAAACTGTTCACAGCATTAGCACTGGTGGGACTCAGACCAAACTTCATCTCAAAGAAAACTCTATAAAAAGAGGACAGCATGCATGTACAGCCGCAAAGTTTTTGTGCACAAAATCTCTACTAACAACAGGGCTCCTACATCTCTTTGAAAATGTTTGTTCATGGCCTTTCTAGGGTTAAATTGTTACATTTCACAGTGCTTGAATGCAAGAAAACGAGAGAAAATTTATTTATATTTATTTCTTCAGATTTTTTCTTCACTTTTTAAAAAAAAATGGGGGGGGGGGGGGGGGGGCATATGAAAAGGCTTCATGGAGGAAGGATGATTTCTAGAAAGTATATATATGCTTTTCAATTATGGCAATGAATTAAAAGATTTGGTTTTATTTAGCTTTTGTCAGCAAATTAAATCGTTGCTTTATGTAAAAATCATGTTTCTAATGAACAGTTAATGTCAATGCAAAGTTTTCAAACATCAAGACTTTCTCAAGATCTCCATGAAATGTACGACAACAGATTCTATTTTACCAAACTTCACACTTAGAAATATATCAACTGTCTGATGAACTGTCATGTAGATAAAAAGAAACTGAAAAACTTGTTTACACTTACAAGCCAAGACCAATGAATGGGAAGACGGCCACATAATATGCGACACAGATAACTGATATGAGCCACGTTGTGAAAGGGAAGGTCAAAATGTCTCTGAACTTGATCATGTCCTCTGGAAACAGAAAAAATTATTGACATTTTGACAATGGCATCAGTGCCATACATCAGTCTTCCCAATAAGAGAATAATTGATCAAAAGCTGAAAATTGAAAAATGTAGCAAATATATAGGTGGAAAAAAAAAATCATATGACAGAGAAACAGCGGCCTAAAAGTTTTAGGTATTTACATATTCACCCTCTAGCTCCATTACAATATGATGTATTAAGGGCCAAAGTGCCTGAATAACGCATGATCTGGCAGCCAGGGAGACACAGAAGAAGAATCTGATTAGCATTGAATGTAAGTAAAAGTTAACAGTTATTTTTCCTTGAATGATGTTAATCTGTTGCAATTTGGAGATTATGCATCTTTTAAAACAAGTGTTAAAAGTGTGTTAAAACACTCTCGTTCATGGGTCCTGTTCTGTATGAAACTGGTGAACAGTGGTTTTCTATAAGCAAATGTACACTGTTTGTTGTCACTACTCCACCCCATTTGCTTGTAAAGTCAACTCAGCTACTGATCATAGGCATGAGAGAACAAAACCACAGACAAATTAAATTTACTAGAAATGTTAATATTACTTTTACTTTTAAAAGAAAGGAAAAAATGCTCTCATTCTCCTAAGAAAATTCACTTTCAAAGAAACAAAAAGTACTTTTATTCTCTTCAGAATTAAATTTTACTTCAACATTTAAGAAAAAAAAAATGCTTTTCTTCTCTTCAGAACTCACACTACAAAACACAAAGGCAGGCAATTTTGCCCCTCCCAGAGTAGTATGACAAAATGAAGTCTTTGATTTTATGTGAATTTTGCTGGCAAATATTACCAACTCACCTTGGGCTGTTTGTTTTCTGCGCAAAATTCTGTCTGCTCTCTTGTCAAAGAAAGCCAGAACGAAAGCACACAAGAGTGAGAATATGCACATACCACCACCTGTGGGCAGAATTAAATGAGCAGCATTATTCTTTATGTTCTCTGTCTCGTCCTTTATGTTTCAACTTGATTAACATTCCCTTTCATTCTAACACTATACGCAACAATAATTTTCTTAACAAGAAATATCACTTAATAAAAAGTGTTAAAAGTGACACTTGTAACAACTGTAAATTACAGATTCAATATAATTAAATAGCTTGCAATAGCTTATGATTCCCGAGAACATGGTACCTCACCTAGTGCTCTAAAAGATACCATCAGTATTAAAAAAGAGCCCAGAATAGCTATTCGTGGCGCAAAAAAAGTCTTGCTCTAGAATTTAGTGCTGCATTCCTTCACCTTTTTTTTTTTCTTAACATGTCTGGATCTCACCAGTGCAACAGTGGGACCTACCTATGAAAAGAGCTATTCCTAAACATTTATATCCATGTATGTGTTTGTCAATGAAGTTATACAGAGGCTGCATCACATTCATATTGACTGTGCTGCCCTGGAAAGCAGAAAATCAAAACAATTTAAATACATGATATGTATACAAGGATATGAATATAAAAAGGAGAATCATATTATAATTTGCTAGCGTCAAATATTTCCAGTAACGGCTTCTCACAATGTAAAATTTACAAACAGTTTTAATCTTGTGCTCTCCAGACTTACAGAAAGAAGAATCTGATATAACATTAAAACTGTCAGTATGATGAAATTTACTTCTCTGATTGCTTGAGAGGATCTGTCTTGCTTCAAAAACTGTTGTTACAGACCATGCGGTGAGCTTATGAGGTGAAATACAACACTAGATTTATTTTAATACCAGTATGCTGGCAGCCTAACTCATCTGTTCTCTCCCCATAAAGAGCACCTCTATATTCACGTCACTTTGGTACCTGTTGTACTTGATTGTCAATCTGTAATTGAAATTTCTGACTCCTCAAACATTGAATAATATTCAGTTTGTTTGCAACAGAAGAGGTAAGCATGATGAAAGAACCTACCACTCTGGAAAAACTGAGCTGCAGACCAAACACCATGTTAAGTTCTTTCCCCTGAAACCATTTGACAGCAAAAGTGTTCTGTGCCACAGCCAATGATTCACCACCAATTCTGACAATGAGAATGAAACATTTTCAGGTATTTTATAACCCTGCTGTTCCTGTGAAATTTCTGCATTATCTTAACAAATTTGTTATGGTAACTCAAGATGTCTTAAATTTTCTGAGAGTTACAGTTATATTTGGTTATTTGGTTC
Organism: Onchidella celtica; assembly: GCA_963931925.1. Lineage (NCBI taxonomy): Eukaryota > Metazoa > Mollusca > Gastropoda > Systellommatophora > Onchidiidae > Onchidella > Onchidella celtica. The sequence goes on along the minus strand of OZ007580.1, from coordinate 30,978,214 downwards.
AAAAAAAAAAAAAAAAAAAAAAAGAAAAAGAAATCCATTCTGATCATACACATAAGTTCCAGACCACAACAGGTAAAGGTCACAGGCAGTCCCTAGAATAGGAGTTTCTTGGCGCTTTATGCATTTGTAAAATTCAGTAGAATTCTAACTCATTTGTATTTAAGTAACTATTCCACATGCACCAATACAAATATTACAATGTCACTGAGGAATTATAAAAGCATCATGCACACTGCTGCACAGTCAATGCTGAATTAGTTTATTCGTGCAGCATCACCCACCCAGCTGCGGACTGAGCCAATTTAAACATGTACATGCTTTATCACCAGGACTAAGTCTTATGATACTTCCTGTCATAAGTCTTACATTTCATGAACTCAACTCTAGCTATCTGAATAAACTAAACTGTTTTGCAATAGCAGCTTTGATGCAATGCACCTATTACTATGCTTCATCCGAAAATGCCAAGTTTATGAAGGGTGAAATGAGCAAGTTAGAGTATTTCCTGCTTTCCTGGCTCTTGTGAAGTTCTAATACCACTTTTGACTTCTGTGAGCAAGCACATTAGGTATTATATATTTACTAAATGAAAACTACCAATATTGTGCTTTGTTGCAACTTTAGCTGCCCTTCTGCTAGCCAGTCCCATTGTTTACTTACCCAAAGACAAATCTACCGAAGCACATAAGCCCATAAATGTTCAGCAGTGCTCCCAGTGCAAATATCACCTGAGTAAAAAGAAGAAACAGGCGTAAGCGCTGGTGACTAACTTACTATTGATGACATTATCATCATAATTGTAAATACTGAACATTGGTGTATTAAATATAATCAAAAATCTCCTGAATCAGACATGTAGGACTAGGAAGCAAACAAATACATTGCCACAAAAGCAAGATCATCATCTTGAGCATTTAAAATATCTATTTAAAAACTAAAAATGTTTAGACTTGATCCGTGTAACTTACAATGATGTGTGCCTGAGTCTCTTCTACTGCAAAACTTGTAACAAACAATACTTTATATCTAGCACACCCCAACCCTAAGACTCAGTCTTTTGCTGATCGCTTATTAGTTTTTCATTACAAAGCACAATAAAAAATTCTTTCTTCCAGTTTATCTAAAACAATTACCTGTCCCACTGTGACAAACAAACTGAAAATGATAGCTCCCAAACGAACTCCAAAGAAACGATCAATTAGGTATCCGCCAAACATGCAGAGAACGACATTTGGCCAGGAATAGAACGAATAGAAGGCCATGAATGATCCCTCGTTGATATCAAGATCTTTGATCATTGTGTCTTGTAAGGCTGCCGGGTTGTCATAGCAGAAATAGCTGCCTGTGATTCAAAAGTGGAAGAAAGTTCGTAAAAACTAAAAGTTTAAAAAACAAAATCCTGTTTAACTGAGAAAAGTACATGCTTATCCCAATGGAATTTAAATCATAAGTTCATTTGGCATTATCGAGGCCTGCCATCAGGAGTCACTTTACCACTGTGGTGCTCTTTTGTATTCATTGTTATAAATTCTCTGCTTATTACACATGGGGGATTGATTCAGATTAGCTCATTCTGCAGTCAAAACTGAATTTTTCAGGTATTTAATTTTACACTGTTTGTAAGGTGCATTTCTAAATCATCCATCAAACTTCCGAAGGCCATGGGGTATGTCCCACCCATAAAACAATGTAATGTGCATGTCTTAGAAAATGACCCAACAATGTCCCTGACAGCAAATCTTACCAAAACTAAGGAAGCAAATGAGTATCAAAACTGGAAAATATCGATGAAGACATGATCTCGGATTGCATGGTGGAGCTCCGCTGCAACCCTGAAGTTCCTCTTCCTCCTCAGAGTCCTGTCGTTTTATAAGAGGTGACGATTCTGAAGCATAATGATCCTATAAAAAAACAAAACAAAAAACAAAAAAACCACCATTAATTTCATGCGATAATAGTTTTGTTAATTATACTGGAGGTTTGCCAGGCCGTCATCAGCATCACTTCCAAGGTGGATCCACAGACTAATAAATAACCAGACTGGAAACACAAGCTTCGGGCTGTGTCGTTTTTTACGGAAGTTAATGAGATGCGGCCGCATAACCAACGTGGCCGCCGCTCGGGAAATTCCGATTTTAGTTCTATCTGCAGTAGAAATTTCTTTTTATTTGTCAAGATTGGTTGTACATGTATTGATAATGCATTGTCTTGCCTATCCTTTCATTTTATTGTCTACAGCTGCCTTTTTTTTATTGTTATAAATTATGACCGTCTGGACTTTTAACGACCGCTGCATTGTAACTGCGCTGAAGCGTCGGTTGCAACCGTAAATCTAATGTGGCGAATGGTTCATGACCTTTCGCTGTTTTGTGACGTCACACAATGGGATCATCCAGTCTGTTTAATTTATTAGTCTGTGGGTGGATCCTCTTAAAAGTCTTATCACTGCAGATTATACAAAAATCAGTTCTAACTCCTCAAAATCTGCCGACCATCTGTCTGTCTGATGGAGTTCTGAATGCCGCATTTACCCTTAACCAAAAACTTTTGTTTTCTAGTTGGGGAAGAGTTCCATATGCCTCGACCGCCCTGTCGAGAGACCTTAGGAGTAGGACTGTCCCTAACCCTGTCCTCATCGAGTCCCTAACCCTGTCCTTATCGAGTCCCTAACCCTACTCCTTACCTACCCTTTCAACCAGAAAACAAAAAGAAAATCTGTAAAGAAGTATGAGAGTTCAAAGTATTCGGAACATATAAAATGACCAGGAATAAATAAATGTATTAAAAGAAGTACCGGTAATGTGGAGTACACTGGTAATGATCAGTTTCCCCAGGACATCAATTTTGCAAAATCCTCGGGAAAAAAATTTATTCCTAATAATGAGCAGTACTAGCTTTAACAAAAGAGAAGCTCTGGCGTGGGATCAAACCAAAGACGAACCCATAGTCTCCGACGAACAACCGCAGATGCTAGATCTAGACTAGTCTAGTCATTGCGCCGCCGCAGACCATGATACGCCAGAGTTTGTTTGGATTTTTTTAATGAGAATTTTCAACAAATTTTAAACTCTATATTCAGAAACAAAACAAAAACTTGAAAAGGTCTCAGGTTGGAGGCTCTTATTCCCATGCTTTTGAAACTCCTGCCTGTACTGGCGACTGACAGATGAGACTGAATGAATTACTTATGAAAGAGTAAGAGGGACAGCTGCATAAGGCATCAGAACATCTCACCGTATTGTTTCGGTCATCCATTTGTGCTGGTTGTTTGGTAGGCTGGATTATTTACAATTAGACACGTTTCTATTTGACTCGACGAGCACTTTTCCTAGCCCTTTTCACTTCCCGTTCAACAGCCTGAACCAAGCCTGTGAATCATGAAGATAGCCAAGACTCAGATGATAGGTCACGAGACATCTATTTTTAGACACAATGCTCGAGGCAAATATGCCAGTGAAACTGGATAATTTAATTTTCATGAATTTTATAGTATAATCCTAAATGATAGTATATCCTGCCTTAATTGCAATTGTTATGATGTTTAACTATTTTCTCAAAGAAATAAGCATAAAATTTAGTTTTTGCTGTGATCCTTCCTCAAGAATTTTTCTCTTTGCCAGATAGGCCTAAACTATTATCTGCACATTTTCTATCTTGGATTCATTAATTATTGATGCTTGCAAAGGTTTTTTCTCTTGCCTCTTTTCACTAACTACAAATTCATTTACAATATGTTCAGCAACAGCGAGAACTTTGTCTTGATTTAAAATGTGTATAATGTTGGGACTATCAATATAGAAGAAATCTTGAAATAGAATCTTAGACACGGGAAAAACACCTTCATAAACTATTGACTATCTAACTATAACACTAAAAACCAGTTTAGTAAAACTGCTTACTTCTGGTCAGAACCGAAGCAGAAGACAGGTAGGTCCTAAGGTGCAAACGCCTTGGCATGACCTTTCTCTCTCCGTTACCAGGAGACTGAAACTTGCAAATTCCGAAGTTAAGGTTAGTTTGATCTGCATTTCAGGGCATTTCAAGCATCTGGCATCGTCTTTGTTCCTGTGGTTGTTGGCGCAAGGTAAAAGAAAGGTGCATATCTTTTTGTACCTTTTTGGTGTTCTCCTGTTTATAAATTGATGAAAATTAGGCCTAGACTATGATGTGGGTACGCACATAAGGTTACGAATATCCATAGTGGTGGGAGCTTCTCGCAAAAGTTTGTTCTGGTTGTAAAAATCTGTGTAGGCTACATGTATCGATAATTGGTTATGGTGTCTTCGTTTCGGGACGTTTGCGAGAGAAATATCGAAAACACATCCAGGTCTAGATCTAGATCTAGATAGATCTGGATCTAGACCTAGGCTTTGTCTGGCTTACCACGCTAGAGATTTTCCTTGGGGAGGACTTCTGAATGCGTTCCATAGCTTTTATAACGTTATTGAACTTTACTCACCGTTATGGGAAGGAGTTCCGAATGCGTTACATGCTAAAGAGGGTTTATTTTGAGGGGGTTCAAAAAAAAAGGGGCTAGATCTAAAAATCTAGTCTAGGTATTTTTGGGGGGATTTACTAAAGAAATAGAAACCAATATTTCATGGCATTTTAGCTTTCTCTCCCCTATCTATCTCGCTTCCATTTCATCTCGATTTTTCTGCATTAGAAGCATCTGAAAGAGAACACATGGCAGGTTTCAGAAAATTGGGTCACAAAGACATTTCAGATTTCAGCGTCTTATAATTTCATAAATATTGTGTTTTTCTTGAATATTTTGATTTCAGCCCATAGAAGAAATAAAAATTGTGAATTTGTTCATATAGATCTATTATGTGTTTGTGTGTTTTTATTCTACTTTCACATATTTGACATACAAAACTTCCCTGAATTTACCTTGACAACAAAGAATCAATGTATCTACCAACTTGGCACGGGTAATATTGTTTTTCAGTATGGAATGGCGGCAAAAATGGTTGCTAGTGTGTACAAACCCTAGAAAAAGTCCCCAGAAGCAAAAGAAACGAAAATAAGGTGGTTTACATTTTGCCAAATATTGCGCAACGTGTCAGTAAAAAAACTGACCTACTTCAAACAGTAACTAAACTGCTTTAGAAATAATCATTAGTACCAATTTCACAGTAAAAAATAAAACAAACCTTTAAAATGGGTATGAAAGAAAAAAATAATTGGCTTTTGTGAAGAAAAAAAAAGTGAAATCCAACAGAAAATCTCGCGAGGCACCTGTCAGTCAAAATACGTGACCGTCACATGCAATCTTTCCGGTTCCGTTCTTTTGTTGTTGAACACCAACCGGGTTCACTTCCGGGAGAGACAAAATCTGTATGCATCCACAAAACAAAACAGATAAGTGCTGTGTTTTATACTCCTTTCTATTTGTCGTAGTTTTTGTATTGAGGGGGGTCTTTTACCAGAAAGCCAGTGTGGCTTCCGGAAAGAGCGCAGGACTATTGACATGGTGTTTGCTGCCGGGCAGCTCCAGGAGAAATGCCAGGAACAGAATACCGACCTTTACTCCACCTATGTCGATCTCACTAAGGCCTTCGACACTGTTAGCAGAGATGACCTTTGGAGAATCATGGCGAAGTACGGATGCCCCAGAAAGTTTATCACCATCATTCGGCAACTACATGACGGGATGCTGGCCCGAGTCAAAGACATTGGATAGACTTCAGAACCATTCCCTGTCTCCAACGGAGTCGAGCAAGGCTGTGTCCTTGCCCCCACCCTTTTCAGACAGATGTCTTCAGAGACACCACCGTGGGCATTGGCATCAGGTACCGCACAGACGGCTCACTTCTCAACCTCAGGAGGCTTCAGGCAAAGACCAAGGTGAAAACAGACACCATCAACGACTTCTTGTTTGCTGATGACTGCGCTCTCAACGCTGCCTCCGAAGCTGACATGCAACATATCGTTGACAAGTTCTCTGTTGCCTGTGACAACTTTGGCCTCATGATAAACACAAAGAAGACTGAGGTAAAGCACCAACCAGCTCCAGGAAAGCCTTACGTTGAACCAAACATCTTTATCAACGGCCAACGACTTAATGCGGTGGACAAGTTCACATACCTGGGCAGTACACTCTCTCGCACAGTTGTCATTGATGACGAGGTGAATGCCAGACTCGCTAAAGCCAGCGCTGCCTTCGGCAGGCTCCATAAGAACGTTTGGAACAGAAGAGGCATCACTCAGGAGACAAAGCTCAAAGTGTACAAGGCCATAGTCCTCACCACACTACCCTATGGTTGTGAATCATGGACTGCCTACAGACGCCATGCAAAAAAGCTGAACCACTTCCACACCACCAGCCTCAGAAGACTTCTCGGCATAGAATGGCAGGAGAAGATCCCTGACACAGAGGTGCTCACTCGTGCAAACTTGCCCAGCATCTACACCATCTTGATGCCATGTAGTTCGCATGCCAGTCTACCGGCTCCCCAAAAAACTGCTGTACGGCGAACTCCAACACGGCAAACGCTCCCATGGAGGCCAAAAGAAGCGCTTCAAAGACACCATGAAAGCTTCTCTGAAGGCCTTCAACATCAGCCACGACACATGGGAGGTCACTGCAATGGACAGATCAAAATGGCGTTCAGCTGTCCACAAAGGCGCCAAACTCAGCGAGGCAAACAGAACCGCTGTAGCAGAGAAACGCAGACAGGCCAGGAAATGTGCCAGCAAGCCCCCGCCATCCTTCACCATCCCATGCCCACACTGCGCCAGAACGTTCCAGGCTCGAATTGGTCTGATTAGCCATCTGCGCACCCACAGAACCCAATCAAAACAATTTGCAATGGTGCTTTCGCAAGCGCTGACGCAGGTCGAAAAACTCGGGAATTGAAAACCTATTACCGATAGATTTTACCGCGTTTACCGTACCCGTGTAATCGGCAGCCTTTCCCAGTATGATTAAGGGTGCAACAAAGTCAAACCATGCGGTTTTAATACTTTTAGGAGGCGTTTTCTATTGCCCTAACCAGGCTTATGTGCGATGGTCACATGTTTTGACTGACGGAAGAGCTTTTCTAGGGAAGTCTGAACTCCCAATTTTCTGAAACCTGCCACATACATAAATCATAACATTACTGGGATCCGCACCCACACCCTTTCGCTCCTTAATCATACATCTTAACCATTTCGCCACGCAGGTGAGTTAACTAATTGTCGGTAAAAATTTACTTATACTCACAGTCAGTACCTTGACCTAAATTACAGAAAGTTACCAACCTTGTTAATTTGCATAGTTTTTAAAAAATATGAATCGGCTTAGTAGCAAAACAATCCGATTTCAGCTGCTGGGAGATTGCATGATCTGAGCTAATGAGGGCCTACTTGAGTGTACGTAGATCGCCAATGGCTAACCCAGCCCCTTTTTGCCCGATTAGTCAATCTGACTACCGCCCATTGATACAAACTGACAAGACCCTCACGCCCCCAGGTCCATCCGACCATTCCGTGTGTTGTGAGTTTAAATTCATGAACACTATACCAAGTTTTGTTTCAGTAAACCTTCGCCAGTCGCGCTTTTGGTAAATTCGGTTACTATGACCTCTCCCCAGCAAGTTTCAAAATGGCAGCTGTTTTCAGATTTTGTCTCACTTCAGACTTTTTTCTTGGATTATACTATTTTTCTTAGCAAGTATGTTACAAATGTTACTGTGATTGTGAATATGAAGTGATAATTGGTCATAAGATCTGGAACAATGTGCAACAGTGGGCTTTACTTAATAATGGTAAAAATTACATGTAATGCATACAGAACTCCTCCGTTATGCATTGTTTGAGACTTTATTACCAATTATCACTTCATATTCACAATAACATTTGTAACACACTTGCCAAGAAAAACAGTATAATCCCAGAAAAATGTCTGAAGTGAGACAAAATCCGCAAACAGGTACCATTTTTAAACTTACTGGGGAGAGGTCACGGTAACAGAATTTACCAAAAGCACGACTAGCGAAGGTTTGCTGAAACAACTTGATATGGTGTTCAGGAATTTAAACTCACAACACATGGAATGGTCAGATGGGCCTGGGGGCGTGAGGGTCTAGTCAGTTTGTATCAATGGGCGGTAGTCAGATTGACTAATCAGGCGAAAAGGGGCTGGGGTAGCCATTGGCGATCGACGTACACTCATGTAGGCCCTGCATTAGCTCAGATCATGCAATCTCCCAGCAGCTGAAATCGGATTGTTTTGCTACTATAAGTACCAAGCCGATTCATAATTTTTAAAAACTATGCAAATTAACAAGGTCGGTAACTTTTCCTAATTTAGGTCAAGGGTGCAGTATGTGAGTATTAGTAAATGACTACCATCAAGCTGTTAACTCACCTGCGTGGCGAAATGGTTAAGACGTTTGATTTTGGAGTGAAAGGGTGTGTGTGCGGATCCGAGTATTGTCATGATATGATTTATAATAATAATTTAAATTATGTATGTGTTCACTTTCAGATGATTCTTACGCAGAGAAATTGAGATGACATGGAAGTAGAGAGATAGAGAAAGCGAAGCATGCCATGTAGTATTTCTTTGTCTTTCTTTAGAAAAACCCCCCAAAAATACCTAGCCCCTTTTTTTATATATAAACCCCTCAAAATAAACCCTCTTTAGCATGTATGGAACGCATTCGGAAGTCCCTCCTTTTCCTTGAACAGATTATATTTGCAAATATGATAACAATAAAAGGAAATAGGTCCAGCTACAATTATGTAAAGGTGAATGGAAATGGGGACAAGTAGTGTGTTGCTAGATCTAGATCTATCATTCTATGTGAAGTGTTAATCCGCTGATACTGTCGGATAAAATTTCACCTAGAATATAGAAAATCTAGAATTTTTTTTATCCGCAGACCTAAATTCTGTATTTGCGAATGATCTCCCCTGATTCAAACCTTTCTCGATCCTCCCTTGTTCCGTTGATCCTGGTCAATGTCCATATTGCACACACGTTGAAAACAATATTGAAATTTTAATTGGAAGGGCTTTTCTGAAGAAAAATGGAATTTTATTAATTAAATGGATACATACGAAGGTTCAGGTCTTATCCTTAGATGGGTTTCTTCATTCTTGGTTTAGTCATGCTTATTTAGTAGGCTGTGGCTATACTCGGATTTCAGACTGACGAATAGCCAAATGCCTATACTCCAGTCCTGGACTTGTGTGTACATCGACCGCCAATGGCTACCCCGGCCCCTTTTCACCCGATTAGTCAATCTGACTACTGCCCATTGATGATACAAACTGACTAGACCGTCAGCCCCCCCTGCCCCCCCCCCCTCCCCACGGTCCAACAAAACATGTAGATCTAGATAGTGCGTGTTTTAGTATGAGATTTGGAAAGTGCATGCATGAAATATTGATGCAATTTACAGCGCATTGATTGGGTAATAATTTTATTAGAAATGCGCTATAGAAATTCTATTTATTATTATTATTACATGGGTGCCAGACCTCCGGTATATACCGGATTTCCGGTTTCGCTATGTGTCAAAAAAAAAAATTCCAGTTTCGCAATGTGAAGAATTGAAAAAAAATATTCAAAACACAAAAGAGCAATTGTGCGTTCGAGATAGCGGCCTACTTTGCGTCTATTACCGTCGTGTTCTGGCTGATTTGCAGTTTTAGATCAAGCGCCTCACATGCATCAACAGCCCTTCATCGTGCTGACAATAACGCGAGCTTAAAAGTGACCGAAGGGTCACAGGGCCACGCATTGTTTCCGGTCAAGACCCGCTTGTTCCGCGTATCGTTTGAGTGGACGTGCATTATGCGTTGCGCTGACTTCATCTCGTGTGTCAGGCCTACGCCAGAATTAATGTAATGGTAGATCTAAGAACTTTGATTATCGATTGGCGATGGATGCTTTCGTTTGGAATACCCGGTTGCTTGGTTCCATGTATACTGTGAACGTGTTGTGCGGACTGATTCGATGTGTTACTAGGCCCACTGTTACGCAAAAACCTAGAATCTAGGTCATGGTCGAGCATTCCCCCTAGACGTACCGATACACGTTGTACGACTACTAATCATTGTAGGCCTACTAGATGAACCCTATCATAGATCGATGCTTTAGTTTATAACGGCCTGAAGGGGCCCACATCAGATTGGTCTGCTTTTTTTTTTAGTTTTCTGGCATCAATATCATCGACATAGCTGGATTTCACTTCATTCAGTCCAATAAAGGGTACTTATATATATACATCAAGCGTGATTGAGGCCTATGGGTCTGACGCTTCTATTGACAGTTGTAATCACGAGGGTCGTAAGCAGTGCGAGTCAAACAACGGCATCTTGTTTTCATGTGTTCGGAAACGAAACCGTCAAACCTCCACCAGGTACACGTACATGTAGTTCTGTCTCACTACTTGATGGGTTTTTGACCTTTCCGTTGCCATTTCTGTTTCCGTACAAAGGAAAACTCAGATTAGCTGTGTTGAATTGAAAGGGAGACAACAGGATCTATTTTACTGGCTCAAGGGACACAAATATAATTAATAAACATGCACAAAAACCATGGTTACATGTATTGTCCGTTGGGTGTTTGTGATATGTTTTACAAACTTGTTGGAGAATTTTTCCCACATTCAGATACATTGTATTTAACTAGGAAATAATCTTCATCTTATAGAACAGAAAACTGCTGCAGTCACACATTTTAAATGAACAAGGAAAGTTACAGGTGTGCACCAATACTGTGCAACATTATTGTGACATGTAAACTGTTTTATTCTCTGATACAAGTATTTGAAAATTGCCTTTATACGGCGTTGGTGTGCGCGATTTAGGTATCATTTAGTCAGTAGGTCTGTTGTCTTCTTATCACTATGTTGCTCAGTGCCTGTGACTTCAGGTTTGGCTGATTTGGTCAAAGTGATTTTCAGGTTTCAGATGGCTCCGTTGCTGGCACCCATGTTATTATTAGATAGATCTAGAGCTATCAACATCCATGCCGCCATTCGAATGTTTGTTTTCCTACCTTGGCCTAACTTGGCGATGAAAGACAGCTTTTCATTGGTCCGGGACCGGAGTATAGTCACTCCGTATTTAGTAAGGATTCCTTCCTAATTACTCAGGGTTCTCAGTAGTATAGTGGTTAGCATCTCTGCCCGTCAGTCAAGGGGCAGTGGTTCGATTCTCAGCAGGGCAGGTTTTCTTAATCAATCTATTTGGTAATATTTTTTTTTCACCAACATTAGGAATGAATCCATACCTGCGGATAAACCCGAACTATATCCGCTGATGCTGTTGGCAGCCCAAGATCTGCCGATAGTGTTGCCAGATAAACTTGGGCAGTATCCGCTGATAATATTTGCCGGCCCAGGCTGCATCTACTGATAATAATGTTGGCAGATAAACTTGGGCAGTATCCGCCAATAATGTTGCTTGATAATGGCAGCCGTTCCTGTATTAGGCCTATTAGTATTACTGTTTCATTTCATTTAGCATGTTCATTTGTTTAGATACAAAGTGACTGACTGACATGTCAGACTTCAGAAGTGACAGAGGTCGGGGTCGTGGTGGACTACGAGGTGGACGTAGTCGTGGAGGCCTACCCAGAGGTGGACTAAGAGGTAGTAGTAGGGGAGGCTACTCAGACAGAGACAGAGGTAGAGGTGGTTTCAGCAGAGGTCGAGGAGAAGGATTTAGCAGAGGCAGAGGGCTGCCGTCAAGGTAAGATGCCTCAGACACCCCATTACTTAGGATGCAAAAATGGAAAATTGCATGTAGAACTAATTGGCAGCTGTTTAAAAATATTCCAAAAGCATGGCACCACGAAGTCAACAGCAAAACAGGCCATACAAATTACCTGGGTCATTGTGAGTAGTGTACAATATTTGTAGACCCCCAACTCATACACATCACTACCACCATTCATTTCATGAAACAGAACTAGTCATTTATTGTGGCTTGTTGATCAAGGCTTAGGCTTCCTGACTGAATTTCTGTTAATGTTTCAAGGCGTTCTTCACGAGATGATTCTCCCCCAAGGAAGATCCCCATGATGTCAAGAGCCTATGATTCAGACAGAGGCAGAGGAGGTTCATCAGGTAAGCATATTTTTAGTTATATTTGCGGAGACAAAGAGGTTCATCTCATTTCACTGGAAATTTGGAAAAAAATCTACTCATATGATAGTTACATCAATCGACAGTAAATGAAATAAATGTCAGGTGCAGTTTATGAGCATCGAGATTCATCCCTTTTTGTTGTTGGGGGTTTTTTCCCAGAATTTATTTTTTTGTCCAAGGTAGTGACTATTTAGTATTTGATGCACTCAAGAGACATCCTGAAAGGTTGCACAGTCATTATTTTTTACCAAGGCCGAACTGGGCTAACATACTCTTCCTAGTATGTTGACAAGAAATGTATTTTGACATGGTAATGTCAGAGCGGAGACGTGAGGCTAGCGTTGTAATTACTAGGTCTGTCTGGAAATGATATGTGTGATTATATGTAATATTTTATTTCCTTCTCAACAACAGGGCGGCGTATGGACAGATATGACGATGCTTATGACAGAGGCCCTCCACCCAGATCTAGAGATCCCTACCCATCCCCCCCGAGAGATTCTGGACGATTGCTAGACAGGTATGTCAGTGGTTCAGAGATGCCAAGTGTCCCGCATTTTGCGGGACAGCCCCGCATTTAAAGCCTTTGTCCCGCCCGCAGAGTAGTCCGTCCCGCAAATTAGGGGAAATAGTAATAATGAATTGTTTCGGAACCATCCGATCGATCCCACTTTTTAACAACGAAACTACCGACTCTTTCGTGCAAAGAATCACAATGGCTTACTTTCAGTTTCACACTTCCGGAACGCGCACTTGCTACTTCTGCTAATGAGCCGAACAGACGCTTTGCTCTGTGAGACTGACGATTTGTTGAGCATTTTATCCAAGCCATCATCATGTCTTTAATTGTTCTCAACATCATTTTCCCCTGTGGATTTGGGGGGCCTCACGCTGAAATTCCAGATTGCCACGATCAAAGACAGAAATGATGTAGATCTAGCTCTAGTTATCTAGAGTAGTAGAGATCTAGATCTAGTTTTAAAGTACAGCACGTGCAGCTTCATAGACTTCTAAGACTTCAAGTTCTCGTACACATTCCTCTTCCTGTTGTGAGTGCCCTCTCTACTACTACTAGCCATATTTCTGTCTGTCTTTCTCTCCTCTTCACATCACATTTTCTGTCTTGAAGTATTGTGTGAGTGGCTCCCATCCTTGACTTACAAGATTGTTTTAAATGTTTGTTTGTAGTGTATTATTTATGTTGCGTGTATAGACCCCCTATGTGTCCCTCAAAATCTTGGTTTGTCCCTCAAAATCATGATTCTTGTCCCTCATTTTGATTTCTTCGGGTTGGCATCTCTGGTGGTTTCTGTAGTGCCATTCTTAAATGTGATTGTATATCCTGAGAAACGTGTATCAATTATCATCCAAGAACAAGAACAAAAAGATTTTTTTTTCTAAAAAGTGGAAAGTAAAAAGAAGGAGACTTATTGCCAGCATGTTCACAGTTTTCTTTTGAATATGGTTATTCCAGCCGAGCAGCCAATAAATGTATTTTATTGAAATTAACTAGGAAGAAGTAACACATAAGAATGTCTCAACCCTCGTCCTGCATTGAGTGAACTCATCCACGTAACGCCCTGTGTGGGGATAGCCAGTGGCCAGTTAGCCAATTGTTCACATGTTGCCAATAACATGTATCATGTTTACTTTAGGAAGCAATAACAACAGTAGCACTGTAGTGGTAGATCAATCGTAAGTGACCCCAATGATATTTGGATAAAGTCCTTGTGATGAGATGCAGTAAGTTCTGTTGTTAATAAAAGGCCTGTAATCGAGAATTTCCTGCATAAAAAGTACATGCCGTTTAACACGTTTTATCTTTTGTCCCAAGAGCTCTGCGCTTTTTTTTTGTCCCTAAGTCAGGCCATTCAGGTGAACAAATTATTTTTTAAGCCAGGCACTTAGACTTATTTTACCAACCAAATGTATCGTGACATTGCCTTCTCCCTCCTGAACTATGTACAGGGGTGTAAATCTTTCAGATTTTCTCTGATTTCAGATTTTTTCATTCTGTTGAATTTTGAGGGTAAATTTCTAGATCTAGAGCTAAATCTATCCTTATTTTTAGTTATTTCAGATTGTTTTTGTTTTCTTTATTCACTGATAATATATTTTTTTCAACAGTAACAAATTAAAATCTAAAAACTACAAATAAAAACAGTCAGTTTAACAACTACATTAATACTATTGTCACGACATTGGTTTTGCTATTTGTACGACGAATTTTCAGAGAAAAATTCTCTGACGGACAAGTTTCCTTCACTATCGTTAGTCCGAGAATCTCCGAGGTTTCAGAGAAAAATTCTCTGACCCACGAAAATAGCCTTGGCCTAGCCAAGCGGGGAAATATGCGGCCCCTGGGGTTTCATTTTCAGATAATTTTTTCAAATGTCACTTGCATCCCTGCATGTAAAGTTCCACATACGATTCCATGCCGTGTCGGGCTACGATGATCGAGACGGGAGCACCAAGTGCAAGAGGCGGAAGAGAGGGGGCGTCCGTCGACGCCTGAAGGCCATGAGGGCCACTGTTCCCCTTCCCTCGATCATCCTCGCCAACGTGCGCTCCTTCGGCCGACGACTCGGCAACTACACACTCGACGAGCTACACACTAATGTCAAGTATTTGACAGAGTATAGAGATGCATGTTTGCTGTGCTTTACAGAGACATGGTGGTGTGAAGACACACAAATAAATTCAATAGTTCTAGAAGGTTTTGGGGTGCCGTACAGATTGGACAGAGATAGTAAAGTAACGGACAAGGAGAGAGGTGGAGGAGTGGCAATCTATGTGAACGAAAGATGGTGCAAAAGATCTAATGTTATTGTGCGAGAAAATGTGTGTACAAGAGACGTAGAGCTGCTCGCTCTCTCACTGAGGCCTGTGTACTTGCCGAGAGAACTAGGTCAGCTATTCTACATTGCAGTGTACGTGCACCCCAACGCCAACAGTGTGCGGGCAGCAGGCGAGATCGAGGCGTGTGTTGATAGGCTACGCACGGCCACACGTGACACGCCTATTTTCATTCTAGGCGACCTAAATGACTGTGATCTGAAAATAGCAATGTCACCAGTTTGTGACATGTATGACCAGAAGAGACAAAATTCTTGATAAGTGTTACGGGACCATTCCTGGTGCATACAGATCTATCAAAAAATCTCCTATAGGGACATCAGACCACGATACTGTCTTATTGTTACCAACGTACACTACAAAACTGAAAAGAGAGTCTGTGAAGGAGAAAGAGGTGAAAGTGTGGGACAGTGAAAGTGTAGAGAGACTGAAAGGCTGTTTTGATTGTACTGAATGGAGTGTTCTGACAGAAGAAATGAATGATATGAACGAAGTGTCTGAAGTTGTTGCAGATTACATCCATTTCTGTGAAGAAATGATCATCCCCAAGAAGACAATCAAACTGTATCCGAATAATAAACCGTGGATGTCAAAAAGTCTCAAGTACAAAATTGTCAAGAAAAACAAATTGTATGCAGAGAGAAAGCGTGAAGAAGGTAGAATGTTGCAAAAAGAGATTAAGAATGAAATCAGAGAGGCAAAGTTGAAGTACAAAGAGAGAGTGGAAGAAAAGTTTTGTGCGAGTGGAGTAAAAGAGGCGTGGAAGGGACTGAAGGTGATGACAGGTCAGGGGAAGGTGGTGGAGAAAGAGGATGGCATGAATGAAGATGAAAGAAAGGATTTTGTTGAACGTTTGAATTCCTTCTATTGTAGATTTGATGTACGTGATTTCTCAACAGAGAAAGAAGATGCTTGTAATGTTGTTGCATGTAAACTTGATGATCATGTTGTTCCTATCATTGAGGTGGAAACTGTAGAGAAAACATTCAGCAGGGTAAATGCCAGCAAGCCCCGATGCCGTTAGTGGCCGGGTGCTCAAGTTATGTAGTCAAGAGTTAGCGCCAGTGTACTGCGACGTGTTCAGTCGGTCTTTGCAGACACACACAGTGCCTAGAGGGTGGAAAGCTGCCACGATTTGTCCAGTGCCAAAAAAAGCCTGTCCCTCATGTCTTAATGACTATCGCCTTAACATCTGTCGCGATGAAGTGCTTAGAGCGCATTGTTCTCTCATTTCTTAAACAAGACACACAGCACGCACTAGACCCTAATCAGTTTGCATACAGGCAAAATAGAGGAGTAGAGGATGCAGTCATTTCCCTTATTCAGCACTCGCATTCTCACATAGAACAGGGTGGAGCCTTTGCAAGGATCCTCTACGTTGACCTTTCGTCAGCATTCAACACCGTTCAGACCCACTTGCTCATTTCTAAACTAGATGCCATGAACCTCAATCCCCATCTCACGCTGTGGGTGGCAGACTTTCTGTCTGACCGTACACAAACTGTTTGTGTCAAATCTTATACTGGTCATCACCCCCCACCACCACACACACTCACTCCCTCATCAACACAAACCTCTGTCTCCTCTCCTTCCTCGTCTGTCGCCTCTTGCACATCCTCCACCAGGACAATCAACACCGGTACACCACAGGGAACAGTAGTCTCACCTTTTATTTTTACCCTTTACACCAACGACTGTCGCAGCGACAAAGATGAAGCCCGTCATCAAATTTTCAGATGACACAGCACTAGTAGACTTGTCAGACTCAGAGGTCAGATACCAAGAAAATGTTTCCGTTTTCGCCCAGTGGTGCGATGACAACTTTTTAGAATTAAATGTAGGGAAAACAAAAGAAATGCTTATTGATTACAAGAGGAATAGGAAAGATGTGGCGGCCCTCCAGCTGAAGGGTCAAACAGTAGAGAGAGTGGAAGAATACAGATA
Organism: Onchidella celtica; assembly: GCA_963931925.1. Lineage (NCBI taxonomy): Eukaryota > Metazoa > Mollusca > Gastropoda > Systellommatophora > Onchidiidae > Onchidella > Onchidella celtica. The sequence continues at coordinate 30,961,322 of OZ007580.1, read as the reverse complement.
TCTGGGCACAATCATAGACAATAAACTTAATTTCTCTAAAAATGCTCAAGTTGTCTACAAAAAATGTAAACAGAGAATGCACATCCTGTATCAGTTGAGATCATTGATGGTCTCAAGCAGAATTATGGAAATGTGCTACCATGCTTTTATCGAATCCGTCCTCACTTTTTCCTTTATATGCTGGTACAAAACTCTTAATGTAAAAAGCAAAAATCCACTGAACAGCATTGTGAACTCATGCAGCAAGATAGTTGGGAGAAAGCAGGTGCCTCTTGAACAGTTGTTCAACAAGAGAGCCCTTGGCAAGGCAACCAGTATTCATAAAGACCCATCCCACCCTCTGTCCTATCTTTTTGAACTTCTCCCTTCAAACCGACGTTTTCGGTCAATTTTGACAAAAACACAAAGATTCCAAAAAACCTTCGTTCCCACCGCCGTCACCCTACTTAATCAAACCAGCTCTAAAAATTCGAGATAGGTCTGCCTTGGTGAGAGAGAGAGAGAATATACACATGCATGTTTATTTGTTCTATCTTAAATATGTTACTTTTATGCCTGACAATTTGTTGCACAAGTTCCTGTTTATGGGATAATAAAGATTTGTTGAACTTGAACTTGAACTGTACTATGATGTTGGTTTCATTGCACACCCTTAGCAAGAGATTTGATTTCCAGGTCGTAGAGTATAAGACATACTGAAAAGCGGTTTAATCAAAGCAACACAATATTTCTCTAATTACCATATCAAATAAAGACAATGACCAATGACAATGTCAGTCATTTTCTCCCAGTTTTCCCTGATGAAAATTTACCGACAGGCGCCCTTATGCAGCATGCCCTAGTATTACATCAGAATTCATTATAACAGACATACAGCGGTTACTCAAGTCCGGAGATGGCCCCTTTCTTCCCATTTCACATGTAGACAACAACCAGCATCAAAGTAGAAGTCTCCCCAAGATTTTCCCCAGTTTGAAATTCAGTCTGTCAGTACTATTACATGAGTATGGCGTATAGTTACGAATAGTTGCATCGTAATAAAACGTAATCGGATGATACCATTTTGTTAGACATAGTAGGGGTGACAGTATAGATCAACAAGCACTAACAGTGTGGAAAAAAATGTGAAAAAAATTATAGTCATGGCAATCGAATAAACAAAACACGAGGAGCAGCATTGCTATACAATATATTGGCCTCCTGCATGACCCCAGTTTGAAATATGTAGGCCACAATATTTGCCTCGCGTGTTGCGCGAGGAAGCCAATATAGTGGCTTCCCGAAGGACGGGGGTTAACAGCATGACCTACTGAGAAGAAGGAAAATAAGCCACAATTATTGTAGTTACTATTCCTAAGTAGTTAACAGCGCTGAAATGAAAATTGACATTGCTGGTTGTATTAGAGTTGAGTTGAACCTTTGCAGTCAGACTCTTAATTGTTTGCTTTGGTTTTGATAAACTACCCTTATAGTATAATTATGTTTGTCACTGACAGTTAAATTATTTACATAACACAATGGCAGCTTTAGAATTATAACAGGCAGCCGTTTGAGGAGCAAAGAAAATTTTTTTTTATTGAAGATATGACGATATTTTAAACATATTGCAGACTGACACCTCCACGCAGCAGCATGAGGGACAGAGATTACGGGTTGAGTTCAAGGGGAGGTGACTATCCAAGTTCCAGAGGAGACTATCTCTCAGCACGCAGCTACAGCCCACCCAGAGATTCAGGGTATTTTATTTCTGATACCGGTGTTTAACCCTCTTAGTGCTCACTAAAAAAACTGGAAAATGTGTGCTGAAATTTTTCTCACTCATTTTGGTCCGCAAAATCAGTAAAAATCGCCACAAAACGCAACCAAACAACAACTACTACTTTCATTGTCGGCTGTACTTCCTGGAAACCAAGCGGATGTGCCAGATTTTTTATTTGGCTTCTCAGCCAAAATAGATTTAACCGCACATATAGAGAGCCACAATCGTGGCCTGTAGCATTAAGAGGGTTAAGATATAGTAGACTTTACCTATAAATTTAAGTATATAGAATGAAGGGGGCAAATTTGACTGAGACTGGAAAGGGAAAACTGAAGTTTATTTGAATTCACTTGCTTGAGAACAAATGAGTGAGGGATAACGAGGAGAATTATAATTCAGAAAAAATAGGGACAACAAATGGGAGAAAGTGCTGAAAACAAGTGGAATGTTTGCTCAGCTGAAAATAGTTTTTTGCGTATGGAAATCATATTATATTAACAGGTGATTTCATTTTGCCAAATTGGCATTTCTGTAGGTTTGAAAATACTGTTGTTCTAAGCTGCAATGCCTGTCTGGCTGTCTATACACAGCTAGTTACTTAAATGGTTACAATAGTATAGTTTTGTTTAGTTCAAGAGATGAAGAAAAAATGATTTTTTTTTCATTTAGCATTTGTCGTATTTTTATTTGGACAACATTCAAACATTCCCTGAGCAAGCTTAGATTTTTTTCTTAGAGAATCCATATATCACGGTTGCATAATTATCATAAACGACATTGTAGAAATAGTTGTTACCATTAGTGAGGCATCCTAGTCAACCTTAATGTTTATTCTCTGTCACGAAAAGTAAAAGGACTGTTTTGTTTTGTTGAAGTTCATACAGAGACACTTACAGTGGTGGTGGGCTTCGGGATGTAAGAGATGACAGAAGGGAATCGTTCAGTCGGGCAGGTCTTAGGGATTATCCCTCATCCCGTGGCGGTGATTACCCCAGTGAGAGTAGGCGTGACTTCAGAGATTCTCCCAGGGATTATGGAACATCCAGAGACTATCCACCCCCAAGGTCATCGGACTTCAGAGAATCTCTCAGCGGACGTGGGGAATTTCGAGACTTGCCAGCCCGTGAAAGGTATAGTCTTTCAGTAATCTTGTATTTTAAATTGGCATGCTAGTGTTCAGTGGTCAGAGTAAATGTTTTTGGTGTTTTATTATTTGCCTTGTTAACTTTCAAGACATTTTCTTTGTATTTTCCTACAATTTTAAGTTCAGAGTTCACTTGTTTGAATTGGACATTGTAAAATGTTTGTTGGATTTTCGGCTGGATATGCATGTATCCTCATAACTGGCATGGCTTATTTGAAAGCTCATAATTGTTACTTTAGTAGTTTACTACTTATTGTTTTGATTAAAAGCAGAAAGTTAATGTTTGAGTGAAAAGCCAGCAACTGGACATTTTGCAGCTTTAATCCTTGTTTGTTCTTGTTCCATTTCCTGAAAAACTGGAGATCTTTTAATGTGTGGAAGAGGTATAACAACGCACGTTTTCACACTTGGTTAAAATGTGCCTTTGCACTTATCAAGCTGTTTCACAGTTTTGATTTAGCCCACCTCCTAATATGGCAGACGCAAACATTTTTATTAAGATTGAATTTCACACCTGTGCAAAAAGTGGCGCTGGAACAAATAAGAACTTAGGTCACAATTTGAAAATGCTTAACCTATCACTGCAAAGCATTTTCCCCCGCTACTTGCTGAAAATGTATTTGTTCGTTGTTGTGTCATTTCATTGATGTTATATTGTCTCCGTTTGCTTGAAAAGAATTTCTAAATTAGAAAAGATGGGCTTGCATAAGCAGACATGAAAGATGAATGGTGATTCTAACTCTTCACGATGTAGTTGTTAGGTACACAGGAAAATGAGAAAAAAACATAATGGGAAATCACGTGATGATGAACTTTTTTAGGCCTTTGTTCACCATGTTACAGTTCAGTCCTCTTCTTCATCTGAAGAATAGTCGAGGGTCACTGTTCTCAACTTCTCATATGCTGTGGCACTGTCACTGGCAGAATCAGAATCGTGGCTGTTGAATTTGTCTATCACTTTGCTGGGCAAATGCATTGCTGGATTGATCGAGTGAATGAGCATTATGTATCCTCCCAGTGCTTATACTCTTAGGATAATTTTTAAGAATTAACATCTTACAACATGCAGAAATTGATTTAGGAAACTATGTTTACCTTATTTACTTTAGGAAACAGTATATATTTCCTTTTTTTTAAAAAACAAATAGGCTTATAGTATAGGTGCTCTTTTGTAAAAACTTTATACAGGCTAAAATGAAGCAAAAGACCAGTTCTGTGGGGCATATAAGAAGTGTTTACAACACAGTGCTGTTGGTAATTATCAGATACATCAACCCCACAGTGCAGCAGAAAGGAAAAATACTTTGAATAGGGAAAAGGTGCTGTAGAGAAGAAATTAAAATGCACATGATACTGTATTTGAATGTCTCCAAAACCCACAAGTGTGTGCTGAGTTTGTGCATCTGTTCAGTATCTGAGCAAATTTTGCCAGACTGATAACTTACAACCTTTTAACTGCTTTCTGGGATGCAAAAGCAATGGGTTTTGCCCATAGTCTAAGCCAGCAGAGTTTGGTGATTATTTGTAAACATGATTAGCTTTTCTATTTATGCAATGCTGATTAGATCACTGTACTCTGTGGTTGATGTCAGGTTAACATCCAAAGACATACATGTCAGTGATGTGGAGTGCAAACCAGCTAAGTCCGGAAATTTTGTATTTCTATTTATAGTACCAATTTGTGAAGCTTGGAATCTCGCATCATATGTAAAAATAGCTCTTACCATTATGCAGTAGAAATGCTGAAAATATACATGTGATCAAACCGGCTAGGCCAATTTCCCTTTTGTTTTATCAGCAGTTTTTTTTTTTTTTTCTCCAATAAAATTTGCTCATCTAGTTTTGGTTGATTTGTGCTCGACATGATCGATGTACATTATTTGCTCAAGAAAATAATGATTTCATTCAAGTTCATAATTATCATGGTATTGTAATGTGGGTGGTATATATTTGATATCACAAATTAAATCTCTTTTTATGAGTTTTTTCTCATTGGTTTGTGGACCAGTTTTGTCAGGCAAATCACAATGATTTTTGTCACTATCAACAGTAGGACACTTTACTAGGCTAGGGTTGGGGCCAACAGCCTTAGACAGAGACCCCCGAGAATCGAAAGAGCTAGGCAAAGTGTTTTTGCAGTACAAGTGTAACTGTTCTGTATTTGTTACATGTGCCAATGCTGGAAGGGTATGATTCTCTGCAGTGATTTGCCCATGTGTTGCTTTTAGTTATCCCATTGTCTAGCCAATTGCTCTGTTACCCTCACATTAGATTGAGACAGCCATTGTGACGTTCCCAACAGGTCAAACTGTATTCACCTACCACATTAGACATAATTGACAATCTTGTCTGTCACCTCCTATTTCACTGTGATGTTTTCTTGAATGTTGCCTTGAGAGTCCCAGCATCCCTATCTGTTACACGTTCCTTTTTGAGGCATCAGAAATATCATCCTTCTGATTTCAAAGGTTTTTGCGTGTTCTAAAATACCAAATGTGTGGAAGTTTGCTTTTGAAGTAAATCATATGGAAAGGATTTTTATATTTCGTTAGAAGGAAAGAAAATGAATAAATTGGAAATCGGAATATATGAATATGGATTACCAAATAACATAGAAAGAACTGAGATCTGCAAATTCTGTTGACTTTCCATGTGAGAACATGTCAGGAAGGTTGCAATTCTGATGCCTGCTACTCCCACTGTTGGGTGTGTCCTGTCCTAGTTCTTTGTGCTTCAGTACTGTTCACAGTGGGTGAGGGAAGAACTGGGTTACACAGTGGGGGGAATTTCTTTTCTCAGGACTCATCATCGTGACTATGATGACGACAAAGACTTTCCCCCGCCACGTGGAAGTCGTGGTGGGGGTCCCTTTGACAGCCACAGTCGCAGCCATGACAATAGTGGGCATGGGGACAGGTAGGCAGGGCTTGGCTCCCTAATGTTAAACTAACAGACTGTTCTTATTTTTATGAATTTTGCATTGATCTTTTGTTGGAGTGTTTTAAACTTAATATTAACGAGAATTGTTCATCAGTTCCTCCTTCCAGAGTTTAAATAGTAATTGTGACATATATATCTTTGATTTTCAACAAAACTGAAATTGAACAAAGTTGAAAAAGAATTATAGTTTATATCTCAGAATTTGTACATAAGGAAAAAGGTTATTTTTGCACATGATGTGGCAGTTGCGATTGCAAAAAAATTATGCATTTAAGTACTTTAGAGCACACTTTAAATGTAGACATTACAGTCTTGCAGGGATTGTGAATTTAAGTTTAGAATTCAAAATGCTAGATATCACCTCTGCTCTTGACTACTTGATGATATGTATACTACAAATATGAAGGATTATTTCATGTAGATGGGGGGCATACAGTTTCGATAGCATAATTATTTTACATATCGTGTGCACACGTATGTTCACTCTTATGTGTTCTTTCACGTGAAATCTTGAATAGTCATAACTGTTTTTTAGCTGTAGTTTATAATAATAGGCAAGATTCCCTCAAGTAGCTGTTGTATTGTATGTACTACGAGAATTGGCATTGCATATTGTTACCATTGGCTGACAAGCCTTCCCAGATACATCATTACTTTCTTTACAGTGGATTTTATATTTCTTGAGTAGAGGCCAAAACATTTATTCTACCCACATCATTGTGGGTTTTTGATTACATTTATGAGATTATTTTGAAGAATCTATTATAATAAGTGAAGACTTTGAAACTTTGTGCTCTATAGGTATAAAAACGGCTGGATGTAAAATCGTGAAATTTTCTGTGCTCAGACAGAACGAGTATTACTAGGTTTTTACGATATCTGACTGCAGATTAAATATTGCAACGAATTTCTAAAAATAAAACTAAATATAGTTCATTTAATTTCTCCTAGCGTGTTTTCATTCTTTTTCACCGCCCGATATTTTTCGTTCCGCCATATCGTTTCGCAATTTTTATAAATCTAGCAAAGTTGCCAAAGTTCAAGCGTTCAGTTTGGTGCGCATTAGTTCTGAAGCAAGACTGTAGTTTATTACTTTTATATGAGAGAGAGAGAGAAGGAGCACATCATTGTTTATTCCGGGCAATGCCCGGTAGGTCAATCTTGTATAATATAAATTAAAGAAGGAAACAGTTTTCTGTAGTATAAATAAAGAAGGAAACAGTTTTTTGTAGTATAAAATAGTCTTTCAGAAATATGATTACCTTAATTTGGGACAGTATACCGTAAGTTGGGACAGATACTGCTGTTTTTAAATAGGTAACGATCCATTTTATTAGATAATCAGGACAATTCTGAAAGATGAAGACAGTACCATAATTTTGTTGATGAAGCAAAAGTGACAGCTCACAACAGACAGTATTGATCAATAATGATTCAATATGGCAGAGTTATTGTTCCATCTCCAATGGTTTCACACTGTGATCTTTTTTGTGCATCTATCTTTCCAATTTCACTGAGTTGAGGAAACAATTCTCATGGCTAATGAGAATGAAGAAAGGTAAATGATTTGAAAAGCTAGTTTATTTGAAACAAGAGCTGGCAAGTCTAAGGAGTTTTGAATCTTTTCAGTATCTCGTACTTTAGTACACAAAGTACATGTACCAACATGAGGTCTAGATGTGCAATTCACAGGTTGGGCAACAGTAGGAGGTGAGAAAAAAATAATTTCACAAGTGGGATTTTTAATATTATAGAATTTTGAAGTGACTTAAAAGTTTTCAAAAAAATAATAAAAGGGAGAGAGAAATTTTCATAAGTTCTCCTGTTCATTATTTCAGTGTCACTCATTTAATGTCAATTCTGTTTGCAGGGACTACCCTTCGAGCAGATTCTCTTCTCGTGTTGATGACCGTATTAGTAGTCGAGGTCCACCTTCCAGAGACTATCCATCTTCCAGGGAGTACAGCAGTGCGTACTGGTTTTTTTGTTGGTTTTTTTTTTTTGTGGACAACTTATTACGGGGGCATAGCACAAGATTTCAACACAACATAGTGATAGAGATCAAGTGAGATCTGTAAATTTTCTAAGTGATTAATCAGGCGGATATAACAGAACAATAAAGGTTTAGAAACTGCCTTTGTTTGACTTGCTTATATAGGCAAGCTTTGAATTAAAAGCCATTCGTGGTAGAGAAAATATTTCTGATTGATAGATTCATAGCATTGGTTTTCGATAATTAGCTCTTAAGTAAGAAATGGCAGGTGTTTCATCTTCTGGACAGGGGCAAAAGTTTGAGTTAATCTGACTGTAAATACATGAAGGCTGCCTGTGGGGTCATTCTGCAAGTTACATCAGGGAGTTTCATCGTTCATTCTATTTATTCTGGGAGCTTGGGTTGATTGCTGATTCTTCACTGATGATTACTTTCAGGTCGAGGAGGACCAAGGGGTGGCATGCGAGGTGGGAGAGATGATCGAGGACGGGGCAGCTTCCTGAATGGTAAGTCTCTAATGTTTCATTTGCAGGTGGTGACTGGGAGTTGACTGTCCTAGGAAGCGGAGCTAGAAATGTGGACTTATCTGTAATTGCATGTATCACACTTTCTGTGGTAGCCAAAATTAAGCAGCTGGTATTATTGGTTCTGTACATTTGCGGACAGGATGTTGAGGAATTGACACATTCACAAGCTGGCATGTCATTCCTTCTGAAATGCAAAATTTCTTGCACTTCCAAACAAGAAATTAAGATGACATTACTAACAGTACATTCCAAATTCAGAGATAGCAATATGGATTCTGTGGGTACAAAGACAGCCAATTTGAAATTGGATCCAGATGTTGCAGGAACTGAATCTCCTGATGTTTTATCAGTTCACACTGAGTTAGACATGGCATCAAAATTCCCATGTATGTCGTGGACAGCAGAACTGAAATATGCTTCAGGCCTTGGACAAGCATAGACATTTTTTTATGGCTTGGACTTCTGTTATCAGTATCAGTACCAGCATCTATTACAAGAAGAAATACATCCTTCACAGGAGCATGTCAGTATTGGAGCTAATGCTTTGGAGTGTTTGTGTGACAGAGTAGACACAGTCAGAAGCTAAGGCATGGGTAATGACTGAAAATGTTTGTCGCAGTCACCCCTCTTGCAGGATTTCTCTCATAAGCATGACATTCTCGCATGATGTTCCTTGTATCTGAATATATGATACAGTCACCAGCTAGTATTGAAAAAGATATAAAATATTGTTTTAGTGAAAGGGAAAGAAACAACAGATTTGTTGGCATGGAAGTATTCCTCTATGCATCTACTGAATCATCAATGTCATAAAATCTTTCTGATCTCCATAACAATTATTACTGATGGAGTGGTTATCAACCACACAGATGTGCCAGTTATGGCTAGGGCTGAAGCACTAGATGGAGCTGTTGGTTGCATTCACTGTCTGCAGTGCAATACAGGAGGGGAGGATTGCAAGGCAAGGCTTGCCAGAGATGTATTACCTAAAACTGGCTCACACTTATAAGAAAGGACCATCAGAAATCCATAGACACCAACTGTCAAATATCTCTTGGAAGGAACTGAAAATGTTCCAGAAATAGATATGGAAAGTCTTTACTGTCTGGACTCCAGCGAACAGAAGATGATGTTGCGATAGATGAGGCATGTTTGTCCATATTTCTTGAAGAAAGGACTAAATTGATTGTATTAGGCTAGATACTTGTATCCCAGATGAAGATTACCTTCAGCAATCATGATGTCATTTGGGGGGAAATATCTGCGGATCAAAGGATCCATTCCTTCTTTTTAAAAAAAAACATGCTTAGAAGTTGAAGTATTTTTATGAGACACTATGGATCTTGAACGCAGCAAGAAAGTGTTTATGAAAATTCTCTATTTTATGGCAGTTTTGACAGCATGCGGTTCAGCATTAATGCTTACATTCCAGTATCAGTTGTATCGATAAAGACATGATTTAAAAGGTGCCAGTCGCTTTTATGCTTATGAAAACAGCATTCCAATGGAAAATGTCTAAAGATACATCACGGCCCTACGAAATGCTTTCTAAGTGAAGAATTCTGATGTGGACATGACCTAATCAGTATGCCATTAGTATAATTATTTCACAACTTTGCTTTGCCTCTGAGGTCTTATAATATTCGAAGAATGAGACGACATTGCTGCATGTAAAGTACATGTAATAGAGTTATTTTTTTAGCTCCTCTTCAGCCGGACGAAGTGTTCAAACTCCACTTCTGAGAGAGCAGAGAAGGAAGTTTAGAATCTTAGACAAACTGTGAGAGTTTTGACAAGAAAGACCTCTGTTGGTAAAATTTGAGGGCATATTAATAAGCTAGCAATTAATATTGAGTGAACTTCGGTGCTATCAGTTTCACTCAGATGTATGACATTTTTATCAACGATATCTTAAAATTGACATTACACCTGTTTGACCAGTCCAGAACATGTAATTCATTGTCATGTCATATCATTTTCTTCTTTTATGCCAACAATTGAACAGGTTCCCGAGGCCGCGGTGGCCCCCCACGAGGCAGAGGGAGACCAGATTTTGCAGGGGGCCGTGGGGGCAGAAGATCCCCTCCCCCAAGAGATGGGCCAATCGGAAAACGCCCACGAGTGGAAAGTGACAGTTATAGTAGGCGCTGAATTATATCAATGTAATGAAAAGAACTGTGGCGAAACTCTTTGGGAGGTGAAAATGGATTATTTGAGATTGTTTTGGACAACTGATGGAGAAAGTGAGAAGTCTACACACACAAGAATGAACATTTATCAAATGATGAATCATTACTAATTTGAATTTGTTTTATTATATGATGTTTGTGTTAACTATCACCCATGAAAGTTTGAAAGTGATATTTGGATTTGTTCATAGTCTGCCTAGTAAATAGATTTATCTCTCGAATGGACTGACGTGCGCCTGTAACTGGCCATGATTGGTTAACAGAACTCAAAAAGTCTGACAAGTGACAGCTCATTACAGTTGTAAATGACACATATTTGATCAGAGGTGTCTGCCATGCTGATCATATTATGATTTTAATTCTTCAAGTTGCACAATCATTGAATATTGGATGGAAACTGTTGCATTTACTGAAAAGCACCTCTGTATTCTGTGTTTTGAAAAAGTCTGCGTGAAGTGAGAAAGAGGAACCAGATGCACCCAGGCATAAAGAAGGCTTTTCTGAAATCCCAGTGAGCTTTGCTGAAATCTTGTGCTGTCCTGGTGACAGGAAATATTTATAAAAGGATTTGTACATGGAAAAGGCCATAGTTATTTTTTTATTTTTTCTTGTCTGTATTTCTGTGCATCAAGGATTCCCCCTTGGGAAAATAGTACATGCACAAGCTTGGAAATGAGAGTCATGCTTCAGAGCTGAATTACTAAGGTCAAAAGGAATAGCAGAATACAGTACACTGTGTCACGGTTTGAGGTTTCGGATTGGGCGGGATAAGAGCTATACTTGATTTTGTAAACAATTATTGGTAAATGATCTGATCGTTTTGAAGAAATGGAACAAAGGGAATGCCAGCTCAAAAGCCCTATGGCATTTACCTTGGAATGCGAATCTGTCAATTCTGTGTATGGAGCGTCCAGTAATTTCTCCGCACTTCTTGTCCCCACGGAATCAGAATCACTGATTGAACTGTTCAGCAAACACTGGAAGCAATGCTGTTGCACAGACAATTGAAATGGACACTGTTACTGTGTAAAATAAGGATCTGAAACATTTTAGTTTATTTCAGACAGGCCTGGAGTAATATAAGATACAAAGTAGAACAAACTTTTTTAAGTTTGAAATCCAGTCATAACAATCATTGTATTTCATCTTTCAAGACATAGTTTCTATGGGCTTCTTGCCGGAGTGCCGTTACAATGACAACATTGCAACAGTGAAGCAACATTATAGTTTGCAGATTCTCCTTTTTCATCATATAATGCTTTCCTTTTCTTTTATGTAGTGTATGATTGTAAATGTCGGATTTGCCATTTAGAACCTGTTGTGTCACTCGGCTATAGAGCCATTCTAGGAAACAGCACAAAATTACTGCCGGGTTCTGAATTTTAATGGGGTAGTTTTATTTTGTCATCCATTTCATCAAACAGTCACACTCACACAGTCTAGGGGCTTTCACAATGCAATTATTCAGGCTTCAGTTTGCAAGATGTGAACAAGATAGTTTGCCTGGCAATTGTGACTTTATTTTATTTTGGCCCAAAAATGTTTAACAGTCTAGGAATAACTGTTATCATTAATGTGGATTATTTTTATCAAGACATCCGACCGTAAGTGTTTTTTTTTGTTTTCTCTGTGTCCTAAAATGTCCGTCAGACTTCATGTTGATTTTATTGTTGGCTTGAATATTCTTTCAAAAATGGATCAATAAAAACAACGCAAAGTCTGTGCAGAAAAAAAAAATGTCTTGTGTAATATTTATAGTTTGAATTTGAGAATGGAGCCATGGTTAGTGAAGGAAGACTTATAAATCAGCTTGAGCATTTGCTGAGAGTACCAGGCACTAAAACAACTTCGACTGATTGTCTGAATGCAGTCAAACATATGAGTTGATAACCTACATGTCTACAACAAAAGAAAGTGGCCATACATATGCCACATACAGATTTCAGATGAAAAGTGAAATGATTGGAGAAAATCAGAGTCATCCTTTGCCTCCAGGGAGGATAAGTTTTCCAAGGAGAAAAGGCTCTAAAAGGAAGTCATCTAAAGCAGTGCATCTTTTTGTTACATTGGGAGATGTGCATGCCATCTACATCACATGAACTTTTTATTTAGAAGATTCACACTGTCAAAGCGCAAGAGGGACCAAGTCACTAACAGTGAAGATAGCTTGCGTTGGAATCAGATAACAAATTTGAAACTTCAAATATGGACGAATCAAGAGTGCTGCTAGCAATTAACAGTGACACTGATTTATCAAGCCTCCGGTAGACTGTAGACAGCCTCGCATGGTTAACTTTATTTTTTCACCTCAAACTGAAGAGTGACCAAAAACACTCTATTGGAGAAGAGAAGTAAATAAAAGTAATATAAATATTGCATTGATGGATAATCTGACCTTCTTTTAGCAGAATGGTTAAACTGCAAAACATTTCACAAAGGAAGACCTGTGAATGTCATGCATCAGTTATGTCTTGGAGAGTGAAAAAACATACATTTCATCATCATCAAGGATCAGAACTACAAATTATGAAGTGAGTAGACAAGCAGTATGAGCATCTGCAACAAATATTTTAACTTAACATGCATATTATTTGATAATGATATGCTGTAAAAATTGCATCCTTGTTACACAGTTTACCGGGTATATTCATTGCTGATGGTGTCCAGCATGAAAGTATTAACAATCACACAGTTGGAAAAGTTACTGTATCAGAGATGGATGATGGGATTTATTGGGCAGGACCTATCTCTGAAGTAGACAAGTTTAGGTGGACATGCAGGCAGATAAGAACTGTAAAAACAACCAGAAAGTCCCCTGGCATTGTTCTACTAATGACCAGCCAGCAGTTCACACCATGATCACAAAATGCAAGACATCTCCCACAAATTAACCGTAATGTAGGATTGCTTTTTTTTTTTTTTTTCTTAGAGTGCTGCTGGTTTGACCTATAAAAAGCTGTGTTTGATTGTTCCTGCACATTGTTTTTGTGCCAGAAACTAGAAATGTTATCAGCCAAAAATTTGAGGATAGTGACTTAAAAGGGTGTACTGGACCAAGGCCTGGATCAAACTCATTAGCCATCGGCCAGATCCAAAAATGTGCAGGATCCATGTTGAGCATGTGCTACAGTGATGCATGTCTTAGCCTCTTATTGTTGTAAATTTTATAATGGCAGTACATGGAGCGTACATGGAATTCCATTGCAGATCATCAGCCTGAAAGAATTTTATTTTATTTCCTCCCCATCATGAGTGTTCACACACTATATTCAGTCAACTAAGAAATAGTTCAGTTTAGAACTGGGGAGGTGAAAGACACTTGTTGTCCATATACAGCTATAAATATAGGAGCTCATGTTGCAGGGGGGAAAAAAGAGGCTGGGAATGCAAAACAACTGCACCTAACTAATCATGTGTTAATGTTTAGCAAAATCTACCAGTAAAGAACATCCATGCAAGGTGCAAATAGATTTCTGGATGGAGACAATAGAGAAAACCTATCTGCTGGAACACAGAACAATACCTGCCTGTGGCTGGATTCTTGTGCATCAGTAATACACAAATTATCAGGAGCTTGTGGTTTCCATGAAGAAGGAATGTCCATTTACAGAGAAAACTGCAGTGGATGAATCCTCCACATGATGAAATTTGCTGGGATCAGGATCTGGCAGGTAAATAAATGTAGTAACATGTTTTCACTACTGGTATGGGAAGTGTTCTTGTTGCAAAAGAGGTCGTAATACAGCGTGTCCAGCGAAGTTGGAAAGTCGGATTTTGGTCGGATTTTTAACTCACGGTCAGAAAAATCGATATTTGGTCGGAAAACAAATATGAAGTGTTGCCGATAAGGGGAAAAAAATTATCGCGCAGAAGGAAAAAAAAAAAATACCCGTGAAACCCAAACCCAAGCTGCGTCAAAATCGCCCTGCCAGTTGGAACGTGAATCTGCCGAGATCACACCTGATTAACGAGACTTTGAGAAAAAGCTACGCTTGCAAAGGCGACCGGTTAGTTTTCTGTGTTTGTTTGCCATTGTTTTTGTGTGATTTTTGTGTTTGCACTTGTAATTTTGAAACATTTTCCGCGCGCTAGACTGGTAGGATTTTTTGAAGTTGGAAAGTGCAGGACACCCTGTAATATGATGATTGTATTGGGACTTCCAGTATTTCCACATTACCTGATGAGTTAGAACTTGGCTTTCAGAATTGCTTAACTCTTTGTGTGCCAATCACCGATATATCGGTTCGTCCACTGACATGTTTGTGCCAATCACAGATGTATCGGAGCACAAGAATGCTAGGCCATTTTGTTTCAAGAAGAAAGAAAGTTGACTTTCTATTCATAAATGTTGCTGTAGTTAGTCTTCATTCATCTCCCTCACTGTTTTCTTCCTGTATCGGCAAACATGGAAAACTTCATGGCACACAAAGAGTTAAATATATCTGCTAAATCTACCGTGGTGTAAAATAACAGTATATGCTACCTAAGCTGACAGAAGAAGGTTAAAAAAATGTATTCAAAATAAAACTTCCTGATTTTTTCCTTTCAAAATAAATGGAATGGAAAGCTGGCTTACTAATACTTGATATGCATATTTTTTTGAAGTTGGTTTTCCTCTCTGTCAGTCTGTTTAGTACAAAACTGCATCATAAATTTATTGTGGGAGTACCAGCAAAGCCAGACCACATCCCTAAATCATAGTAGTGCTCCCAAATGGACAGATGGCGAAAGGATTTAAAGCTGAATACATGGGCATAATCAGTGAAGATTGTGCAGCTTGGAATTGTCAAATGTCAGAACAAAATGTACCTGCTTATTGCATCAAACGATTTGAATAAGGTAAATTAACACCTCGGAGAGGCAAGCCCATTAGGCTTATTACTGCAAGATGGACTTAATCAAGATTCACACAAGAAGAGCAAATATGAACCCTGCATGTTTAATCAGTAATTCTGAACAGGTCGCTTGGAGGCAGATTGAAAGGAATGTCTTGTCTGGTTGAACTGATTAGAACGAGACGGACATTATCAAGGATTACTCTGGGAAGATAAATATCTGCTCGATTTTTAAAGGTAGAAAGTTGGAAGATTTGAACTGAGGGGATACGAAAAAGATATTAATGAAAGACTCCAAAGATTGACTTGTCTGGTTGAATTGGTCACAACAAGGTGGGCATTTGGACAGGTAAAGGTCTTCTCTGCTCACGGAAGCAGAAAATTAGAATTTGGACTGACTGATTCAGAGACAAACTGAAACCAGTAAAAGACACCAAGGAGCTCCTCCGCAAAACTGATCACTGCAAGCTGGATGGATGTAATTTAGTTTTGCTACATCGTGCACTGCAGACCCCAGGGCATAGGGTTGTAAATTGTATTTTTCTGTCTGAAGGCAGGCTTCAGTGAATGCATGTGTTTCGCAATTTGACATACATGAAAGGACAGCAGGTTGATGTCATCAGCTAAATCCTGTGTCGTGAATTTTTCTTTTACAAGTTTAGTAGGTTCACAGACCCTGGGATTGTGTAAAAGCGAGAACTGCAGAAAGAAAGGATATCATCAAGGGATCCCAGACACCATGAATACAAATCTCTTGAGATATGAAAGAGTACAGTTTAACATTATCTGAACTGCAGTATATAATGTATATCAGCAGAGGGACTGGAGGAGATTGACACGCCTATTTCAAGACATGCAGTTTTCTTTGGGTATAATAAAAAAAAAAAGTAACGCAAAATGAGATTGGTCTGCAACAGAGACTTGCGTCAAGGTTCAAGTACTTGTTGTTTTTTGTAATGATTATTTAATTGGAAATGTCATAATGAGAAAGCAGACTGAATACAAATTTGCTCAGTTAATAGTTATTCATCCATTTGTTACCCTCAGTATGTCATACAAATTTTGGACTCCTTTAGTACTTTTAATGATAGCAAAATCTGAGATTGAATAAAATGTTAAATTTCTAAGCTCCGAAGATTTATGAAAGTTTCAGTATGTTAGCAGCTCATTTATTTTTTTTTAAGATCCATGCAGATTGATGTCTTATGCAAATGTACCAAATTAACTCTGTGGTAAAGATTTATTTGAGTTCAAAATAATTTATGTAAAACATAACTTTCGTAATATGCACAACCTGTAACTTTAAGAATAAAATTTTAACAAGAATGGACATTGCAGTGGCCAACAACATTGCAACAGTGAAGCAACATTATAGTTTGCAGATTCTCCTTTTTCATCATATAATGCTTTCCTTTTCTTTTATGTAGTGTATGAATGTAAATGTCGGATTTGCCATTTAGAACCTGTTGTGTCACTCGGCTATAGAGCCATTCTAGGAAACAGCACCATGCACTGGGCCACCATCTGTTTTCACTCAAGTAATCTTTGTATAATATGTATTTTTACATGTACATGAATTTGTATAATTATGCCATTTTTTGTTTCATTTTTTTTTTTTTTTTTGTCATGGATATTCATAAATTAGTTTTATTTTGAAATAATCCGTCACATGTACGGAATAATTTTGCTGTCTACGATTCCTTTTGCAGATGATATGAAAGTTTGTTGGAATACAGTGTCTGGCTTTGAAGGAGAGAGGAAATTTCAAATGGATTCTGGCTCCAACGGTTGTCATCTGTGTGGTCTGCCTGAGGTTGGCCCTGGTGGGATTCGGTTCATCATCCACCTTTACTGTGATATCAGTTCAACAATTGTGATAGTAATAGATTATAATAGCATCTATGCCTATGTACATATTTCTGCAATCGATATTGTTCTGTTTGGCCATTATTGTAGTGAGACCAAATACTCAGAGCTACATGTCACATTTTTACCTTCCTGGAGTCTCAAAACTTGGTGGGAAGATAGATTCCAGACTGGGTGACATGTCTCCCATAAATCCAACCCCTCGTCCATGTCACTGGAGATGGTAACGTACAAAGCTGAAGATCACTAGAATTTCAGTCAAAGGAAATTAAAACTAATGGCAATTCAGTATCAACTTCTTTTTAAAGAAACTCGGCCATGAAGGTTATGCACTGTGCTTGTTTTGTTCTGAGAAGGTTAACAACTCGTCATCAGCACTTCTATAAGATCATAAATGTAGTTCAAAGTACAGCCCTTTTGTAACTAATGTAATGTCAGTTTCTTTCTTTTTTAATGAAATATTGAATTTAATTGCCAGTATCAAGTTTTGTTCTTTTTAAACACTTCATATAGATCTAAAGCATGAAATGGATTGCTTTGCGGTAACATCTTTATTTCTCTTCTCTTTTTTTTTGACGGCTTCTGGGCATGCCGCACAATTTCCTTCCATGTTGTCGCCAGCTGTTCACATCCTTGTAGTGTAACATTGTCCCAATCCCAAAACCCAACAAAGGCCACTCAGACACCAAATACTCTTGCCCCACAGCTCCTACCAGCTGCCTCTGCAAGTTGATGAACAAATGGCTACAAAACGTCAAAATTGGATAGAAACCAGCCAGTCCCTCTTCCCGTTTCAATAATAATAATGTGGATTTCGGGCGAAGGGCTCCATGAAAGACCACCTCCACTTGGACAGTGGACATGTGCATCTCAGTGAAATCAGAAAGATGAAACTGTCCTTAGTAGACTCCATCTGGGTCACTCACAGCTTGGGGGAGGGTGCTGGTGCTGCCGGCTAATTGTCAGCCACATTTTAATAGAATGTGTGGATTTCACATACATTTGAAGAAGGCATTACCGGTATGCCTGTGGCTACATGAAAGAATTATTTTCTGGCTTGGACTTACAGCACATCTTGTCATTTCTGTAAGTTGATTTAACCAACTTTTTGATATTATACAGAATTTGTATAGACATGTTTTACGGTACAGGCCTTTTTAATATATGGGGCTTTTTCCCATGAAATTTTTATTGTCACTCTTATTTGATCTTACCTATAGACCTTCTGAGGCTGAAAGCTAGCCCAAAGTGAGATAACAAAAAAAACATGAGAGGGGCAAAGTGGCCAAACTCAAACTGGGTCATGTTATCTTTTGCCAATGTCCTCCTGAAAATATGACTTCAATGTCCTTTTTATCTGAAATTACAGCATTTTTCTATTTCAAATTTAATATATTCATCATGCAATAAAAAAAGGTATCAGGTTTCATTGACTGTTTTGTTATATTTTCTCCTGCCAGGGTTCCATCATAATCTTGAAAACTAATTTTAAGGACTAGTGACAAAAAATTAAGGGCCTGTTACTAAAAATATTGCGAGTATGTGGCACCAAAAATTATTATACTTGAGTAGCAGTTCAGTCGCGGTAGATATGGACACTGGGTGACTAAACCACCAGTCTGTATTACAGAATTTTTAAATGAAGGCAAACCCCACAAGCAAAATTTACGGGATGGGTTCTGCATGTATCCCTTATTACGTCGGCTGAGCTGGCCACTACATGTATCATGCAAATGCGCTAAGTACATGTATTACTGGTCATTGTGTATCAAAGAATCAGTTATTGAGCTCACTGTCAGAAGATTTGAATCTCAAATTTTTCACTTGAGACACAAACTTTAAAGACTTCAGCACCCTGTTCAGAATTTAAGGACTTTAAGTACTTTTTTCTTTTATGAAAATTAAGGACTACTAAGGACCCTGGCTTGCTCTCTGTAATTTAGCATCTTCTGTCTTGGCATTGCTTTGTCCACATTTCTTGAATAGTATACATGTATGATGTACATGTATGTATGACAAGTGTGCCTGTGATTTAGTGACTGTGATCTCAAATGTAACATACTAACATGCACAAACACTCGATGGAACACTCCCTGTGTTTCAATTTTACTTTTCAATCACATGGCCCCTTTGTGGCATGGAAGTAGGCCTACATAATGCAGTTGTGCGTCATCCTTCCACAACTCGGGTTATGAACTCAACAAACCGTATGTACAAAGTCCCTTTTTCCAGACCATATGCCGAATCTTTTCACCAAATTGTTTCTCTTTTGAATGTTACAATTCTAGAATATATAATACATACATAAATGCATTAGGTGGTGGGTTTGGGGTAATGAAAACCATGGAATTTGCAGCACTAACGAGGCAAAAACAACACACATGAGCCCAGATGTCAATGGCAAAGTTTATTGTTGATAGAATGATAGGTACATGTAAATACAAGGACTAAGTTTTGGTACATGAATAATGATGACATACATAAGACTTTTTACACATTTGTCACTGTATACACTCTGAC
This sequence comes from Onchidella celtica, assembly GCA_963931925.1. Classification (NCBI taxonomy): domain Eukaryota; kingdom Metazoa; phylum Mollusca; class Gastropoda; order Systellommatophora; family Onchidiidae; genus Onchidella; species Onchidella celtica. The sequence continues at coordinate 30,941,549 of OZ007580.1, read as the reverse complement.
AGACAAAAGACACACACAACAATGAATAATTATCATACAAAGCTATTTGGATAAAACATGGCTTGAATTAAATTGGAACATAAAATTTAGTGAATCAAAACAAGATGTCACAAGCGACTTGCATTATGATTTGACCTTAAATTCAAAGGAATACTGAGGTACTAAAAGATCAGATTTGACAGAAATCTCGTCTGCATTTAAAGTTAAAACTGACATTTGGTGGCAACAAGCATACCATATTTTCTCATCCCGTGATTCATAACTGTTACCTGATGTGACAACCCAACATTTAAGTATACACATATGGTATACTTGATACATATTACAGCTGTTTTCTGCTGAAAACAAACTAAAAGAATATACATGTACAATACATGGCAAAAAAGAAATTCAGATTACCAATTCTTATCAAATTAGCTTAATTGAGTATTGCACTGCAAAATTACCATAGCACTGACATGATTGCAAAAAGCTCTACATAGTGTAAGTATCTACACAGTTGCCCCTATTTCAACACAGGTGAGTAGGACAACACTGATCACTGTGCTAAATAAGGCAGAATTAAAAAGAACTTTTTGTTCTCTGTTACTGTACATAAGACAAAGCACATACAAGAACATGATAATTCAGATTGGGATAATAAAGAGCAGCGTGCCTACAGAATAACAATAGCTGAACATGAGTGCATGTTTCCTACACAGATCCCGTACTATCATTAGATATTGAAAGTGATTAATACTTAAAATGCTCTAAGTACATAGTTTTACGAGTGATTAACAAAACAGCCTTCCACGATTACAATGAATTGTTGAACATGATTACCTGTTTTGTTGGAGGGGATTACACTTTAGGTCAAATGATTATCGGCTGAGAGAGAGTGGAAGTAAAAGGTACAGGTTATTTCTTCAGTTGATGCGGTAAATGTTCTAGTATGCACTTCAACAACAAAAAAAAGTCATGAAAATTACTTGCCACTGTTCCTTCTTGTTGATTACATCCACAACTACATCCACTGCTGTGGATGCTGTCATTTTTATTTTATTTTTTTTAGAGCAACAAGACTGAACAAACCAAACGAAAAAAAAAAGTGAAAAGCAAGAAATATATTAAAATGATTTAAATACATGTAATTCTACACCGAGCAAAAATAAAAAATCATCTGCATTATTGTCAAACTCTTCAGCAAAATAATGATTATGATTCATTGCAAATCTTTTGCTTCCAATAAAATCAAGATTGTAGTGGGTAATATCATGGCTGATGTCAGCAAAAGGTTCAAAACAAAAGAGTATTCGAACACAAGTCTGAGAAATAATCTCATAATTTTGTCGAATGATTTAGACAATTACACTGCAGTAAATTAACTTTTCAGTATTTCATATACTAATCTACTGCACATCTTACTTTCAGCATGTTTTCCACTGACACGTAACTTAATACATGTACAAGGACAGTGATTTCCAGCAAGACTTGTTAAACCAAAAGTATGCCACATTTTAAAGCCACATCTTTCTTACAACAGAAAGAAAACAATGTAAAAATGTAAGAATTCAACCATTTCTGTCAATGTGGATTCATCTGACTAATTAATGTTGAGTTCATCCATGCCTAGTTTTTTGCCAATGACAAACATTCAAAAAGGTATAGCATGGTCTTCATTTAGAATCCCTTTGTCTCAAAGACACACTGTGCACCATACTCCTGTGAAAAATACCGACAGTCTGCAGTCACCATTTCAATTCTATTGCAATTTGGATGCTGAAATGTTGGCTTTATCTGAATTGCACACCCTGGATAACCATGTTAGTTTCACACCAATAGACTACAGTTACAATGATTGTAATTATGGTTTTTATCAATCGCAACTATTTGTAAGCAAAGGGAACTGAAATAACGCATTCCAAATGAGGCACATCCTGTGATCACAGAAATGCCACTTCCAATAAATTCTCAAAACACACATTTGACAGCAATTGTTCTGTCACCTGTCTCTATGGACAATGCCATGGATTTATCATTGCAAAATTTCCCTGATACTGTTGTCCCCATTTTGTACAAGCCTAATAGGAAAAAAAAAATTAGTCTCCTTTTTCTTTACAGACCCACATTCCCAACATAAATTGTACCGGTAGGCCCTATGTCTAATATGTCCCAGAAAGTTCATTCAATCTTTCCTTTCCCTGACTGTATTCCATTTAAATCCCCCTACATCATAAATTCACATGTATAGCTGATGAAGTACAGTCCAATCCACTTATCTCGACACAGCTTTTCTCGACATTCTGGGTAACTCAACATATTTTTTAAGTCCCAACCCGTTCCTTCTTAAATGCTACTAAATATTTCCCCATAACTCGACGTGTTATTCCATTCTTTCCTCTTATATCGACACATTTCTCCCCGACCGCGGTAAAACAAGTGCACTAGATCTACTATTGTGCTACCAAAAATGCCCACGCAACTCCCCGTATAAGGCCTCTTTATTTATTTTTGCGGTGCTGGCGGGGAAGGGTAAGAGAGGGGGTGTGTGGACACTGAGGACGACCCTTGGCTTCAGTAACGGGAGCGTGGAGTGCCTTGCATTAGCATACGGCAGTAAAAGTACAGAGTACTACAGACAGTAATTTTTTTCCCCCCACATAACATTTGTGCGCTGTTGATACTAGGCCTTGGCCTAGATCTCTCGGTTAACTGCCGTACGGTGTGTCGGTATCATCACTTCTTCTGAAGAAACAGTCAGGTCGAGGTTAAAAAGAAAGGAAAGCACTGCGCATTTGATAGCTACAGCATTTCTCCGATATCGGCAAATCTTTGCCACGCAACTGCTCCGCACAACAGTGATATTGTAGAAACTGGTGACAATATGCCGATAATTAAAAGAAAAAGGTACATAACTGCGTTATATTGGGCACTTCCCATTACGGTGATGTTTGAATCCCCACCCCCACCCCCCTTTTTTTTTTCTCTCTTCCACCACCAATCTGGTATTTCAACTTTCTCTTTACTCGACACAAGTCTGACGGTCCCATTGATGTCGAGATATTAGGATTGCACTGTATGTTAAATACATGTGCAGATATACTGCCACCTTGTAAGTTTTTGCTTCCACTTCACTTCAGAGACAAAGAAAATCCAACATAAGTGGACTAAATTATACTGCAGGATAAAACATCAAATAAATTATGCATTTACTGATTTTTCCTCCGTACAATTATGAGCCCTAAGTTATCACATACTGTATGTGTGTTTTCATGTGCCTAATAAATGTTTTTCTTCCGTGAAAAGATTTGATGACCCGCAGATGACATTAAATACATGTATCATGATAATTAGACAACACACTCCCCTTCTTTCTACTTGCACATGTAGTGGTTATAAATTATGCAAAAGGTGCTACAATGGAAGCATATGACATTAATAAACATTCGTGGAGTTGGATTTTCTCTGCAAAACTGCAGCAGTAGCACTACTGTTACTCTTTTACATGTAACTGTTTTGTTTTGTCATCCGGTCCTTACTTCAGATAGAATAGTAACACAGTTAAATCATAATGTGCTAATGATGCTAAAGATGCAAAAAACAGATACTCCAAGCAATGGATTTTTACAGCCATACAACTACATGCTTCATAGTAGCAGCCCAAAAAAAGATTAACACTAACGCTAACAGAATGCACTATCTCATGACAAAAGAAGCGGATGCTAAAATCTCCTCATCTTGAGCAAATCAACAATTTTCACAAGATGCACAATAAATTAACGAAATGAAAAATATTGATCTTGCTCACCATTATGACGAAACAGACCATCACAATACTCAACAAACTCTAAACAAGCCAGCAAGTCCGTTTGCAGTTCCAATGAAAAAAAACATGTTCATCATTCTCATTTATCAAGCCTGAGGAAAGGGAGGTTGGCATGACCTGACCACAGTACTGCTTTATTCCATCTCCACCTTCTACAAAAATTAAGCTGTAAGATTACATGTATTACTGTCATCATTCGTACAAAGATCGTACCAGCACCTCCCTAATGGGATAAATATTAAAGTGTTAAAACGTTGTTTTAACACTTCAGAAATTTTAACCAGGCACAAAGCTTTACAACTATACAAGTGATTTTCTCACAATGCACTGATGTAGAGATAAAATAGAGCTGCACTGTGGCTACTATAGCACTACCAACTTCTTTCCTTGTACAAATTATCTTCTTGCGAACATCACAACCATGGACAGAGGCAAAACACAGGAAAGCATAGGGGCAACTTTCATAGTGATAAGAGCTACATCAACAGCAACAATCAAGATTATATCTCAACATCTGCTACTATAGTTAAGACTCGGTTAAGTCCAGTCACTGCCACTGCCAGGAGGATATCATTACTGAGGCCACTGGTACCCCACGCAAATGCATACTTCTTTTTGAAATTGAACTTTTGTTTTGTAGATCAGATATTCAAGACATGACTTCACACAGAAAAAGGTGCTGAGTTAGATTCCCCTCAAGACATAATATGATACCATAACCAAGTCTCACTGCAGAACAGAATAACACTGATAAATTCTACTAATTCCACAGGACTATAATACACTGAATCTAGAATTTCTACAGGAGATGGAAAGGTAGGACACTGAAAGATCCTGATACATGCATATGGGATTCCTTAGATTCTGGCAGTCATTCTAGTTTCCAAGCTTCAAACTGCAAATCTTATCAGAAAAACAGGAAATTTGGAGACCTCAAATGCTTTCCTTCTCCTTAGTACTTGGCAGTGCCATGGTGAAATAAAAAACAACTTATATCTGTGATGATGACAAAAAGCACTGACTGGACTGAGAAAACTTCATATTAATCGGCCATACTGCCAATCACTGAACACTTTAATATGTGGTTAGGTTTGCAGGGAAAGGTCATAATACATACTAGACAAGGCCTGCCAGTGATCAGTCCTTCACTTCTATTTTCATGACACTTGTTACTTTAAAAACCAAGTATCTGGGGTCAGGAGATCTTTAGACTTCAGGGCACTTGTGACAAATCTAAATCTAGCACACTGATGTTGGGTCCAATTTAAAGAGAAATAGGGCTACTTCTTAGAAAATCTTCCCCATTCCTTTATCCCAATACCACACTCCTGCTGTAACATTCAACCCAATCCTAAATAAATAGCGGATTTAATAATACACCTAGCTTTCTTTATACTCCATTACTTTAATACTATTAGCAGCCCTGAGCCTGCAACTCTGAAGCAAAACAAAAATTTTGTATTTGTTTTGCCTGAACCTCAATTTAATCCACCAGATGAGCCTGTGGTTCACTTCTATTTTAAAAGGTTTCAGTATCTTGCAGAAGCAAGACAAAATTCTCTTGCTTGTCTGCTAAAATTACTACATGTACATCAAATATTTGAAATTCTGTGCCTTGTAAGGACAATGCCACAGAGAAGTGACATGTGACTTCCTCTTGGCTTCCCGACTTCCAGTTTTGCACATTGTGTCATATTTGGGGACAAAATTATACATTTCTACAGTTTTGTCCCCCTATTCCTGTCCTTTAACTTGCCAGTTCTTGCAAATTTCTCAAAACGCATAAGATCCAAAATCTGCCTACTTTAGAATTTCAGCCCATTTTGTTGGTGTCCAATGTAATAAGGTTACAGAAAAAAGGGTGTCTATTGTTGACATTTAACAGCACAAAACAGCTGAGGAGTAGATGTAGACAGTTATACCCTGCTAACTTTTACTATAGTTAAACAGTTACTATTGGAAAATGATGATATTTCAACATAAAACCAAAATATCCTGAAATCCAGAAATCTTTGGACCTTGTTATTTTTAAAGGACAATTATTTTTATACCCAGTGTTCAAATTTGTAACATGGTCATTCAATGATATCTTTCTGCTCAACAGCTTCTATGCCTGATTAACGACTTTCTAAGTCTAATTTAGAATACTTCATCCCTACAGATGCTAGAGTAAGCAAAATCTATGCAAATAAGACATTTATACACAGCTAGTTTGACATAAAAGTGCACAAAATAAATAATACTAAAGATAGCACCATTGACTATAAATTAGAATGTGACGAGATAAACCTTAACAATAGAACAAGAAGATTACCTAAAAAAAAAAAAGCTTCACTCACATGTTGACACTATAATATGTTGCGTAATCTTCACTAAATGCACTGTTAACTATTATAATACCTGATAATTTCCAGTAACTAAATGTACATGACAAGACTGGCCTCAGAATACAATGTTTACAATATGAATATCCAGATGGTTCCGACAAGCTGAAGACAGGGCAAATATTACATACAAAATTCTTCAGCAATATGGATTTACCTAAGTAGACTAGGGTAGGCGGGAGAACAAATGATGCCTAAGAAGCAGTTTGGCTCTTCATTCATCCCACCATTGAAAACACATTAAGACAATGACAGACATGAAGATCAGAGAAAAGTGATTGTGTCGTCTGAAGGTGATCAGTGGCTAGGAAAGAGTGTGAGCAACAGTTATATGACCAGGCAAAGCATGACTGATCCAAAAACAAGAAACAACAATAACAACCAAAAAAAAAAATAGCATGCGAGAAACAAAAAATACTTTGCTTAAATGAATTACAATGAGACCGCATATAACTAAAACTTGCACACCTAAAATTTGCCATGTCTTATGACTATGATTTGTTACTTTGCTGTAGTTTTGTTGTTTTTTTGTATGTTTTTTCTTCTTCTCAGAAGAAAAAAAAAATACAACTTAAATTGCACACCAGAAAAAAATATATTGCACGCAGATACTGTGTTGAGTACATAAGTATTATGTTACATATTTGGTTAGGATGTAGAAAGGTTGTAACAAATGCTGTACTTATTTATTCATTTATTATGTCACCAAAAAAGAGAATATATATTATATACTCTTGTATCGAAAAGCACACAATGCCAATAAAATCACCATAAATGATCTTATAAATTTATATACTCATCTTTCTTTCACATAAATACTGACTGAAAGCTGACAATGTATATTTTACCCTGGACTCTGAATATTTTCACATGTTTGGAACAAGGATTTAACTCAGTGCTGTTCTTACAGCCAGATTCTAAACTCCACATCATGCTCACCACAATCAAGTCCTTGTGCATTTTTAAAATAAACTACAGGTATTTTTCACATAGCTTAAAACCACACAAGAACTTAGCACACTCAGAATAATAGAGAATTACTGTTTACAGCAAATGAAAAAATTGCACAACTTTTTAGGCTGGGAATTTGACTGCAACTGCTAAAACTTTTTGAAAAAATTGCACACAAATGAATAAAAGGTGTTACAAATGCAATAACTTCATCACCGCAACGTATCGTCTGTTGGTTGTTGGAACCTCATTCAAACAAGCCCTTTGAAGCTGTAGTTAGGGTAGGGGGGTATGGTACAAAAAATACCCCAAATGCCTCTAAGCTTAGTTTTAACGGAGTTGTAACAGCTGCCCGGCGATAAATTGCCTCTGCTGGTCACAACAGAACCAATCAATTCATAACATGAATTATTTCCAACCAGTATTTTCATGTTGGTGCCACCAAAAAATCACAAATACCTCTGTAAATGGCTAGAGGGCCTGGGCGAAAACCCAATGAAGGTTTGGGGTATTTTTTTTTATTTTTTTTTGTATACTTCTTTAATCCCAATTGGGAATTTTGCCTTAGTCATGTCATTGCAGCCCAATTACAACTGGAGCAGACGTGTCGTCGCCGCAGTGCAGTGCCAGTCGGCGGTGGAAAGTCGTAGCGATTTGTTGCTTTTTTTTTAAATTTTGCCCAGGCAGTGGCCTGTTCGGCCTGCTCATCTCACTTTCCAATTGCCAGGGTATCTCTCACATGCGCAGTCTGCACATGGGCCCTCCAAATTTTTCGTCCTTATCCACGAAGACTAGGTGTTTGATCCTACCCACCATAGGATCTGGGACGGGAAAATATGAGAAAAATCCAAAAATTCCAACATGCCTGAACTGCCCGGAAATCGAACTCAGTGCTTTTAGCACCTTGCCTCTAGACTAACATGTAAAGTCCGCATAAAAATATTTTTTTTATCATTTTAAATGTATTTCTGAGACTTTTTGACTTTTTCCCATTATATTTTCTCAATTTACAAGCATTTCAAACCCTATCATTTTCATTCTTAGCATAAAATTTTAGCAGTAAATAAAAATTGGAAACTGCATAAACCCATTTCCTTGGACATCTGCAAATTCTTGGAAAGGTGGCAAGGCTGATAAATGCAGAGGTGAAGTGATTCCTGACAGGTATATATATTCAAATTGCTCATGAATGAACAGATTTATGGCCCTGACTTTTCAGTGGCCAGGAACTAATGGTTTCAGCATGTGAGAGTGTGAATTTCTATTTTTATTTGAATAAATATTTACATGTAATAAAAGAAAAAAGAGACCAAAAAAAAACAAGGACACCCTTCCCACCCATTCAGTTTCTTTACATAAATCCAAACACGTAAGGTTTATGCAGGTCAACCTTTGTTCAGCATGGCATTCCTCAAAAATGCCTTTCAAAATAAAATGTTAATTTTGTGAACAAATCTATTTAATTCAGAGGTTTGCAAATATCTATAAATTTGTGAATAAAAACCAATATCAAAGGTTTGCAATTATTCATAACCTTACACAAAAGATGACCAGCATGGAACTCCATAACCTTCGCCTTCTTTACATAATACACAAACCAAGGGCTTACTGTAAACAAGTCTAAAGAAATGAGAGCATGAATGTACATCATTACAAGAACAGATGAAAGAACAAAGCCGGTGCTTACAAGGAAACACAAACATCTTTCTACTACCTCCACATCAAGCTATGTATTGTAAGCACCTGAGTTTTGTTCCTCGATACAACAGGGTAAGGAGCTTGAGCATTTGAAATAGGAATCTTACATAAAATCTTCAGTTTTACAGCACTCAACACAGACTGAAAGTCAAGTGCCCGCTCATCCCTTTACATGAATATGCTTTCCCTGTGCCTTTTGAAAATATTCCATGGCTACCATGAAATTTCATGTAGCGAAATGCACTCGCTAGATGACTGTCAAAATACATCCAGATTCATATAGTAAACTATAATTCGTTTTAAGTCCCATTAACTTTAAATATAATAGTTCATTACCTTCATTAAACCTCACATATGGCTTTCCATAATCTGATTACATCCAAATCTGTTCATAAATCTGCCCATCTGCACTCCAGGGGAGAAAAAGTTTGACAAGAGAGAGATCACCAAATATGAAAATCAGAAAAGAAGGGTTGTTTTTTTCCACAAATCTACAGAAAATGACAACTGTACGTTTAAAAAAAAAGAAAACTATAGTCCCTTTACAACATAAGGGAGTGCCTAATTGCTCTTTCTACATGTTACCAAGATCAAAGTCCCAATAAATAAAGCAAACCAATGCATTATTAAATAATACAACAAAGAGTGCACAAACAACTTGGATGGCTGAACAAATACGCAACACGTATCATAATGATGATCATTATACTCAATAATGTTTAAGATAACAGGGGTTAAGAAGGCATCCTAAGCGATACAAATCCATAAAACCAACAGACAGTTCACACACATATCATGTATAATCAAAACTTTGCTATAAACCAGCCTTTCACCTTCATAAATGTTTTCCTTACATTTCTTGCCATTCAAATCATGTGGCTTGTCTTATGTTCAAATCATTGAATTTCACCATAAAAATCCAATCCACAACATAATTTTGTATTTGTATACTTCTTTTATCCCATTTCGGAAATTTGCCTTTAGTGTCATTATAGCCCAGTTACAACTACAGACACGTTGTTGCCACAGTGCAGCATCCTTTAGCAGTTTTGTATGTGTGTGTGTGTGCATGTGGGATATGCTTTTTTATATTGATTTTGCCCAGGCAGCGGCCTGTTCACCCTGCCCTTCTCGATTTCCAATTGCTCCTAGTTTTTCGTCCTTATCCAAAAAGTCTAGGTGCTCGATCATACGATCAGGGACAGGAAAATATGAGAAAAATCCCAAAATTCCAACATGGCTCTATCTGACCCAGTAACCTCAGCATGAGAGACGAGCACCTTGCCTCTAGATCAAAGTGTCCCCTACACCAAAATATAATAATTTATTTAAGTTTTCCTGGGATGCATGCTTTCTTTAAAAAAATTTTTCTTCTTGGATTCATTAAAAATAAAGCTTTTAAAGCTTTCTTTCAACATAAGGACAGTGACACTATCTTAAAAGCTCCCCATCCCAGCAATATGAGCTTTTTTTTTTTGCAATTCATTTTAAACAACTGATATCTATGTCAGTAGCAAAGTTTCAACATATCATGATATCATGCACTGCATGTATCAAACACGCCATTCTAACAACATTTCCAGTGTAATGATATGGCTCCAGCTTGCAAACACTCATAACAAATTAAAATCTCAGGACTACCAAAATTGTAAACAGGAAATCAAAATAAAAGAAAAAAGGTATGTCCAGTCCTGATCCATGGTTCTTTTGTGAAAATCATAAAAGTTAAAGACAATTTCAGAGGTACTTGTCATATTGACTAAAAAAAATACCCTAGTGTAAATACTGTTAGTATTTTTTATTATGACCAGCCACAGCAAAAGCCATATTATATCTAACAATCTGTCCTGTCAAGTCTACAGCGAAATTTACATTTCAATTAAAAGACATTAGATGATCGCTCCCCTGCAAAATGTCATAAGTGGTACAAAAGAAATTTTGGCCTGCTGGGAGTAGAGGAATGACGTATGCTTTCTTTAAAAAATTGTCCACATAAATGTTAAATAAAGCTTTCTTTCAACATTCGGAGAAGTAACACTCTCTTTCCTGACTACAGACAATTAATAACTGTCTTGTCAGATACCCCCACCCCCTTGACTAATGAGCCTCATCGACTCCACAGACAGACAACCCACACTGAGTGTCCTATCTCGTATCGCACACCAAGGAAAGGCCCATAATGAAAGTAAAAAAAAACCCAAAAAAACTCCGCTACAATTCATTAATTTGTATCGTGTTTACATGTGGCAAATCTTGTTACAATACAAGATCTTGCTAATTAGGAAATCTGAAAAAAAAAAAAAAAAAAATATTGCCCTTTAAATGTCATCATTAATCCATCATAACCATTTTAAAATTTATCAAAAATGAGAAAGCTCTCAAAACGTTTCCCCCCATAAATCATATATCGCCATGGATGTTTGTTTCATGATATAAACTCGAAGATAAAATGTCCACAACTCTCATTTTAAAATAAAATGAACTGTGTATAGATCTATATATAAGGTAAAAATGTTGAAAATTTAATCAAAAAGGATTTAACAAATAAAGGGGGGGAAAAAACGGCTACAAAGCGTAAGTTCTTACGGTATGGTACATCTTGAACTGATACAAACAGAATTAGAATTTACATGAGTTTAGGATGACTTTCCTGATAGTTATAACTAGCGGTTAATGAAATTACTGTGTCATTTACCTGTAAGAGGATGAATTGAAATATTTTTAATTATCCTAACTGGCATGCATGCACTTCCACAGCTTGTCCCTGGCTTCGGGACACCTGTCATCACAGTCAAACAGTGCTGTCTCTTCTGTACACATTGCATATGTGCACTTTGTCATCCACACACACACATATATATGCTATACACATTTAGGCATACACATTCATACAGCAACCACCTTGACATTTACAGGCTCACAGAGTACAAATGGCCACCTCATCACAGCATGACACACTTGTGTTGCTTTCTTCTGATGGGTTGAGGCTGCAGCACAGCTCGTACTGCTTCATCAAATACCTGGAAAAAAACAAACAACAACAATTAAACTTATTTTAATACAGCAATGATCATATAAAACACCTATGCCAGATTCTGTATGTCATCGTCTAGACCAGTGTGTTTTCATAAAGACAGAATACTGCATGTTGAAAGTGCTTGCAATTATTAACTCGATGACTACTTGGTGCTGCAGCATCAATTATTCCCGATGTACAGGGAAAAACTAAGGTATTTTAAAAAACTGCATAACCTTTTTTTTTTTAATTCATTATTGGAATTGGTTATTGTTTTCATCTGTGGAGGATATGTTCAAAACTGAATGTAGATTTCATTTTTTGCACCAAAAATTGTACTCCTCATTACTGTGCGCCTGTGAAGGCATTAATGAAGCCCAAAGAGAAAGGTAAAAAAAATCCTTTCTGAGGTTGAGGCTACTTCATCTAGATATAGCTCTAGTTTTGGCATATTTCTTGCCAGTGGGTACCTCTTAGGTAGAATCTGCATCACTATCATCAATTAGTGAAGACACTGCAAGATCTGAATCACTTGAATTCACATCTGACTCAAAACAATAGAACATGCTTGGCACAATATCATGTCTTGGACTCATGGTTATAGCCTGCCACACATATAACTTAGCTGCCTGCAAGTGCCAGCAGAAAAAACCCCCCAAAAATCGTATACAATCATGCTTCTCAAACTGGGGCGTCATCCCAATATCTCAAAAGCAGAATGGTTGAACTACAATATAAAAAAAAATACTCTCTAATCAATAATACTGGGGTGGAGTTGTCATGTCTCCAATGCTGTCACAGCACATTGGCAATAATGGCATGATCAAGTCAATCATTCTAAATTTAAATTACATCTTGAGCTTTGGCCCAAATCATACATTCACTCAGATAGCAAACAAAATGCAATGAAAGGTAATTCTTTCACTGTTTTCTCTAAGATTCTAAGATGTCATGGAAATGCTGGGAAATCAAAGAGAAACTGACCTGCTTCAGCCCTCGCTGGGTAAGGGCAGAACACTCCATGTATTTGACTGCTCGAACCTTGTTCGCGAGTTTAATCCCCTGCTCTCTCTTTACAGGATTCAGACCTTGTGCTGTCAAACTTCCTATTGTTTCTTTGTTTTCTCGTAGATCAATTTTTGTACCTGTGAATAAAAAATGGAAAACTATGCAGGGACCAAAATATGCCAACAAGACCATTCCCAATTATACTTATAAAGAATCTCACTTTTGTGTGAATAAGATCTGCAATATCAAACTCTCCTAGTCTTAGCCATGATGCCAACTTAAGCTGGAAAAATTTCCTGAAAATTTCCAGCCAACCAGAATGCAGTCTTCCATTCTATAAAGTTGCACATGCACTCATCGAGATTATTAAAACAAACATGAAAGGAAAAAAAAAGCAAACACACATTACAAACATTCTTCTCTACAAAAAACATGGCGTGATATGAATTTGTTTTTCAATGGCCAAAATTTCCTTTCTCCATGACCTACGACAGGCCTTGCAAGTCCATCTATTAGAAATCAATCGAATATATGGGTCAAAATCTGATTTGCTGTACACTGGTGTTTTCACCATACCAATCTATTTGTCCCTCGTCTGTTATCCTACAGAATACTTGTTTGTCAACAGAAAATGGTAAAAATGATGCACAAATGGTGTATCCTTCCATTCACATCCTCTGTGTCTACTAAAAGCTATGTATAATTATTCTATTGAAATGTAATGTGGGTGGATGGATCGAGATTTTTTAACAAAAAGTGTGACATTTTTAGGTGTTACGATCACCGCTATATTCCATAAAACTGGAGACCTTGAAACTTAATGCAAAGAGGCCACAGCAATCCTGATATAACAGTCTAAATGTCTGTGTGGCACGCTAGCCCCTTCTCTTGGCAAGGAGTGTGTATGGCGGGGTCAAAAGATCGCCCTTCGTACGTTACTTTTGGTGTTAACGTTCGTTAACATGATGCTTTCTGCTGGAAACGTGAATTTCTGACCGCTGGACTTAAATCGCGGCGTGATTTTTATTGCATAATAGCCCCTTTGTCTTCACACAAAGAACGGAATAACGCACGTGGCCCGTCTTTGTCCTACAGAGCCATGTAGTCAGTAGACCCGTCATCGTGTTTATAACCGGTAACGTACGCTGCTGTTGAGTGGCCGTTCGGCTCGAAGCATGCGGTCGCAATAGGTCCGCGGGTGAATTTTCAAGAGCTGATTAGGTGATCTCAAATGTGACATAACACTTTCAACGGATATGGAGTAGAACGGCAACAAGACGATGGGTAAGTTTGGTGTTTATTATCACTCAAATAACGTACGCCCACTTCCTTACTAAGTATGTGCAATTTCAATATAGAATGAATTTATTAGACTGTGGGATCCAGCGAGAATCAGATGTGCGCTAAAAAACCAGAAATGCATGGTGTACGTATTATTTCAGGTCAAAACAACAATTTTTTTCATAATTGTCCTTGTGTTTAATAACGAACAGACTCTCACATGTGTGTAAAACTTGCAAAATAGAAATCAAGCGCCTTGGCCTTAAACATAATAAAGGTATAGTCCGTGTAAACACTTATTGGCAACATGCCAAATGATCAGCGCGACGAGTCAGGGAAGATTGCTACACTGGTGCGTGCGTTATTGAAACCCTACAAGGTGTTGTGTTACGCGACGAACGCCGTGATGTAAAAAGATTTTCTTATTTCTTGCATTTAAAAGACGACTTTCGCTCAGCGGATATCTTTCCCATTATTGTCCATCACCCCATCCAATGCCCTGATATTGAACACGACTGGATTATTTCCCGGTAGCTACATCTGGAGTTCGTTACGGCAACACGTATTGCATGATGTTTAATAACACATTGCATACTGCGGGGGGGAAAAATCAGTAAACGGTACCCTGTTGTACATTAAATTCGTAATGTGTCACTTGTGTCCGTTACACATAATGAAAATACAAATTTCCTACAATGATGTGATCATAAGTCTAAGTTGGATGATAACATCAATGGATGTTCGTAACGTAAACCCGAAATGTTTTGTGTTTCAATGGCATACGGCTACCGCCCATGTAATGACCGATGGCCCTCTAGCTGGTTTTAATAATTTTTCATTTATGAAGAAAAAATATAATTTTGCTGAAGTGAATTAAGGCATAATATTTAGATTGCATGACTGACGTCGAACTTTAAATCTTTGTGGAAGTTCGTCACTGAAACTGGTTATGTCTGGTGTTGCTGTAACGCACGGCCTGTGCCGATTTCAACGAAAGTTTTTCTTTTGTTGTGATTTGGTTTAAATAGTTCACATTTTCAGAACTTGATTTTGGTGCCGTGTAGCAAGAAATAAACGAACGACCACATTTTTTCGATAGGCTTTGAGCTTCACGTGGGCGTTCGTTATTGAAACTCGAAATGCTCAGTGTTGTATTAACGTACGACAGCCCGGACCTGAAAGAACACATGTTTATCAGTTGCACTGATGTTAGTAAACTTGCATGCAATAAAATTTTTACATTTGAACTTCACGACCCAAAATTTAGATGACAGGATCAGAGTCATACATTTTGAGCGTCGCGCGGGAAAGTTCGTTACTGAAACTCGAAATGCTTAGTGTTGCAGTCACATACTGCCTTTGCCGATTTGAAAGAAGACCTCTGTTTTATAATATACTGGTTTCTGGTAATTCATATTATGAAAACTTTAAATTGTGACCTGGCAGTGAGGAATAAAAGTGCGTTTTCATTTTTTTCAATGTAGACTTTGAACTCCACATGGTAGTTCGTTACTGAAACTCCAAACGTTTGGTGTTGCAGTAACACACGGCCGTCGCCGATCTGAAAGAAGGCTTTTCTTTTGTTGTCATTGGGTTTCAACTAATTCACATTATTAAAACTTGTTTTGGTGCTGTGTAGCAAGAAGTAAAGTACGATCACAGCTTTCAGTAGGCTTTGATCTTCACGTGGGCATTTGTTAGTGAAACTCAAAATGCTTAGTGTTGCAATAACATACTGCAGTCCGGATCTGAAAGCACACATTGATATCAGTTGCACTGATGTTCGTAAAATTGAATGCAATAAAATTTTGATTACATTTGAACATCAAGACCTAAAACTTAGATGGCACGGTCAGAGTCATACATTTTGAGTGTCACGCGGGAGAGTTCGTTACTGAACCTCAAAAAGCTTAGTGTTGCAGTCACATAAGGCTTTTGTCTGAAAGAAGGCTTTTCTTTTACAAGCAGTTGGTTCCAAGTAATTCACGTGATGAAAACTTTAAATTGTGTCTTGATAGCAAGGAATAGAAGTAGGTTGTCTACATTTTTCAACTTAGACTTTGACCTTCGCGTAGGAGTTCGTTACTGAAACTGATTTGGTTTCCTTCTACTGATCTTCATTGTTTATCTAGGCCTAAGCGTCCATCTGTATAGCCTATACTCTGCAGCTCTTAGAAATTTTCAGTAATCATGGAAGAATTATTAAGTTGTATAATATAGTACATATTATGGAAACTCATGGCCGTAATAATGTATTGCCATTCCATGTTGCTGGGACATCTAGATCTGCAGGGACGGGAAACATTTTTGTTTAGATGCATGCAATATACGTGAAATATTTGATATTATCAAATGATAATTTCATCTCAGACATGTTACCGCAGTAGTGATGCAATGAATTGTTATTGAATCAGTTAATAAGCAGATCTGCAAACACGGCTTTGGCTGATGATTTTCATTTATTACACCACACCAATGATAATTTAGCTTCAGCCCATGTAAAATATCAGTTCATGCTTTGATTTGCAAATGCTTAAGTGTTTTAAATAGTACATGTATCATTTTTTTAAAATCTCAAATCCTCAGTGACTTTTCTAAAGAGCTTAAAGTAGCAGGATGTTCATGCTAGTTAGAGGCCACGGAGAAAAGGTTGAGATTGCAGAATATGCAGCTGAGATAAAGGAGATTTTTACAGGTCACAATGATGTTTCAACTTTGGTTTTCAAACCACAGTCCTTTTACTAAAAGTAATAGTCCTGGGTCCAATCACAGCCGTCAAAACAAAGATCTGTGAAAGCTTTCAAATAATCCAACAAACAGCCTGTCTTCAAAGTGTACAAAAAACCACCACCACTGTGCAAGACATCTATGTTATAACTTATATGGAAGACCTGACAGACAAGATGGTCCAGTAAGTAACACTGTGCCCACTATTGTGGATGGTTCACTAACAAGGATAGGACAACATGAGGTAGTGCTGAAATTTCTGAAAGATGACAATCCTAAAATGATGGCTGTCCACTACCTTATTCCCAGAGACAGTTTGGCAGCTGCTAGGCTTAGTCTTGCGAGGAGGCCAATAAAACAGGTAGATGAAATGAAGGCCCATCCAAAGACTGGAAGATTGTTAAAAAAAACAATTCTATGAGGACTATGTGTGGCTGCACCTCAATACCAGTTGCTATCAAACAGTTACTGTCTGGAAAGGTTTACTGCCTTGCTTGATACTCGGTTCAAGATCATGACAGCTTTGGGTTCATGAGATGCAGCGAAATCAAAGCCTTCAGTTTCATTTCATAAAAATGGAGTCAGATCAGATCAACAAGCTAATGCAGTAATGGACATGAAAGTTGAAGACAGTGTGAAATTGATCCATGCTTCCAGATAACACTTCATGTAGCTGGATCTTCAAGTTGTTGCCAAATACATGTAAAGCTTATTAGCTATGGAGGCTTAGCAAGTGGTTTTGCTCTTCCCAAAAGCATACTTACATTGAATGTACCTTTCGTGCTATTACGGATATGGTGACTAAAAAATGAGAACATGTTACATGTTATCAATTCTACAGTTTTCTACTTGAGTTCCTATGTATGCAGACGGAATTGGGCATCAAAATCAAATGGAAGATTACCCACATTTATTTTCTTTTGTTCACAGTTTATAAACTTAAAAGCACTTCTGGCATTAAATCCAATAGATGGGGTGGGGATGGAACATAGAACTCTTGAGAACCAATGCAGTAAACTACAATTTTGGTGTGATTTCAGTACAGTGATTTCTGTCACTTTATATACAGATTTTTGCTCGGCTAGATTTAGTAGTGATGACCAGTGCATCCTGATGTCCATCTGTGTTAAGTTTTGCAGTAGATGCTAGTATTAAAATACAGTTCAATTACATTTCAGCATTTACATCTAGGGAAATGAGAATTTAATTATTTTGGTGTTTATGTCACGTACAGACTTTTGTTCACATAATTTAACTATAGCCCTTAAATTCTTTTGTCTTCTGTGACTGTGATACCTTCAAACAGATGCTGAACTTAAAATGCAGCTTAGTCGGATCCGTTCATTTCAGTGTAGGAAAATTGCGGTTCAGTTGTTTTGGTGTTTATGTAATATACAGTCTTTTGCTACCTGGAAGCTCTCCCACAGCTGCTGAACTCAGATACCCTCAGTAGGCCTGGAGCCTTGTATCAAATGCTCAAGTTAATAATAATTTTTAATTGACCACAGTATAAAAGTGCATGATTTTTGGGACTTTTACAATTTGGTGTTTATGTAACGTACACACTTTTGGTGTCTGCCAGCTTACTATTGTTATGCAGAAAGAGCATTTTTGTGCCACATTAGACTTTGCTATCAGTAATAGTCAGAACCAATTGTTCATTTATTTGGATAAGTAAATTTTATTTCTAACATATTTTTATGTTTTTGTGTTTATGTAACATACAGACCGCAAATCTGACAGGCATTTTGAATGTCACAAATGATTATTGACTCACAAGATTGTATTTCTGACATTATGAAATAAACTTGCTTAATTAGGTTCCTGCCCTTCTAATTACAAGTGCTTGAGTTGTTTTTGTGTTGTGACGGTGTTTATGTAACATACATCCTGTCGGTCAAGAATGAGTGGTATTGTTGAAACCTGAAGGGAATGCTAAAAGGCAGCTACAGAGTATGAAAGACAATTATTTACTGAATGAGATGTATTGGTTTTTATGGATGGATATCAATTTTTAAAATTCATCACTGTGTCACAAAAAGTGTTCAGCAAATCAGATTCTGACCCATATTCAATCAGAAAGTACCGCAGTTTATCGGATAGGTGTTTATAACCATTGTATTTTCTAAAGTTGGGGCAGATGGCCCTTTCAATGGATACCATGCCTGGCTTGCCACTGTGTCAATTTGATCTGGATCAGCCAGCATTGTTTTAAAAATTGATTACAAAATTGTTTTTTCTGGTGTTTTCCGAAATGGTACGTTCTCATCAAGAAATTTCTGGAAAATCTCAGATAATCCAAAACTTTCTAGAAAACCAGAAATTTCCAGAGAAAACAAATTTTTATATTTCTTGCTGAAAAAGTCAAGCTGCAAACTGAAGAATGCCACTGAATCAACATGACAGCCATGAATTACCAGAACACAGCTAAGATCACATACCTACAACTATAACTGGAGCCTCTGGACAGTGATGCTTGATCTCTGGATTCCATTTTGTTAAGACATTTTCATAGGATGACGGACTCACAACACTAAAACATATGAGGAATACATCCGTCTGAAAAAAATAAAAAGCTGCATTACAATTGAAGTGGTATTTTAAGATAAATAATATATAAGGCCGGTATTTTGTGAAAAGCCTACGGGGGGGGGGGAGCCAAAATTGATTTTCACACATTTACAGCTTAAAAATTGGCCTCTCCTGAGCAGAATTTGGTTAAATTAATAGGGATAGAGAGACTTTAAAAAGGAAGAAATAAACTAGAAAAGACTACACTGGACAATTAATGAGTGGTACAAGAATAACTTTCAGAAGAAAAAAAAGACAATGTGGTAATGGCCATAAAGTACTTTGCTTGGTAAATGTGAAATGAAACATTCCTCTACAAGTTTTGGTTGATTATAGTTCTTATTTCATTGTCAAGTGTCACATAAAAAATTCACTTCCAACTTTAGTGTGATGAGTGGCCCTATCCTTGAGAGAGACTGGCTTGGGCACTGAAGCTACCTCTAAATCTGCCCTAGATCTATTGTGTTGTTGCTCAATGTTGGGAGCATCACCATAAGGCATAGAGGGAGGTACAGCTGAACTAGATCTAGAACTAAATCGAGGCAGAGATTGACTACTGATATCTGCAGTACCAGAAATCTTACTGCATGCTGCCTGCATTGCAGTAGAAGACTCTGGTTAGATTGAAAAATACGACAGTTTCGCTTGTGAGCTTTAGTTCGGTTGGCATGGTCCTTTAAACAACGCACACCACCACTGCCGTACTTATCTCACACTTGCAATAACAGCACCAAGCAAACCCATCTTTGTCTATCTTACGGAAGTAATCTGAAAAATAATCGCCGTTGTCATCTTTCAACAACAACCAATCCCATCTAAACTTGTTCCTACATTCTGGATCAATGGTATCAACTGCTGTATCTCATTCAACAAACTTGGGAAATCTTCGTGAACACGCCATGATGTTGTTTACAACTAAAAAACAATAAGAGTTACTTCCCTTGCCTTGTATCTATTTCCCCACTTGGCTGGGGGGGGGGGGGGGGGGGGGGATATGACAAGAAATTATCTTGACTGTCAAAGGACAGAACCTATAAATATAATACCATAATTGCAAACTACAAGCAGGTAAGTATGTTGACCCAAACTATCTTGCAGAGATTAAACTTCACTTGTGCAGCCATACCTGGGGATAACTAAGTGGCCTAAGTCTATCATAATCTTCTTGTCCTGCTGTGTCCCACAATCCTAAACTGACTGGTATACCATCAACCATCATGTTGGCTGTGTAGTTGTCAAACCTGCAATAAGGCAATACACAGTGAAACAAAGTTAGCTAAAATTAGATCTTAAAGTGATGATAACAGTAGTTTTTCCTATCTCACCTGATCTGCCAAAATAACAACTATACTTTATACTGCTCTTTTTAAAATCAAGCTTCCGTATCTCTTGTTATGACACATAAACTGCACAAGGGCCCTACTTCCTCATCAAACTACATACTAGTACAGACTAGGACTTTACTTTAACGTATCTATTTGTGCATGACATGAACATATTGCCAAATTAATGCTCTTGTCACTAAACATTGCTTTATGACAAAAACTTTTCTTTCCATCCTTACTGAAGGCCAGAAATCAAAATTTACAAAACAGCCATGATGCTGGCATGTCAGGGACCAAAATCCATTACAAAGCTCTAAGTAAAAATGAAGTGGAGTGAAAAGTTGTTCACATGAGAAACAAAATCACATAAGTTCTATTATAGTAATGAGTCTTACAGTTACTTACACTGTTGGGACATATTCTCCTGGGAAGCTGTCAGTAGTGTAGGAGATTAACATGCATGTTTTGCCCACTGTGCCGTCACCAACGACGACACATTTGATTGGGCGGCCTTGGGCCATGTCAGTCATTGGACTAGTTGATGTGATGTACCCCTCCCTCTACAAGAAATCAAAACAACCTTTGAACCTGCCACTCTGTTGAAGGAAGGCAAAATAAAAATTAAGAACAAATGTTGAAATATTACTTGCACTTTTAGCAGCGTTTCAGCTCTTCTTTTCATTTCCACCAAATTTCCAAGCTCAAATCATTCATTCATTCAGCCACAGACACACTGCATGAATTATTCCGACCTATTCTTTCAAACCATCATCATCCAATCCTGTGTAACTGCATGCATACAATTAAACACATCTTTTATTAAATCAATTTTAAAATGTATGAATTTAAAATCAGACAATTTGGATCGAATTCTGTGAGTCCCACCCATTTAGAACTCTTAAAGTTACAAACAATTCTTTACAGATTGTCAATACATGTATTTCCTTGTTGTTTACACTGTTTGAAAGGTTAAAGAGCAGGGTTAGGGATAAGATTCTGTTTAGGGATAAGGATTAAGGTTAGGGACTGACTTCGTGGTCCAGACATACAGAACTTTTCCCAACATACAAAGTGGCACTACAGAATAAAGAATTAATTTTTCTTTTGGACACTGCATGTCATATAAAAGTACTTTAATCACTTGAGTGCTGACATAAAATCAAGGGTGGTATTGAGAATAGTAGATAAACTTGAGGATTCTCAGCCTATTGATATTGTCACAAAAACAGTTGTATCTTGAAAACTATTGGAAAAAGTCATTAAGTTTTACATTTTCTGAAACTAGAGACCACTGGCTACATTCTAATGTTGAAAGTGAGCATGTGTGTGAAATTATGGTATATCTCGGTGACAGAATTTGTGGGAGAAATTTCCTCCTCACTTGAATCACCTTGTTCTGCTTCTGAATCGCTCATTTTCGCAACAGCATCGGCAAAATCTACCTAAAACGGCTGAAAAATGTCTTTCCGGTGTGTGGCGGTTGCTAGCAGTTGTTTACCGGTACTTTGCCAGGTTTCGTAGAAAATCCAGTGAAGCCATTCTTATTCACAAATGAAATCGTCCGCATCGCACTCAGGTGGTTAAGTTGTCACTCGGTACCCAGCCATTTAACCAATATTAACTTCCACTGCGAAACAATGCAAGAACACTGCATCCCTTACAGTACGGTAATTAATATTATAACTGACACATTCACAAAAATTCATTCGCAGTGAGTTGACAGTTGTTGCGGCCAAGTTGGGTCAAAAATACAAGATCTATTAACTTAAATTGCTTTCAGGCACATCAATTTCAGCAGGGTAATTTGCTTTATTGGGCCATTTTGTGGGGATTATCGAATCCGGTTATTTACAGGCGACTTGGTGGTGATTTTATTTTTAAGGCGCGTGCATAGATCTGCAAACGGTCTTAGTCTTGGGCCTTGTGTTTTGTCCTCTAGCTGGATTAAATGGCTTGGCAATTAACATTCACAACATGAAATAGAGGAAATAGTTTTTTACGTCCCTACCACTTTGAACTTTAATTCTGTGTACTGATAGTATCAGTGATACTGATAGCAACTGGATTAGGTTTAGGGTTTGGGATAATCATAAAGACAGGTTAAGGATAGGTTTGGGGCTAGGGATAGGGTCACGATGTACTGCACCCTTTCCAAAATAAAAACCGTCTTTATGACGGAGATGGATCTGGATCTTGATGACTGAGCTCTAAGAGGATTTGGACTTTGTTAAAATCCTTCCAATTTAAAAAGTGCAATATTTTGCACTTAGGATATTGTTGAAATGATTACAAATTACATCTAACATGATCTCCGCGAAAACTACAATGTTTGACCAGTCCTTTAGGTGCTTGAGTAAACAGCGTCTCTAGATTTGGAATAGAAGATCTCGATCTCGAGTCTATGACTAGATCTAGATCTAGATCTAGTCTAGATTCTAGACTAGATCTATAGTAGGGCCTACCCACTCCTTTGTGAGCCACAAACAACGCCAGAGATTTTTCATCATCATAGACTGTTAGTATCTCGACAAAATTCCAACCATTCCTTTGAATGGCTTCACACTTAACTAGCAGGTGCAAAGTTTTCGATCCAAAATGGTCTTATCTGCGATTCTTGATGAGTCAGTCGAGAGTCTGGAACTGAACTAAATGAGGACTCTGGGGATGACGGAGGTGAGTAGGGTCGATTCGTTGAAATATCCAGTGAATGCTAATTTTCATCAATTCTAAATTCAATTATACTACCACTGAAGTATAAACATGGACTTACCAGTTCACTCCTGAGCAATACCAACATTGATTTAGTGTATTTCGGTTGAAATTTTTCAATGAGTTGATCTGTACCTCAGCTTTCAACCCGGCCACCTACATGGCTGCCATATTATTCACTATCGCAAGTTAAAAATATCAACCAATGAAAGACCAACGAACCAATTTACCGGGATGATCTCCCCTGGCTAACTAACGCTTTTGGGCCGTACAAAAAGAACAATAGCACTCCACTTATTTTGTGAAAGATCCTGTATTATTTTTATGAATAAATGCACATCATAATATTCACATTTTCTGTGACTTACACTCACCTAATTTCAAAGTATATTTATATATGCACAGTTATAGTCTAAATCGTATTTGATAGATCAAATCCAGGGTAGGTGAAATTGACACCTTCCTTGATCCAAGAAGATCCATTCAACGTAAGATAATGACATTTTCGAATTAAAGTGCTGCACAGCATTATATATATTGCCACGAGTCCGACTATTAGAGGATACACATTAGATGCGGTGCAGTCGTTGTTGTTATTAATTTAGTGTAACAGGAAACAGGGAAAAAATCAATTTTATCTCTAAATTGACATCTCGTCAGTTTAAATTAAGATTTCTGCATCCACCAAAGAAAACAATTTTAATGACAGACAGTTCCAAATTTCATGCAGGCATAAGATTATCTGACTTTTTGGGGGTCACAAAGCTTGGAGAATTAATGGTCTTTTGACGTCGAACATAAATAAAAATGAAATTTAAAGAAACGATCCTGAACTGGCTTTATCAGTAGTATCTGCGTGAACAATTGGCCCGATATCGTCTTATACCAATGATAGTCCTTTCGTCCGAACAAATTCATCCTCCAATCCTCTTCCTGTTCTTGTTAATGCTAACTTTTTTGTCTCTACCTTGAAAATGCAGTCACTAAAAAAAAATGAATCTTTTTATCTATGGATGAGTAAAAAGGGCGGTGGTCGATAAGAGCAAATTGTTCGGACCAGAAGCCTACGATCGTACAGCACCTGGGCAGATACCATTATTTTGATAGCGGCGCGTGGTGTGTGTTACATCAAT
This sequence comes from Onchidella celtica, assembly GCA_963931925.1. Taxonomy (NCBI): domain Eukaryota; kingdom Metazoa; phylum Mollusca; class Gastropoda; order Systellommatophora; family Onchidiidae; genus Onchidella; species Onchidella celtica. The sequence continues at coordinate 30,916,941 of OZ007580.1, read as the reverse complement.
AAATCAAACGCACGGCACGCGAGTGTGACCCAAAAGGCGAAATGAAATCGTAGCAGACTGTATGAGCAAGCTTTTACTTCTAATTTTACAATCCGTTGGCGCGAGCGATATGGAAATGTCAGGGAAAGGGATCAGCGGGTGAGGAGTCCTGAAAGTTTACCTACCAATGCTTACAATTAAATACTACTACCAGAGAGTATAATCTACTATATACCAGTTACCACTAGCTTAGACGGCTCAGACGAGAAGTTATTTGATCTTGCTCACGAGCTGCAGGCACAGGTGTGACGTGAGTCTTGGCGATGAAAGATTGAAGGTGCGCATCTTCCGTAGGATGATGAGGCTTGCCGAAGGAGTGTTTTAGGTTTTTGTTGTTGTTGTTGTTTTTTTTTCTCAAATTTTGGATGCCTGACGCGTACGCATCTCTGCGCGTATCTGATATTATCACATCAAGTGCTTTATGTATATAACTGTCGTTTAGGTGAAAGAAAGCGTTCGTTGGAGGTTTGTTGAATCATATTCTTCCGGTTAGTTTTGATTCTCTTCGTTTCGAGTAGGCCTCATTATATAATCATTACTGCTGGTGAGCAAGCCCAGTCCCGTTATCACCCAATTTCTCTTACAAGGAAGAGGTTGATCAATATTTTCAGATCTACAACTTGATTTTAAAAGACTTTTATACCGGCACTCGTTTATAAAACTTTTTTCAAATCCATACAAAACAACTTTTGAGAACTTTACCAGTGTGATAAAATTATATGAATGTATTTAGTTCTATTGTTGAAAATTAAAGCCCTCAATACGAAATATAAATAAAGACCGTGCACCCAAATAGACCGTGAAGAGTGCAAATTGCTTATCCCACTCTAAATTTTAATATATCCCTTTGATTTATATAAGAGCTGAGATCTGATTAGGGGAAGTTAGAGGAAGAACATGTATGACTTTCTGTCCCACACTTTCCCCACCGTGCTCCTAACAACTGTAAAAAAAAAAACCGATATAGTATCCTCTGGATCCCTTAATTCCTTCTGGAGTCGTGAGGCACTGCACTAGTGAGCGTCTCATCAACTGCCTCCACCTCTGGCGGCTATGGGCAAAGACCTGTGTTGTGGCAAAAGCTTCCCCTGTCCATTCAGTAATAGCCTATTGTCCGTCCATTTCTTTCTTTGTTTGCCCCGTCTCCTCCTTCCCTGAACTGTACCCTGGAGGATGGTCTGGCTCTTCTCATAATATGTCCATACTTCAATTATAATATAGAAAAAAATAGTTAATTGGAAAACAATGCATTTAAACAGTACGTATATGTTTTGAATCTATTCTAAGGGTGAACGAAAATATCTCTTCTGTTCCATCATTTTTTCAATTATTTGCGCACTTGGTGACTGGTAAAACTAAGAGGATTTTTTTTTTTTTTAAATGTTTAACATTTTTACTGATTCGCTGACACATGGGCAACTTTTCCCTATTCGGGGATTCAGGGGGTTTGGTTTTCTTTTTTAAAAAAGAACATCTGGGAGAGAGTGATTGAATATAAATGGGATTTTGAAGACGCTTTGGTTTTTGAGTTTTCAAAACAATTATTTTTTTTTATTTCATACGTCATTTTACCTTATATTAAACCATCTATGTCGACACGTAATGACCGGAACACGGGAGTTGATGGGTATGAGATGCTGGAACGGAAAGTAGCTGAGTCGTGTGACTGTGGTAGTATAATATGTTGTAGTTAGAGATCTGATCGGAAGAACAGGATTGTTGGGTGATGTACATGTAATTAGTTTATGTGTCAATATTGAGAAATAATGTTTTGAACAATTGGCATGGAATCAACGAAGATGATATCATTAATTGTAACCTGTTAGTGCACAGAGTCACTGAAGACAGAGGAGTGAATGAATATGGTCATAGTATGTAAAAAGGAGTGATCTATTGAATTTGAATGGAAGAGCGGGAAAGGACAAAAGCAGTGCGAAAATTGACGTTTTGTAACAAAAACGGGCAAAGTATTATAGATTATTATGTCTTATGTTCCTAATAACATTAAAGGTTAAATGGGTGATGTATCTGAAGTAAATATAGGCTACTTGTTTACACAATGCCTGGAAAACTCCAAGTAGATTTTTAGATGAGCCAAATTCTGAAGGCCACATAGCTATGCTCCAATGTAGGCTACTATTTAGTTTCCATAATTGACAATGGCTGACTCAACAATTTAGACAACTGTAATTTTATCCCCTAGCCTCCTCTGGCAGTAGGGTTGGGGAAGAGGACGCAGATGCGGTACCAAGTTTGTCTCCCTGTAAATTCGGCCTCAGCTTTACCACACTGGATGTCTCCAAATTTTAATAATAATAATAGGTTGCATGTTTTTGTATGTCTCTGCTACCAATTTCTGATACATCTGCCAAGCCGTTCTATATCATTACCGATTATTTCTGACCACCTCTTTCAGATTTTGGAGGCACACCCTTTAGCCTGTAATAGATATCACTATCGAATTTACACTTCTTTTCTTTTTATCATCTTTATTGTCAATATCATCTCCCTCTTGACTTTGTAGCCACTTCATCATTTAGAAATTTTAAGTTAATGAATCTTTTCAAAATATGCCCTACAGAATCAAATTTCTCAGCATGTACTTTTTTTTGTTCATTGCTCTCTTCTGGCTTCTATTTAGCTCCCCTATTTCTTCCTTCATAGAAAAATTCTTTGATCATTAACTCTTTAAGATGAGTTTATTTTGGATTTGTACGGCCTTTTTTCATAGACCATATTTACAGACTGTAGGTAACAGACAATGCAGTGTGCGTTAGTGTGTCATTTTTGGCTAGACCTAGCACTGCAGTGTGGGTTAAGATTAGCCGGTGCACTTTAAGATGTACAATTTAATACCAAAAAATAAACAAATGTATTAACTGATTGATTTATGTCTGAACTTTATGTGTGCTCTACTATAGATACACACGGTAGTCAAGCAATACCATAATGTTTCACACGTTAGAATTCATGACTTTTGTGAAAATAGACCAAATTTCTCTTCTCTTATTCACACAGACTTCTTTTGGACGAAGACACATCGGGAGACATACGGAAAAACATAAGAACTGTCAGTGTAATTGTTTTCAAAGCAGAGTTTATTTTCAGAAATGTGTCAGACATGGAGCAGAAAGGCTTTTTGTTGCTCATTTGCTGCAGTTATAACTACAGCCGTCTTAATGTATGGGCACATTGGGCAGTTGACCCGAGGCCCCAAGAGTTTAGGAGGCCCCATGCATTCAAATTTACACTTGTGAAACGGGGAAGAAAATTCTATTTCTTTGCCCAGAAATTCATAACGACCTTAAGACAGTCCCAGTTATAACAAATATGTAAGAGTGAATATACTAAGGGAAAACATGTTGAGATATTACAAAAACAACGAAATAACAATAGTATGATAAGAGGAAAACTTCTTTGTCCATATCTTTTCTTTGCTCATGAAACAAGTTTTCATTAAGGCTAAAATACTATGCTCTGTGGATCAATGGGTGGGTGAATGGGTGGATGGGTGAAGTGGACGGATGGATGGATGAATGGATAGATGGATGGATGGGTGGATGCATAGATGGATGGATGGATGAACAAATACATATAGAGAGATAATATGTGTATCTTTAAATCTTTTTTTCTTCATAGTTTGTTGGTAACTGATCTTACCCCACATGTCAATTATCTTCATTTTCTGTTTCTTCCCTTAGCTGGGAAAAAACTACAAGTCCAGTGCTTCCCCATTTTTTATGCCCAGACGCCTAAGCAAAGGGAACTAACTCCAATTTCCTGACGACTGATAATTTTAAAGAAATATTTGTGCATGTAATTATTATCCAGTGTTGATGAAAATGGTACCAAGATGTAGATATATGAAAGCCCTTTCAGGAAATATTATATATAATAATGTCTATGAATTGAATTAAAATTACTGAAACTCAAAATCGACCATTCTGTTCAGTTTTTCTGCATATACTGTCCCAAAATGTCATTGTTTTGAGACCCCGTGATATTTGCTGCAACAGCTATTACCTTGTATATGAATGTTATAAAGGAAGCAACCAGTGCATTTGATGTGAAAACAACACAACTGAACATTGTTTGCACTTCCGACATTCTGTGATTTCAAATCTTCACTGAAAAAATAGTTCACAAGCTTGAAGCATCCATTTTTATTTTTAAACACTGAAGAGCGGACATCTTGTTTCTAACGTGATTATACCTCAAAATCAGGCTGCCAATAAAATCAGGTTGCTAAGAGACTTTATAAGTAGCACCCTGATAGACATATTTGGGTGCATCAGGCTGACACAAGCATGGTCAGATGTAGTCGCATTAGACAGATGCAAACGTGTCGCATTGGGGTGCAGTAGGCGGGAATGGGTTAATTTCTATTTGTCTAAAATCAGCAAGGCTATTCCAATTCATTATACAGATTGCTGTAATTTATAGCTATATACAGAACACTTAATACTAAAAAGTATTAATAATGTCTGCAGCATTCAATACAGTGCAACACTATGACAGACATGTTGTTATAGTCCTTTCACCGAGGCATGATCACAGAAAACTGCTCATAGCGTTGCAACCGTCCATGATATTTGAATGTAATTTGGCATGAAAGTCTTAGATTTGTGATGATAAGAGGAAACTCAGATTTTTTCCCCCAGAATTTATAAAGTAGTTTTCGAGTTTATTTGCGGTATATAAATAAAGAGAGCACCGACAAGGGTAAACATTTTGGTGGTTTACTGTAATAATTTAACACATCCTTTTGAGCCCCACTAAAATGTGGTACAGCACGGGATTAAAGTGAGTTTAAAAACAAACTCTCGTGATTGTTCACTGGTAGGCCAACACAGAGGTCAGAGGCGTTATCAGAGATCTTTCAATTTCAGAATTCTTTTCACCATGGGTTTAAACATCAAAATCAATACCATCCGGAACATTGGAAAATAAGACCTTCAAACTGTCAGACATCCAAAATCTAACTCATGCAGCATTGAAAACAGTCGATGCAGAATTTTTCTCCAAGTGCGAGGACCATGTATTGCGTTTGGAGGAAGAATACTGGCAAAACGAAGTCAATGTCAAAATTGGGCTGGCAAAACGAAGGCCTTCATTTTATTCAACTGAATATCATCATCACTCCAATGGAGACATCCGACTCAGATGAAAAAACATTAAAAACCATCGAAAAGTTCTTGCATGTTTTGAAACAAAAAACAAAAAAAACAACCTTTTTAGGGCTAACCTTTCTAACGGGCCTAGGGCTGTCCCAAGCCCGCAACCTGATCATTGTACCCACAAGGCCATGCTCTTGCAATGACAGAGACTCGGAGGGGAAAGGGTGGTCGTATCTCGATATGTATATTTCTCACAACTTATTACAGATTGGAAAGCCTAGCCTTTATTTTATCTTTTATAGGATGTTACCGTTTAGCATAACTAGAAAGTTGGTTTCAATAGATAAGTAATGAATCTGTAGTAATTTTATCTCACAGGAAAGGAACAATAAATGCATTTATGTGTAAAGCAAACCTCAAGTCCGTAACGTGACGCTACGCCACTGCAATACACGACAGATTGTTCCCATGTATAGGAATTTAGATCAACCTCAAGGAAACGAGAAGTGACAGATCATGTTGGAAGACACGTATACTGTAAACATCTATAAGTTTGGGGCCTATTAAATTGAAAACAGAGAAAGATCAAAGGAATTCACCGCTTTGACACAGACTTCAAATTCAAGATTTGTACAGTCATGATAAATGTAAGACTGCATGCAAAAATTCAGGACCCTGTATTTCGTAATAGCGGAGAAAATCTAACTAAACTGTGATCACGCCTCGGTGAACGAACTACACAATTTTAAGGGGAGGAGCGGCTCAAAATATTGACCACTGGGACTAGATCTAGACAAAATTGGGAAACAATTTCAATTCTCAATTTCTCCATAACTAGCAGACAGATTGCCCCCAAATTTTGCACATATGTACTTGGATGTATGTTCTTTGATATTACAATGGCCAATTTGGGTTATTTGTGATATTTTTTGCGAGCTAGAGCAATTATAAAGCCCTTAGGGCCCTTTGGTTTTAACGCATTTTCACAATTTCAGTTCTTAATTTCTCCATAACTAGCAAACCGATTGCCCTCAAAATTTGCACACGTGTCATTGAATATATATACTTTGATGTTACAACGGCCGATTTGGGTCATATATGATATTTTTTCAGACAGAGTAATTTGAAAACTGTGTTGTCAGATAAAAATGAAACCTACTACTTCAACGTTGGAATATGACTAATTGGATAAATTTATTGGAAATATGGCGTTGTAACTCTCTTTGCATACCTATTCTTAACTTGTATGCAAAATTTGAGCTCATTGCAGCCGATGGTTTTCACAGAATTATTAATTTAAAAATGTAATGAAAATTCAATATGGCCGCCGTTACCATAGCAACTGCAAAGTTAAAAAAAAAATTTTTTATGGAAATTTATTAACAACTAGGGAAAATAGAATTTTTAGCCGCTCCTCCCCTTAAGTACCTACGAAAAACATGTAAGAGGCAAACAAGACATTCAAATTTCAATGTTTGATTCTACATAAAAAAGTTACTTTTCGTAATGAAGAAAGGCCACAGAATGAACATAATTATACTTGAAACATACAACAATGAAAGACACATAAAAATATTATGAATGAGGAAATTACTATTTGGAAATTACTAAGAGATCAACTATTGACTATGATTTATGAAAACGCAGACATTTTTTTGTGTCTTAACACACTGTAACTCAGAAGCCCAGTGCTGGAAAAAGATTAACACAAAAATAAACAGAAATAGAAGCAGACGGTCCAAGACTTTTGCCACTGCTTGCCACTCTTGAAATCGTTTCCTGCGTGAGATTTCCATTGGGTGAAGAGGTGCTGATGTCATCACCTCGGGCTCCTGGATGTTCTTCTTAATGTGATCGCCGTCGCTGTCTTTGAGGGAGGCTTGGTCAGGGTCAGACCATGTATCTGCCTCTGGTGCTGAATGGGGAGTGGATAGGTGTGTCAGAAGTTGCTGTAATATCTCCTGCACAGACCCAACAATACATCCCAAGGCAGCCAAAACACAGCTGAAAAGTACGTGGAAAATATTTGCTTGAAACCTTATGAAGAGAAGCTCATACTTCTGACTGTCCCTTGGCAGCCCTTTCAAGAGCTGAACAAAAAGCCTTACTCAGAGCTGCAGAAGAATAAGGCAAAGACAAAATATGGCAAGAGGAAAAAGTTATACGAAGCAAAACCTCGCATGAGAACTAATACTGAAACGTTACAATAAAACACAAAGGAAAAGGAAAGACAAATCAAGCTTTCATCTACTGACCTTCTCCAGGAAAATAAATGTAACGGGATAGAAATTTAAACGAATGAATTGTAGAATGTTTCTCAAATGCAGATAATTATCCTCTGCAAGTTCCAGACATGGAGTCTTAGAACACAGCCCATAAGTCAATGTCAAGAAAAAAGCAGCATGAAAAACAAGGAGCAAGCCAAGATAAAGAAACAAAAGAACAAAAACCCAAACAAAGAAGGCTGTTGTCAGAGGTGCGTGGTATTTTCCATTATAAGCCATTGCTGAACAGTGAAAACAACTCAGTGTTTTCTCTATTTGGTTTTGTACTTGGAATATGCACCCCTAACATTAACAACATTTGACAAGGAAAGCAATGTGCAAATGCCCAGGGTAACGAAACTCCTAAAAAAAAAAGATTTACATATGTCGCAATCTTAGTTGTTTCTTTCTCCATTTTTTGAAAAACTGGAGATCTGGTAGGATGTAGAAGAGATATAACAAAGGCACACTTTGACAGGTTTTTAAATTGTATTGTGGCACTTATCAAGCTGTTTCACAGTTCCGATTTATTCTAACACCTTATCATAATACTAAAGCCACAAACGTTTAACGTCAAATTGCTCAGATGTGCAAAAAGGAGAGATGGAGCAAACAAGAACTAAGGTTGCGATGTAAGGGAGTCTCTCACGCAGAATATTTAAAGTATTTCGTGAATGATGATTTTTTATCAAACTGGAGTTTACAACTTTAACACTGCATTTTTAAATGATGGAATACAAGTTTGGAAACATTTGTTGATTGTTGTCAAGTCATGCATTTATAACATCATTTGTCATCCCCTCTTTATGGCTGTGAGGTTGATTTACTCAAATACTCATCACTCCATATTAGAAAATTGGTCTGGGTCTGAATATTAGGTGGCAAATGAAATAATTTATCCTAATATTTCATGGGTATATTACTGAATACAAAATGCAGCTAACATATCAGTAGATCCAGGGTATTCCACTTCAACCATTAAATAAGACAAAGTCTTCATATTTACAGCTGGCTTTGGTAATTCAGTCAGACTTCCCACACATTTTCAAGCATCAGTCATCTTTGTCATAACAGTGATCACATTACACTAATGTGCTGTTTTTTAGAAATAATTACAGCAAGAATAGGATTAGGTTTTGGTAACACTGCATAGGAAATAGCCTAGCATTGACCCAGTCAGCATCCCTATATCAATCTGACATAGATTTGAACAGGATTTCTGCAGGGTTGGCAGGATTACCATAAGGACTGGTTCCCTACATCAAACCGACATCAGCACAATGTCACAACCAGCAGATCTACAAAGGAATGATGTCATTTCTATGTGCAAACCTGACGTCAATCCCACAAGTCCAGTTTCCGTAGGGCTGCTGGCTGGGAATTAATTTCAATAATGTGTTAATGGAAAAGAAATATAATATTTTCCTAGGCATATTGAAAACACAAACCTGTGTACTTTTGGCCCTGCAGCGTCAATCTCCCAATTCCAGACCCTTTCTTTTTCCTAGTCTAGGCACACTGAGAACACACAAAGTTTCATACTTGATAGTCTAACTCAATCTCATCATTCAAACCAATCCTAACCGGAAGTTGTTTTGTGAGTGTGATACAGATATTGGAACCAGTCTCAATTACACTAATTTGCCGAAAAAATAGATCAAACGCCAATGTGTCGCAACCTAGAAACTAATACAAACGTTCTGTGAGTTGTTAATTATTTTTTTATTTTCTGACAGGACGACAGTCTATACTAAGTGCTGTATAAAATCTGAGGGCCACCGAATCAACATTAACGGAGTAGCGAAAGGCGCGCTGCAATTGTCGTAAAGTTTCACTTTTATTAATATCGATAAGTATTATTTACATCAGCCAATGCTTACCGTGACAGGGATTCAATCCTTGATTTCCAAACAGCATCATTAGGAACAACAACAACTGTGACTCCGCCATATTCAGATCTATGCATTCCATGTCACTCTCACATCATGCCAGGACTAGAGTGAAAATGACTTCAAATTGGTTAGAAGTAAAAGCAGCATAATTATTATCTTCAAAAAGTCTTTCTGAGATAATCCTAGTTTTGGGTGGTCCGATCTGCAAAAACTGCAGTTTTATTATATTTTATTTAGTCTATCTGTCCACTGGACAGACAAGTGGTTTAATATTATACACATTTGTAGATACATGAATGACTGTTCATTTTGTCAGTTCTTCAGTACGTGTGCCTAAAATTTCACATTTAAAAGACTGATCTGGTGTTCTATGGAAATATACTAAAAACATGATGATACTCAAGGAAAGGGAGCTTTCAGTGTCAGTGTCATGGAAAAAGATATGGTGAAATATTAACAAGAAATTATTACTAACCATTTTGATGCCCATGGAAATAATGATGTCATCAGTCTCCACCTGAGGACAAGACAGATTCTATGCACTCTTAGTATGTAATTGTTAACATTGTTGGGTTCTTGTTCACACTGTTGGATCCACTGTCAACACTGGTAGATCCATTGTTAAAGCTGCGTGCATTTTTAGTACAGATCGGTGTTTTGTTCACACTACTATATTCCAATTGATATGATGAATGGATGGATGGATGGACAAAGTGAAGGACATATGGATGGACAGGACGAAGTGAAGGACATATGGGTGGATGGACGAAGTGAAGGAGATATAGGTGGATGGTTGAAATAAAGGACGGACATGTGGATGGATGGATGGATGGATAGATGGATGGACGGACTGACAGATGGATGGATAATTGTATGGATGGACAGATGGATAATTTTATGGATGGACCAATGGACAAGTTGATAAAATACACGAAACTTTTAAAATTATAAACAAAAAAAATTTCTCTTTTTAGCAGACAGACTAGAGAAAAAAAATCTTTGCTTGCTTGAGGTGAAGTGGAAACTACATGTTGCTACATGTAGCTTTGCAAACACATCCACCAACTCATTTCGATTGGCTGATGGCCTCAGGTGTTTGACAGAGTGGTGGTCATCCAGGACATGGAAGAACAGGTAACTCTCACGGTCAAACTCAACTTGCATGTTACATATACCTTTGGGATTGAAAATCGAGAAGAGCAGGCCAAACAAGGTGGCTGCCCAGGCAAAATTCTAAATAAAAAAAAAGAACTAATCCCTACCTCTCTACTACAAGAATACACAGAAACAAGAACAAGAAAAATAAAAGCAAGAAAAGTGAGGTGTGAATGCCAAGAGCAGCTATTCCCCTAAAATAAAGACCTGAAATACTCCATTTTCAACCTATTTCTCCTATCCATCCCCAACCCACTACCCCATTCAGCGCCCTAGGCATACACCATTGCTATTTCAGAATACTTTATCCGATATCGCCCAATAAAGAATGTATCTCTAGTAACTGTCCTGTTTTATGAACGGCAAAAGACAAAATGCACCACTTTAGTTAGCCTACATTAATTAAGTCGATAAAAAATACATAAAATAATGGTACATTACGGTAGAACTATGGCAAGGGATAGCACTGGGACAGGTGGAGAAGAAGAATATTCAAACAATCCTGTGGGTCCTTTCCGAATCTCTCCCTTCACATGAATTCATCCAAATGGCCATAAAGCATAGTGTTTTGCACATCAGCCACATATGTTTGAACCGTCTCTTACAGTTTTTGCAATAACATTCCTCGTGATTGGTGCAAAACACCTATCACGGGATCCACAAAATTCTCGATGTGAAATACCACCAAGTGCTGAAAAGGAGGTTGCACTGGAACAGTCGCAATATTATTGTATGATGGCAACCCATCAGAATGAATTGTGTTGCCAGGGTAACTAATGGCAGCAAAGTAGTGGCAGATCTAATCTTTTTCTGTTTCCTCTTCGCCACCAAGCTCTTGTCAGTCTCAATTACCTGGCCTGGGGCCAGTGGTAAGTGTTATTGATTAAATGGTGGGAACATATAACATGAAAATAGCAGTACCACTGGACAACGGTTGACCTTGCCAGACTAGTACAATGGGTCACACTGGTGGCAGGTTCCTTATAATACCAGAGACAACAGCTGTATGATGTTAATGAAAGATAGGAATTCTCCTAAAATGAGCCACCCTTCAAAGACAATTTCACACCCTGGTAAAAGTGCAGTTTAGCCCCCCCAAACTTCTGCGCAGGTCAAGTGTGTGCCTCCCAGTTTCATTTTAAAAAATCATGTGATATTTTCACACGGTCCACAAAAGGAAAAGTCATGTGCTTTTATCCGGAATTCTAGACAGGGAATTGTCGAGCTGGGCATTAATTTTGATGTAAAAAATAAAAATTCCTATAGAAAATTAACTCGCCCTTCTGTGACACACTCCACCACCCACCCCAGTGAATGGCCACTCCTAAAGTCACGTCCTTGTGGGGATCCATGAGTCCCCACAGTTTGGAGAATGAACTATTACGGAAGGAGGTGGCTTCGCTCTGGCTGGGAATAGCGGAACATGGATGTGCAGAAAAAATGGGGGGCTAAATGCGATTTAGCCCACACCCCTATGGGATGGACATGACCCCATTCTCTGCTCAACTCAACATTTCACCTGGGACATTAAGCGGCCACAGGTAGCCTACTGCAGGGAGGTGGAGTCGGTATTTGTAGCAAAATGCGGCCTCGTCTTTTCATCTGCCATCTTCCCCAGGTCTGGGCGGATTTGATATGGTATTTTGCATGCCAGTGGATTTGATAAGCGGAAAGGCAGAGAGAACTGCACGTTCTACAAATCTGTAAATGAGACAATCATAATTGTTAGTCTGGAACATCCACCCACTCAAAACAATGCTCAAAATCGTGAAGTTTGGAGAGGAAGCGACAAGCAGAAGTATCCTTATTCTCATTTCCGGACGTACTTTTCTAGTTCCACACTTTGGTGAAGGCCTAATTAAGTGCATACTTTTCCTCTTAATTTCTATTTTTCCGACTACACGTGTTCCTATCAGACCAATTTCCCATTGTTCCTACCACGCATCAAAAATCCGACCTATTTCCCATTTTCCAACTTCCATGGACACCCTGTAAAATATGACTTTTACAAAGGCAGAATAAAGAACAAAATAAAACCAAACTAAAAAATATGTGAGATTTCAAGTCAAGTCTTATTGGTTGGTAATCTCATCAAGAAACGAAAGACGGAGACAGCATGTGCAGATTTGCATTTGTGATATACGTCTCAGTAAGGTCTCAATCTGACTGCAAGAGGGCTACGAAAAGAAAGAAGAGAGAGAAAAAGAGGATATGTTACAAAAGTCTCTCTAAAGACAAGGTCAAACTATAATTTGAACAGACTGAAATACATTGCATGCCCAATTATTCTACATTCCCAGGAAAAATCCATCGTCAGTCGCTATTTTGGCATATATGTGTATTATTGTCATAGCATTCAAGTATTGGATTTGAGCGAATAGGGTTAGAATTTCAGTTTTAAAGTCCACCCTCGTCTCAAACGGAAATCTTTCTCAGATTAGAGAAAATTAAGGAGGCGTTCCAGTGGGTGTCACTCAACAGGGATATTACAAGGACAAGACTAATAAAATCGTCTGTGAGAAAGGGGATGCAAGGTATGAGACGTCCAAAGTTTGGATTCGGTTCAGGACTGGGTCCAGTCTATCTAATGTCTCCCAGCATTTATGATTAGGATCAGTCTAATTATAGTGGGTGGTCCAAGAGCAGTCCAAATGTCATCTCTCATACAGCCTCATGACATTGAAAAGACATATCATCCTGCTCCCCATCAACAGTCGAGAAAAAAAGTGCATTTATACCTTCTTTAAGATTCTTTGAGGAAGTGTTAAAATATCCATGTCTTGTCTTTCAAAAGACACCTTTAAACCACTGTCAAAGCCACTGCCATTAATCATGTAAGAGAGAAAATGCCCCCCCCCCCCCCCCCAAAAGATTAAACAAAGCACAGCCAAGCTTCATTAAAAATAGAAAGACTCACTTTAAGACAACACACTTATTTGTGAAGTGATTACTGCTCGGGGGAAAAAAAAGTGGCACGGGGACTCCAGCACACACTACCCTACCTAGCACAGATGTGCCGTGTGACTATGTGGTTGCGAGAGCACTTTTCCCATGACATGGACGATCCTAAGTCTAATACTACAGTACCAGTTACCCCTTAAGATCTAAGGAAGTAGGTTCTAATCCGTATGTTTTGTCCGGCCTACTCCCGACCAAACTCCACCCCAACTCTCAGTCCCTCAGTAGCGCCTTAAGGGAGGAAATCTCGCCAGACCCTAAGCTTTACAGGCTGGTTGGGCATGACCAGCCGTGCGAGTACCTTGGTCGACCGCCGACCTCGACGCTACATGGAAGCAGGAGCCAGTGACCACCGGGGTTTCCCCAAAGTGGCTGTTCTGTACTATAAATCCGATTTGAGGTCTTTATTTTAGGAGGTTCGCTGCCCTTGGCATTTACACCTCACTTTACTTGTTTTATTATTTCTTGTTCTGGCGGGGGGGGGGGGGGGGGAGATGATATGGATAAATTTTAATCTATTAATTTCAATTTTGCCCGGGCAGCGGCCTTTCGGCCTGCTCTTTACGATTTCCAACTGCCAAGGATCTTTAACGTGCGCAACGTGCACACGGGCCCTCCGAATTTTTTCGTCCTTATCCGAGAAGACTAGGTACTCGATCCTACCCCCCAATAGGACCAGGGACTTGAAAATATGAGAAAAATCCACTTTCCAACATGCCTGCACTGCCCCTTGGCATGAGAGGCGAGCACCTTGCCTCTAGACTACCTTGTCCCCTCAGTCCCCTTTCTCACTGTACTATAAATGATTTGAGGTCTTTATTTTAGGAGGTTCGCTGCCCTTGGCATTTACACCTCACTTTACTTGTTTTATTATTTCTTGTTCTGGCAGGGGGGGGGGGGGGGGAGATGATATGGATAAATTTTAATCTATTAATTTCAATTTTGCCCGGGCAGCGGCCTTTCGGCCTGCTCTTTACGATTTCCAACTGCCAAGGTATCTTTAACGTGCGCAACGTGCACACGGGCCCTCCGAATTTTTTCGTCCTTATCCGAGAAGACTAGGTACTCGATCCTACCCCCCAATAGGACCAGGGACTTGAAAATATGAGAAAAATCCAATTTCCAAGAACTACTCGATCCTACCCCCCAATAGGATCAGGGACTTGAAAATATGAGAAAAATCCACTTTCCAACATGCCTGCACTGCCCGGGTTTAGAACCTGGGACCCTTGGCATGAGAGGCGAGCACCTTGCCTCTAGACCACCTTGTCCCCTACTGTACTATAAATGATTTGAGGTCTTTATTTTAGGAGGTTCGCTGCCCTTGGCATTTACACCTCACTTTACTTGTTTTATTATTTCTTGTTCTGGCAGGGGGGGGGGGGGTGGGGAGGAGATGATATGGATAAATTTTAATCTATTAATTTCAATTTTGCCCGGGCAGCGGCCTTTCGGCCTGCTCTTTACGATTTCCAACTGCCAAGGTATCTTTAACGTGCGCAACGTGCACACGGGCCCTCCAAATTTTTTCGTCCTTATCCGAGAAGACTAGGTACTCGATCCTACCCCCCAATAGGACCAGGGACTTGAAAATATGAGAAAAATCCAATTTCCAAGAACTACTCGATCCTACCCCCCAATAGGATCAGGGACTTGAAAATATGAGAAAAATCCACTTTCCAACATGCCTGCACTGCCCGGGTTTAGAACCTGGGACCCTTGGCATGAGAGGCGAGCACCTTGCCTCTAGACCACCTTGTCCCCTACTGTACTATAAATGATTTGAGGTCTTTATTTTAGGAGGTTCGCTGCCCTTGGCATTTACACCTCACTTTACTTGTTTTATTATTTCTTGTTCTGGCAGGGGGGGGGGGGTGGGGGGGAGATGATATGGATAAATTTTAATCTATTAATTTCAATTTTGCCCGGGCAGCGGCCTTTCGGCCTGCTCTTTACGATTTCCAACTGCCAAGGTATCTTTAACGTGCGCAACGTGCACACGGGCCCTCCAAATTTTTTCGTCCTTATCCGAGAAGACTAGGTACTCGATCCTACC
Source organism: Onchidella celtica (assembly GCA_963931925.1). Lineage (NCBI taxonomy): Eukaryota > Metazoa > Mollusca > Gastropoda > Systellommatophora > Onchidiidae > Onchidella > Onchidella celtica. The sequence continues at coordinate 30,901,460 of OZ007580.1, read as the reverse complement.
CCCCAATAGGACCAGGGACTTGAAAATATGAGAAAAATCCAATTTCCAAGAACTACTCGATGCTACCCCCCAATAGGATCAGGGACTTGAAAATATGAGAAAAATCCACTTTCCAACATGCCTGCACTGCCCGGGTTTAGAACCCGGGACCCTTGGCATGAGAGGCGAGCACCTTGCCTCTAGACCACCTTGTCCCCTACTGTACTATAAATGATTTGAGGTCTTTATTTTAGGAGGTTCGCTGCCCTTGGCATTTACACCTCACTTTACTTGTTTTATTATTTCTTGTTCTGGCAGGGGGGGGGGGGCGGGGGGAGATGATATGGATAAATTTTAATCTATTAATTTCAATTTTGCCCGGGCAGCGGCCTTTCGGCCTGCTCTTTACGATTTCCAACTGCCAAGGTATCTTTAACGTGCGCAACGTGCACACGGGCCCTCCGAATTTTTTCGTCCTTATCCGAGAAGACTAGGTACTCGATCCTACCCCCCAATAGGACCAGGGACTTGAAAATATGAGAAAAATCCAATTTCCAAGAACTACTCGATCCTACCCCCCAATAGGATCAGGGACTTGAAAATATGAGCTGGCCAAAAGAGAACTGATTCAGATTTTAAGCTGGTTAAATCGCCACACACATTTTCGAAACGATACAATTGTAGCGGTAACTCGCTTCCTAATATAAACCCAGGTTTAGAACCCGGGACCCTTGGCATGAGAGGCGAGCACCTTGCCTCTAGACCACCTTGTCCCCTACTGTACTATAAATGATTTGAGGTCTTTATTTTAGGAGGTTCGCTGCCCTTGGCATTTACACCTCACTTTACTTGTTTTATTATTTCTTGTTCTGGCAGGGGGGGGGGGGGGGCGGGGGGAGATGATATGGATAAATTTTAATCTATTAATTTCAATTTTGCCCGGGCAGCGGCCTTTCGGCCTGCTCTTTACGATTTCCAACTGCCAAGGTATCTTTAACGTGCGCAACGTGCACACGGGCCCTCCGAATTTTTTCGTCCTTATCCGAGAAGACTAGGTACTCGATCCTACCCCCCAATAGGACCAGGGACTTGAAAATATGAGAAAAATCCAATTTCCAAGAACTACTCGATCCTACCCCCCAATAGGATCAGGGACTTGAAAATATGAGCTGGCCAAAAGAGAACTGATTCAGATTTTAAGCTGGTTAAATCGCCACACACATTTTCGAAACGATACAATTGTAGCGGTAACTCGCTTCCTAATATAAACCCAGCCAGCAATCCTATATCAGTTCAATGTAGATTTCTGGAGGATCTGTAGGACTATTGTAGGGGCAGGTTCCCTACCTCAGTCCGACATCAGTGCAATGTTGTAACCAGTGGACCTACGCAGGAACGATGTCATTCGTATGTGAAAACTTGAGATGGATTTCCGTAGGGTTGCTGGCTGGGAATGTATATTTTAACATGAAATATGCGTTGTTTGATTATTACGTACAGAATAATTTGGGCTTTCGGAGGTATAAACATGTATGCATACTTGTTAAATAGTGTACTGCCATCGCAGGACAACACGTCAACAGCGACCTGTATAGAGCTGCTGAAGCTTAAGCAATACAACAGTGTTTGCAATGCTTACCTTGTTTCAAAATCTAATCCATAAGCATATTCTAGTTAGCCTACCATTAAATCAAAATTGTCTTGCTACATAACATTTTACACTAATAATATTCGCGCCTATTTGCTAATAAATAGGCTTTTGAGACACTTGAAGCGTCGTTTTCGTTTCAGAAGCTAGTTGGAGCCACTTTTTTTATTCAAATAGTAAAATGCAAATTAAACAGCAATGCTGGAACATGGGATAACGAAATAATTCTTTTATTATTGTCTCACCAGTCACTGTTCCACGCTCGTATGCGGTGTGCTAAACGTCGCCTTTAACCCAGCCAGTAATCTTATGTTAGTCCAACGTAGGTTTCAGTAAGGGCGGTTTTACTACATCAAACCGACGTCGGTGCGATGTAGTAACCAGCAGATGTACGTAGGAACGATATCATTCCTATGTGCAACCGACGTCAGTCCTACGCCTCGGATTTCCGTAAGGTTGCTGGTTGGGGAAGGACTGACATGAACAAAGCTGGACATCCGGTAGCATAAAACAACAACGAAGAAAAAAGTTAAATTTGATTATGTTGTTAATATAATTATTTCCTTTGACCCTTCAGATGAAGCGTGCACAAGTCACAACTAATCCACTCAAATAAGTCGACATTATTAAATATCATAACATTACAATTATGTATTTGACGAGATTTTAGCAAGTTAATTGGCATATTGTCAAATCTGATATATGTATTTAGAGTGCACCCCCGACCCCTTTTTGAAATTAAAAAAAAAAAAACAGGCCAATATTTCATTAAAAACAAAACAACATCGAGTTACCATTACCTAGTAGTTGTCTCTTCCTACAAAAATAATAAATAACTTGTAAAGATAATCATGCAGTCAATAAGCACTCGATCACTATGTCATGCTGGAAAACACACTCACCCTTGATCATAGCTAAAGCTGTGGGATCTCCTACTCCCAAACTTCTGGAAAGGGTTTTTAAATGCATAAGTTGTACATCCGCGATCCTATAGCAGCAAGAAGTCTTTGAAAAAGACACTTAATTGCCTTTATCTGTATATGAGAGCAGAAACAGCTAGGTTTAACTTGTTCAGAACTTCACAAACAGCACGCATAAAACAGTTATTTTCCGTGGGTTTGAAGAATGGGATTGGCGGCGAAACGCACGTTTGCATTGTCATTTCATGAGAAAAAAAACATTGACCCATTTCGGGGAACGTAAAAACAGGACGTCTGATGGCCCATTCCATGTGACTTGTGTTATCTGAATACCGGGTTTTCGCCTTGCTATCTTCCATGAGATATTTATCATTTAAACCTTTTCGGTGAAAAAAAAAAAAAAGGCAACTCTACAAACTCAAATATTTAATTGAAAAACTTAAAAAGTAAGATCTAAGTCAACATGGTGCTTACATGGTGTGACGTGTGTTACAATTATGAAAAGTGGTTCTATAGTTTAAGTAACATTTTCTGGAATTTCTGTGAATGTAATCAAAGAATTTTACTTAAATTTTTATGCTCTACTGGTAAATGACTGCTATGAAATTCTATATCTCATAATTCTTACATTTTTTAAATTCGATCTAGGCAAAAAAAATTTTTTAAATGCCGTGACGTAGGGAATATATTATAATATTTTTATGACACGTGTTACATCTTCACCTTTCAAGTGCCATTTTTTTTTTTAGGAATAAGAATAAGTTTTGGATTTACGTTTTAACAATTTATAGTATTAAATTATGTTTGTAATTGATTGTGATCTGTCTGAAATATTTATTACTAGAGAAAAAACTTTATTATGCAAAGTGTGATATGTGTGTTACACAAAATCAGTAATGTCTATTGGATTCTTTTTAGTCAAAACCAAAGTCAGAAATAAAATTTTCTCATTATTTTTGCCTAGTCAAAATGTCAATGCAATATAAGGAGGGACAAACAATTGATGACATCAGTTACTTGTTACTTGTTATTACGAGAGAGGAAGAGAGAGTCATGTAAGGCGCATTGAGCATTGTTAATGGAAATGTGCCATACAAATGTAATGTACACCTGTATGTATGTATTATTATTATTATTATTATTATTATTAAACATAAAACTGCAAATTGTATTTAATATTTTTGCTTCTCAGTATGAAATACACACTATATTGTTCTTGAAAAACATGCGGTAAAATTGTGAAATCCAGTTTATTTTCTTCCTCTGAGGACATTTCCTTGCCAACAAACCATTTCAGAAGTTATACCAAGGATTTTTTATTTGATATTTCAAATTCCGTATTTCCTCTTATTGGTGGACATTTCATGGAATGGGCCTGATGAGTCGCTGAATGGCTCCGTGCTCGTGAGTACTGGCGAATGTGTGTGTTTGTGAGTTCATCAAGAGTGAGTGAGAAATGGTTAAAGGGCTGACGAAAGCAGGCCAGATCATGGCTTGCTTGACAAACTGTGAAAACAAACAAAGGAACAAATAAACAGAGTTATTATTCAGGTTGGTGCCCGTGTTGTAAAACTCGTTACATTGTAGGTTGAAAATTTACCCGGCTGCTCCCCCTCCCCCCCCCCCCCACAATGATCCAATGTAGATTTGTATAGGATTTTCGTAGGGTTGGTAAGATTAAAAGCGGAGTCCCTACATCAAACCGACGTCGATGAGATGTCATAATAGCTGATCTATGTAGGAATGATGTCATTCCTATTAACAAGTCTTACGTCTACTCTTGGCGGGGGATTTGATAAAGGGTTAATGATAGTATAGAGTCGATCAAGAGCATATATATGAGAATTAGAGGAAATATAAGTGCCATTATACAATAATTATGACTTTTTTTTTAAAGAGAAAAGCAACAAAAAAAAAAATCAATATAAACCAATCCAATTTAATTAACTTTTGCAATACTGACATCAATTCTTCGAGTAAATCATTAAAATACATGTATTAAATTCGATTGGTTTATACTGAAACGATTTTTTTTCTTTTTTTCCAAAAAGCAGTCAAATGGCATGGGTCGTTTCGGTCATAAAAGAAATTCCGATATTTTCAGATGCTTTCAAGAAATTTGTCAGTACAAATTACAATGTATTGGATCATAAACTTTACAAGGTGAAAACGGCTCCTTTCAGGAATACTCTGGAGACTGAGGAAGACATCACATTGTATACAGGCTTATGTACATGTAATAATGTAGGCTATGTGGACAGACCGCGCCACTCATTCGCTGTCTTTGCACATCTACATTTCCACTGCACTGGCGAAAATAAAACTGTCACCAACTGTGTTCGGAGACAATTACATGAACATGACGGTAATATTTTACAAAAAATGTCTTTTGTATGATAAAAATATACAGTGCACGACTGCCAATGTTTGCAAACCAGATATTCATTTTCCACTCCCATTTCCAATCCACATTAACTTTTTTTTTTTCTTTCCAGCCGAAGAAGCAGTTTGTTTGGGCTTTTGAGTGAGATCCATTCATTCCATTCCACATCCTCATAGAGCTAAGAGCCCAGACACGAATTCGGGTTCGTTTGGCTTTCGATTGGTTTGTCGAATGACGCCGTCGGTCTCAACTCGCCGAGAAATCGTGAAATGTCAAAAACCTTCATATATGTTAAAGCGCATGGTGCTTCCGCTTAAGATTTCGTCTTGTTTCGATTTTCACCGAGACGATTCATTCGGCAAAAGTACCCAAAGCTAAACGAAAGCAGAAGCCTCTCTATAATTTATAGATTTAGCACACCAAATTTCTCTCTCTCTTTTTTTTTTTTTCTTTACCACTATGAGTTCTCTGTGCAAAGCCTCCCGCCCTTAAGGACAAAACAGAGGAAAAGGTGTCCATACAATGAAATCAATTGAAAGGGAGGATTTCTGAGAATTAGTTCTCGCCTTTTCAATATAGCCTACAATGATTCAGACTCTAACTTTCGTCAGTAAAATCTGAAATGTTGGGGGCTTCATTCTTATAAATGTACTGGTACATTTCTTTCTTTCATGCTTTTTTTTTTTAAGAACCTCGTCTAGAAAATGCTGGAATTCATTTTAATGACTGAAAAATGTCATCTAGGCAGTATCTTCTTGCAAAGTGACGTCTTCTTTTCAACCCAACCAACATTAGTTTCCCTGTCTCCAGTCAAACCGGAGATAATTTTGGTGAGAGGAAAAAGAAATGCGACGTCGTCCATTTCCTCTCCACGAAAATAACAAATGGAAAAGGAATCCAATGTGAGTATTTTGGCCACCCAAGTCTGGTTATATATAGCTGTTTAGATTTACACAAACATAAAGGGGCCACCCATAAAGTACGCATGCTCCATTTCGGTCTTTTTTTTTTTTTACCCACTTCGCCCCTGTAGGCCTACGCTTTTCATTTGCTTGGTTTCAATCCCATTCTCACTTGTACAAAGCGTTTGCCCTTTAAAATAAAATTTTGAATGTCCATGATCCTTTCAGTGCGTTATGGATGTACACGGTACAGGTACGTTCTAATTTAATCGATGCTAGTGAACTGCGTTGTGGGCGTACAGCCTACGACCCAAATAAGACAATAATGAGAGTGCGCGGGGAAAAATTCGTACCTAGCAGTGAAGGGGATGATGAGGCATTGATATTCTGCAAGTGCCATTGGGCATTTTGCCCGGACTGTTTGGCTATTTCATTAGAAACATAGCCATGTCTGATTTGATTCAATCACATCTTATTTGGTTGAAAAAAAAAAAGCAGCTTTCTACATGTAATTCATTATCATAACTGAGATGGGTACGCGCGGTTTGCAGAACCCCTCGCCAGTCCCATTTACCCTTTGCATGCGCCCCTCCCCCTACTACCCCAACATACTACTCTGTGCATGGCCCTTGACTTTATGATACTGCCCTAAGTTACCATTAATGCTTGGTGTCCTGTGGGTACCGGTACTGAAAGTTCCACAGGACTGTCTGTCTCAGTCTCTGTCCTGCTCACACCATCCTCTTCACAAACAAGCAAACCAGACAGAAAAAGCACATAATCTGAAGCCAAGATTTTTCTTTGTTCCTTTTATTGCGATTATTTCATACAAATCTAAAGTAATACCACGACGTGTCATATTGACAGTCATATTGGTACATGTATATAAATTGGCTGCCCATTTGCAAATGAAATGCCCATATCCACAGAATAAGAGTAAGAGTACTAAGACATAGATCTATATTACATGTACATGATATGCATGTATGCAGGGCTGGATTAACCATTAAGCAAAATAAGCATGTGCTCAGGGCATCGAGGGAAAGGGGGCACCACAGAAATTTTTATCTGACCAAAGACTTTGTACTTAAAAAAATATGAAGAAATTTTTCAAATAAAAATACATACATGTAAGTTGGAAGTACAAGTATACAAAAATAAACGCGATTTTCCACCTCACTGTAAGTTTGTTTTATTTTGAAAATAAAATTTTATTTTACAGTTTATTATTACAGTGTACATGTATTATTACTATTATTTTGTTTTTGAATTATATTACAGTATATGGGGGCACCAATATCTTTACAGAGGTTAGGGTCTCTAAGGGTCTTAATCCAGCCCTGCCATGTATAATCCATCGTTCAACAAAATGCAAGAAGTATTATTCCCTGAATTAATATACAAATTCAACCATATCTGACTTTTGAATAAACAGTAAAATATACTCTTTCCTCATCTCTTTTCATGAAATAATAATAATAATTTCAATAAATATTGTGTTGCTCAGAAAAAAAAAAAAAAAAAAAAAGCCACAAATCTCAATTTGAAGTAGGCCTACTCAGATCTTGCCACATTAAATCACAGCCTTCACAATAATACAAACATCAATCTGATATTGTATTTAAGGTCAAAGCAGAAAGCATCATGAATGGGATTTTGATACCTCCATAGTAAAGGTATGTAAAAATATCATAACCATAAGTGATAAAACCTCTTTCAGTAAAGACTACAACAAACTGAAATGCACGACATCTTAAACTGCACAAGGACATGTAACTACATACATGTATATGTGTCCAAGATTCTTGTTAGATCAATTTTGTGGCACAAATGGCTATGGATACAACACAAGTATTCTCAATAAGTCTGAAATCAATATTGGAGAATATACATGTATACATAACTGTATAGGCTTAAAAAATTTACAATAATTTCATTACATATTTGTATAAGTTGTTATGTGTTCTAGATGTGATTTTCAGTTGGTTAAAAGTTTAGACATACATCAATCTGAATTATACAAATGTCAAGTACATAAGTTATTGGTCACTCATATGTCATTTCAATTTCCTTGTCTCCTAAACCTTCTGACAGTAGTATAAAACAGATACGCACTTATTCATATTGTCTCTATAGCCTCTCTATTTGAGGTGTAAACACTGTAAATTTCAGGGCAGGTACTGAAAGATGCGGTATCTAACCAGACTTGAGCTCAAGAAATACAAAAATGAGATCATATAACGCATCATTCACATCGAGTACCAAATTATAAAAAGTAATAAATTACTATTGGTAAGCAAAGTGCAATAAAGTGCAATTACAGCAAAAAAAAAAAAAAAAAAAAAAAAACTAAAAGTAACTGGAGAAAAACTGAATGCAAATATACTACATGCACGTCAAATAGAGTGTGGTCCTCTATTCTAACGCATGTGACCAAATCACATCTCAAAATCACTGAAATCGCTGCCTAAGTCCTCAGCAGTTATCTGCTCATATTCTTTAATGTCACTTTCATTCACTTGCCCTGATGCCTGTATGTCTGTGGACACACCTTTGCCAGGGTGGCTCCCCATCTCTCCCTCCCCTTTGTTTCTGTTCTTTCCTATCCCTTTCCCCTTCCCAGCAAATGCTCGCCCTCTGACTGCCTGACGAGGCAAAGTTCCATAACCTTTCACAGACCTGGAATCATGAAGGTGATCTAACTGTTTTTGAAATCTGTTTTTTTTCTTGCTTTGTTTCACTCCAAAATTCTGGTCATCATCTTCACCAATCGGCACATCAAACTGCAAACTTCTGTTGGTTTTCAAAGAAACTGCTTCTTCCACAGAATGCTTACTTATTTGTCGAGTGGGTGGAGTCAGTTCTGACAGATCTGAGCTTTCATCACTGGAGCCGAAGCCAATCTTTCTCTCCTTGATTTTCTTATCTTTTGTGATCTTTTCTGCTTTAGATTTCAAGCCCTTCTTTTTCCCCTCAAAATCTTCAGAGAATTTTTGCTGTGTAGGTACTTTGTCTATTTCACCAACAAATTTCTCTGAGAGTGAGGCTGGATTTTGCCTGCTTGATTTAGAAGCCTTACCCTTTGAAGCACCAAGGTAAGTTGTGCCAGTATTAACCAACTGTTTGGCTATTTTAGCTTGCAGGGATTTAACTTTGTCCAATTTGTCTGTCATGTTGGTTGACCCACTTCTGACATCCTGCTTGGCCTTCCCACTTTGTCCCGACTTTGATTTTTTCTGACTGCTCTCAATGACTGCAGCATCCATCCCACCCAGCATGTCTTCAAAGGACAGGATCTCTCCAGAATTTTGTGTCTCTATCTCTTTCTCTTTCTGAGCTTTCACTGTCTTTTCAATCCTTGATTTTTTCTCACTCTCTGCCAACCTTTGTTCCACAGCATTCATGACCTTGCTCCCCTTGAGCTGATGCAGCAGGAATTTGTCTTCCCGGCTCCTCTGGTTCAGATATGTCAGAGTGAAGGGAAGATTTTGTTTGTTTATGATGGACACATCGGCTTTTCTGATATCAACCTTCTCCTCCTCCTCCGGAATCACTGTCTCCTCACTTTTGTCATTCTCTCTTTGAGGCACTTCTTGGGTGGGAGATACCTTGACCTGATCGGTATCCTTTTGAGTTGACCTATTTTTCTGACCAGTTGCAGTCTTTCCACAGGCTTTCTTTTGCTGTGACGTCAATAGTGTCGTGCCTATAGCTTCTTCATTCCTGCTTGAGGCACTTGATGTGACTTCCCTGTCTTTAGTGGCTCCTCTGTCCACTGAATTATTCCCTGAGGAAACTGGCTTAGCTTTGGTTTTGGTACCATTGCTGGCCTTGCTTGTGGAAAGACTTGATGCAAAAGTGCCGCCTTCTTGAGAATTTAGAGTTCTATCTGTCACCATCTTACCTTTCACATCCTTTGTAACTGTAGTACTCAATCTTGAGTCGGTGTTATCTTTTTCTATTGTCTTATGTTCTGTGCTCACTTTCCTTGCATGGACAATATTCACGAGCTGTTTTTTCTTACTCTCTACCAGCTCCCTGGCTAAGTTTGCTGACAGCTGAGACTTTTTCACACCAGAAGCATTTGATTTCTGAAGATTGCTACTATCATCAGAATCATCATCATCATTACTACTGCTTTCAGATAAATTTATAGCACCTCTCCCTCCTCTACTTCTCTGTGAGGTTCCTCGGCTGATCTTTGATCCCCGCCCTTTATGCGACTTCCGTTTTTGGTCTAGTGATATCAGTGCATGGCCTCTGCCACCTGCCTTTCCTGTTTCTCTTCCAACCCCACCCCCTCTCACTCCTCTCCCTCTGCCCCTAACCATCTCCAGTTTGGAATGGGCCTGCTTCACTTTCTCGGTCATTATCTGCACAAAATGATCATCTATTGTTTTCTCATCTTTCACAATTGTATCACAGGAAACTCCCCCATCCTGCTCTGCAGTCCTCAGTTCTTTATCCTCAGGTTCCATTTCTTCATGCATTTCTTGAGCCACAGCTTCCATTGATTGGTTTGCTATACTATCCTTCGCTTCTTTACTTTTCAAAGGTTTCTTTTTCCGAGGAGACTGTAATTTCTTTTCACTCTTGGTAAGAGTCTCTGTTCTTTTCTTCTTTTTTGATGCTTTTGAAAAATTACCTGACTTCTCTACATCTTTAGTTTTACTATTTTTCTTCTTGGCATTTGACACCTCTGCAGCCTGTTCAGTATCATCTTTCAATTGTGGTTTGGATTTCTTCACAGTCTTAGCTGTCGTTTGTTTTTTATCATCCTCACTTTCAACAGCTTTTCTCTTCTGTGTTCTCCTCAAAAGTGCATCCTCAGTGTCCATCTCCTCCTCCCCATTACTGTAGTCTTCTTCATTTCTGTCTGTTTCATCCTTCTGCCCAGTACCTTGTGAGGCCCCTTTGACTAATGCCAGTGCTTTTCTCAAACGGTCACTTTTAATCTTGGATGTCTGAACAAAATTCTCTGGCTGGAAGTAGGAGTGGATTCTGCCTTGACTCTGGGGAAATTATTGATCATACATTGTGAGAATAAAATCTGTAGACAAGGAGCATATCAAGATGCAGGTATATTTATCTAGAACCACCGACTAAACCTCGCTAAAAACAGTCCTTTACGAAAAATACATGACACACTTAACTTATCCAAATATTATAAAAACCACAGAAAATCTGTGGGGTTGCAGAAAGGCTTGAAGCAAAGACAAAATACGGCGAAAAAAAAAAAGTTGCATGAAAACTTGCATAAGAGATAATACAGAAACGATGCAATAAAATGCAAAGAAAAATGGAGGACAAATTGAGCTTTCGATACATTTACCTTCGTCAGCTCTTCATACTACAAATAATGATTGAACAGATAAGAAGCAATGGAAACGAAGCCTTCATCACGTTCATAGACTACAGCAAAGCGTTCGACAGCGTTAGGCACCATCACCTGTTCGATATAATGATTAAGATGGGATTCCCGAAACACCTTGTGACCCTCATCGCTGCACTATACCACGAACAAAAGGCAACGATTAGATGGAACAATGAGAACTGTCCATATTTCAACATCGAGAAAGGAGTCAGACAGGGTTGCATACTTTCACCTCATCTTTTCAATATTTATACTGAGCAGATCATGAGAAACGCAGACATAGAAGATATGGGAATAAAGATCGGAGGCCGAAACATCACAAACCTTCGCTACGCTGATGACACAGCTCTTATGTCAGATAACATCACCAGCATGAAAAGAGTGTTGCACAGAGTGGATGAAGCGGGCAAGACAGCAGGCCTACACCTAAATGCTAAGAAAACGAAAGTCATGCATACTGGAACAGGGCACCATGAACACCAGGAGATACTAGTAAACAAAACAGCACTAGAAAAAGTGACTGATTTCAAATACCTAGGATCACATAAATCGCAAGATGGAAGCTGCTCAAAGGACATAAAAACAAGGATAGGAATGGCAAAGCACAAAATGGTTCAACTAAACAACATTTGGAAGGATAGAGGCACACCAACGGACCTCAAAGTGAACATACTTAAGTGCTTGATCTGGCCAGTCCTACTATATGGTTGTGAAGCCTGGACACTCAAAAAGGCAGACATAACAAGATTGGAGGCAGCTGAAATGTGGCTTTACAGAAGGCTACTCAGAATAAGTTGGACAGAAAGGAGAACAAATACAAGCATCTTAGAACAGCTTGGCACCACCAGAAGAATAACACCTGAAATAAATAAAAGAAGACTTGCATACATCGGCCACGCGGCCCGAAACAAAAGCACGGCCCTTATGATATCAATCCTTCAAGGAAAGACAGAAACAAAGAGAAAACAAGGAAGACCACCCATTACATATCACGATAACATCAAGAAAGTCAGCCAGCTGGAAATAAGTGAACTAACTAGGAAAGCTAGGGACAGGGTTGGGTGGAGGAGATTTTGTCGTGACATCCACTGTAGCAGCTAACATCGATGACGATGAAGCCGACAGGTGACAGGTGACCTTCGTCAGGAAAAAAAAAGTAACGGCGGAAAATTGCATTTTTTTGTTTTTTCATTATTTTGTCTTAACTTTTCCAGTGTTGTGAATTGGTTTAAATAACAATACTTAAAAAACCTACAGAAAATCTGTAAGGTCACTTTGGAGTGCCTTTCTCCATGTGGAAGGACTCGCAACAGCTGTACAGGTAGCTGTATTATAATTGTTTTTATCAACATTGTTTCAACTGTAAAGTTGTTTTTTTTAAAAACCTGATGAAGGTCTCTGAAGACTGAAGGCTTGTGTTTTTTTTAAATTATTTTTTTTAACCTCTTTCATTTTAAATTCTGTTGTGATCCATTGTATGGTGTCTTCACAGCTTTTTCTATAGTGAGGCTTGCAATATACCTTTTTTCTTTACCATACATGTATTTTAACTTTAATTAACATTGCATTGCTAAGAAAAAAAAAAGGACAAACAAATAAAATGAAATAAAAAAAACAACAACAGAGAAATCTATTACATTTGATGAGAAGAATGGTTTAACCGGTTCACAGTACTGTGTCAAGATGACCAAATTTATGTATTACACAGCCATATCTAGACCTGTGACAATACTGACATGCAGGTGCTGTGGTTCACTCATGCTGTTAGTGTTTGGCAACCTCAAGAGAACTGCACTGTCTGGTGCAATTCTTTCACTTTTTACTGTAAAGTTATTCTGCCTTCATGCTCAACGAACACTTTGATTTTCAATGATCTAAAAAACGCTTGGGAATCTTGATTAAATTTTGGAAAGCCATTTTACTTTCTTTGAGTGCTAACATGAAATGACAGACCTGATATCTCCCTCTCCCAAAAAATAATAAAAAAGACACCCATAGTTAGAAGACACCAATGGTCAAGCAAAAAGTCAACAAAATTACTATTTATGAAATAAAATTCATGTCCAGTCCATGCAGAATGTTTAACATTTTGTTGAACATTTCACACCAGTTTGTTTTCAATGAAGCATCAATTTGCCTAAATATATCCCCTCACCTGTTTCTTGTTCAGCTGCTTCATCATTGGTAGGAGAGTCTGATCTGTCTTATCTTTTGGCCAGCCAAATTTAAATTTGGCAAAACTGAACAGTAAATCAAGGAAATTTGATAATCCTGCTGATGCTAAAATAAGCACAACCAATATGTGCACAGAAATGTAACATGCACGCCTGGTTAGCTGCTAGATAAATCACTGGGAAAATATGCACAAGTATAAAAGTTATTTTTGTTGGTTGGTACAGTTTTATTTCTACTTCTGATTTAAACAAGCATGGTGAAATAAACAACTATGTAGCCATTACAGCAAATGAAGCACCTCATGACAACCTACTTAAAATAATGGTAGTCACCTGATGTCCGTAAATAGAATTGGCTACACATCCGGGCTTGCATAACCGGATGTGTAGAGAGTGCGTTCTTGCCATGTGCGATTTCACGGGCAGGTCACCAGTGCGACGGTGGAAGATAAATTTCAATGTTGAAACTTTACAAGCCTTTAAAATCAACTAGTTTCGATCAGTTTGTGATTATTCACTTGGGAGTCAGTGTTATGAACATTGGCAGATGGCCGAGATAACGTGGCCGAGTGAAAATTGACAATTTTACCATAGTGAAGACCTACACGGTCGATCATGTCAACTGTAAACAAGGGAACTGGAGGAGTAGATAGCATAGATCTAGATCTAGATAGGCCTAACTTAACCACACAGAAAATAGAATCAGTTGTGAAATCCGAGGGAAGTGAAACTATAACTTCAGACTTATAACTCTAGATTGTCGTTAGTCGAATCTAAAATTGAAACAATAGAACAATCTACACACTGTGAGGCTACACAAAATGAAACAGGGCCAAGACCCGAACAGAACAGTACTAACCAAAGTGCCAGTCCCTCGGCTATCGGAGCCGCAGCTTCTGACATATTAAAGGAGTTCGAAGCGGTGAAGGAATCCGTTTCCAGAATCGTCTTGCCTCCCGCATTAAAAGTACATGATTCCCAAGTGGGAATTAAACAAGAACATAAACAGGCACTTAAAATCCTATCCAAATCAGCCAGGTTCACAGAAACAGGGCTAAAGCTATTATCAACGTTCCAGAAAAGAGACAACAATTACATTCTATCAGATGATGATATCAACGCACTTTATGTAACATTTTGTGCTTCTTCAAACTTTCTACAAGCAGAATACGCAAATATCGTGGTCCGCAGCTCCTTTGATGAGGAAACGACGCGCCTCTTTGGCAATCTAGAGAACAATACAGCAGCGTTTAGTGAAAAATCCCTGCAAAATATTCGTGTAGCAGCAGAATTGGCAGCGGTGTCTAACCGGGCCAATCAACGAAAACCTACAAGACCACCATTAAGGGAACAGGGAGGTTTCCGCTTCCACAACGCTAATAATTGGCGCAGCCGGTTCCCAGGACCACGTCAGGCATTCCCAAGGCAGCCCTATAGCCACAATAGCTACAACACATACATGAATCAGAACTTAAGTGGTCGCGATCAATGAACGCTTCCAGTTCCGTAGACTTCTGTGGAGCAAGTTTGCGGTCCCATTTATCGGAATGGGAAAATATTACTTCATCCAATACAATTCTACAGTGGATCTCTGATGGAGTACCTATTCCTTTCAAGATTACTCCTGACAATCCGGTGCACGTGAAAAACTACAAACAGTATTCCCGCGATGAGAGACAATTTATTAGTGAGGAAATTCAGAGATTGTGTAAAGATCAATGCGTGGTCAAATGTAATGAGAAACCCAGATTCGTATCACCTCTGAATGTGGTTCCTAAGTCAGACGGCGGATTCCGATTGATTCTAGATCTTAGAGAGGTGAATAAATTTTGTATACCTAAATCTTTCATTTATGAGGATATTAACACTGTGCTGAGTACTATTGAGCCAGAGGACCAATTAGTGACAATCGACTTGAAAAACGCATTTTATCACATACCCGTATTGGAAGAACACTCATCTTATTTGGGTTTTGAATGGCAAGGACAATTCTACAAATATGTTGTATTACCTTTTGGTGCATGTTTTAGCCCTTACTTTTGCTGCAAGGTGATTAGACCTGTGATCCAATACTTGAGAAATGTTTGTAATCTCCGTATTGTTGCATATGTTGATGACTTCATTTTGGGCGCACATGAGAGAGACATTATTGAACATAGTGCTTTGGTAATAGAGACATTACAACGGCTAGGATGGTTTATTAATTTTAAAAAGTCAGACCTCAAACCTAGTTGTACTAAACAATTTATTGGCTTTGTCATTGACACCAGAACTAGGCCGAACTCCATATTATTGAAAATTCCCCCCAAAAGAATTCAAAAACTCAAAAAAGATGTAAAAAGACTACAATTAAAAGGTAAAGGTACAGCAAGAGCTATTGCTAGGATCTGTGGCCAGTGCGTGTCAATGACAAGGGCAATTTTCCCTGCAAAATTGTTACTTAGAAATTTGTATAGACTTTTGGCTTCAAGATGTTCATGGCAGGAGGTGTTAACTATTGACCAAGCCTCTTTAGAGGATCTAGAATGGTGGTATACATCCTTAGATTCTTGGAATGGTAAATACTACTCTTTAGAGGAACAAAACCGACCCATTTTTCAAATAGCTACTGACGCTTCGGGCGTTGGGTATGGGAGTGTTATAGTCAATTCAGACCACCAAACCCATCGCTGAAAAATGTTCAAACTACAGGGAAATTCTGGCCGTGTACATGTCCCTCCTGGCACTTGTAAACATAGTTCGGGGTCAAGCGGTTCAAATCTTGTCCGAAAATATAACAACGGTCTCATACCTGGCGTGCATGGGAGGCCCGAGCCAACAAATATCGGATATGGCCAGGGACATTTGGTCTTTTGCCATCAGAAACAATATTTCAATCAGCGCCAAATTCCTTCCAGGAATACAAAACGGGGTAGCCGACAGATTGTCCAGGTTCAGTTCCCAGTACGAGTGGTATCTGCCTACCAGCGTATTCAATCTTCTCAACAAAATGTGGGGCCCATTTTCTGTGGACAGGTTCGCAAGCATATCAACGGCCCAGGTGCCCAATTACAACAGCTTGTTCTTAGATCCAATGACATCAGGTGTAGATGCGTTCAGTCAATGCTGGACCAACGAAAACAATTTTATAAACCCGCCATTACGACTCATGCAAAGAGTACTGGACAAGATAGTCATGGACAAAGCTATAGCTACAATAATATGTCCAGCATGGCCAGCACAACCATGGTTTCAAAAGCTAAAAGCAATGTGTGTGTGCCCTCCTGTAAAGCTACCCAAAAGCAAATTCATTTGCATACCTCTGTCAAACAAAACACCAGAACCACTGAAGAACCCAAATTGGAGATTGTTAGCTTGGAAAGTAGATGGAAATCTCATTTAGGTATGGGTTTGGGCTGGTCGGCTAAAGCCTCCTCATATTATCAATTTTATTTGGCCCCTTCTACTTTGAATTTGTACAATAGATACATTGTAATGTTCAAATCTTTTTGTACTATGAATGACATGAAGTTTCCGCCTGACGCACAAGTTAGATCTGCGGTCATTGCTGAATTTTTGTGTGAAAAGGCGGAAAGTTCAGACCGCCCAGAATCTATGTTAACTGCTATTTTGGCAGCACTGGGACATTATTTCCAGGCATTGGACGGGGTGCCATTGCCTGTATGGTTACACAACTTGAAACATGCACTGATAAGATCATGCTCAGTTCAACCTAAGGGGCGCACTCCATGTATGCCCATAAAACCAGTGATCGAGCTTTTCGAGTCATGGCCCGATAACTGTCAGTTGCCGCTGAAAAAATTACGTCAGAAGTCGATAGCTCTTCTTGCGTTGTGCGCGATGTGCCGACCGTCGGACTTAACTCGGTTTAACAGAGAACACATTGTCTTCAACTCAGACAATTCAGTAACTCTCATTTTCTTTGGTTTAAAAAATGACAAAGACCGAAAAGGATTCGAGGTCTGTCTTCAGTCCGCTTTGAATAAAAAGAGTGACCCAGTGGCATGCTTAGAGATATACATGAAACGGACCGAATTATTAACAAATGGCCAAGGTCCTGTGTACCTTACAATTACGCCGCCTTACAAAGGCTTGAGTGTTGCTAGCGTTGCAGACATTTTACGCGACACAATCAAAGACGCCAATTTAGGAGACAAGTTCACTCCACGTTGTTTTCGAACGACAGGAGCGACCGCATCAATCAGCGCAGGAAATGATCCCGATGTCACCAGGCAATTAGGGCGCTGGAGAAGCCAAGAGGTATTTTTCGACCCGTATGTTTATCCACTGCCGAAGAGCACGTTTACTGATAACCTTTTGTCCGCTGACACTTGAATCGACTTACTCTGTTTTTGCATAGCATTGACATGAGCAATGATATCGCTACACAAGTGTAAAATATTTTAGTGGTTTAATTTACCATCTTTTATTAATTAGTCCTTTTATTTTCTTCATTTGCTTTTTGATACATTAATATTTTGTGGAAGTTCATTATTGTTAAACAGGTGGTGTTACTGATGAACACCCAACCGCTTCATCCTCTCTATCTTCATCCTCTCTATGAGCCACTACAGTGGCTTCACGATAGAGCGCGATGAGCCACTATAGTGGCTTCACGGTAGAGCGCGATGAGCCACTACAGTGGCTTCAGGGTAGAGTAGTATTGTTCCAAATACTTTCTGATCCATGTTTTTAATGTGTGATTTTCGTTTGCTACTGAAATGGACTGCTTTAGACCTCCACTAGTCACGACAAAGAGGACAGCGAGAGTGATTTCGATGACCAAACTTCTGAAGAAGAAATCAGTGACCGTTCTGATGTTAGTGATTATGGTGAGCAGATATTTTGTTTTGTGTTCAATTTCATTTGAAACGTTCTTTTTTATATTTGGAATAATAATTCAGCATTATGAAAGGACTTGTAAGGTCTTGTGGTGGCTTGAAGGGAACAGGTAACAAGCCAAAGCATTTAGGTCAGCACTTAGTGGACAGTGGTCAGGGGAACACTCTACTGTTTTCAAACATCAACACAAACTTGCTATGTAAGATACTTTGCTTGCAAAACATTCCTTGTTCAATACTCTTTGTGAAAATGTATACTTTTTCGTGTATCAGGTTGTGAATAAAGACACCATAAATAAATTTAAAGTGTACGTGCATCAGCAGTTCTTTGGTAAAATTTCAACTACATTTCTTTACAACACAAAAATTTTTTTATCCCGCGCTAAGAGGGTTAATGAGGTTCCAAGCCGAGTAACGAAATGAAATCTTATTATCTCCCCAAAATATTTTTCTTGTGTAAATTATACACAACAATAAATGAGAAAGGATACTCTCTTAACATGTCCAAGTCTGGTGTACCCCAGGAAAATGACTCTGATGAATCATCCACAGTTGGATTGAGATATGCATCAACTACAGCCTCACTTGGAAATCCTGCAAGAAATTGTGCAACATTCACATTCATAAACAATGATACTGGTTCTTAACCAGTGCTGTGATCAAACAACATAAATAATTTGTTTAAGTTGATCTTCTGACCAGACAACAGCTGGAATTTTCAATTTTCTCAATGTCTTTGTATTTTTATTTGCTTTCATTTTCACCTTTCACCCAGGCATTGTCTATCCACTGCAGGATGTAGCCCTCCGATAATGACTTCCATTCCTTTCTGTCTGATGTCTTCCTCATCCATGTGGTTCCCCCTCTCTTTTTAATATCATCCTGCTATCTTCTTCCTGGTCATTCTCGTATTCTTTTTCCTGTCTGTGGTTGCCACTCAGTGCAGCATTTTGTCCATCTATTGTCATTCATCCTTCCCACATGCCTGGCCCAATTCCACTTTTACTTTCATTACTTTTAATATTTTCAGTATCAGTGGAATTTGTGTCTAGTTGACTGATTTGCACTTGCACTAGCTGGATACGAATTACGATGAATAATGGGCTGAGCTGATCAAAAAATTAACCGAAAGCAAGATAGAAGCCAAATTACATTGGTTACTCCTGAAATGATTACCTGGAATGACACTGAGGTCCTTGAGACGAGCTCGGATTTTATTCTCTGGGGCTTTCCCAGCCTTCTTTTTAGCCTTGTCCCACCATTGCCTGCAATAAATATTGAGAGAAATTTATACCTGAAATCTCCGTCAACAAGAATAAATGTTGAATATAGACACCATGAATAATATTAAAGCTAAGACAATCAGGCTCCACTGTCAGCTACATTTTATAAACACCATCTGTTCTTAATATTCGTCTCTCTAAAAAGTAACAAGTCCTCAATTTAATGGTATAGAATGGCTTCCCCTGAATCAAAATAATCAGAATCTACGGTCCTCCCAGAATATCTCCATAATTCTGAGCCTATGGCTGCTGGCTCACTCAGTCATGTGTATTTTGCGTCTGCGTAGACTCAGTGGGCAAGATCTCTGTCTCTGTCGGCTGACTCAAGATAGTTTTGACACCCCTAAACCCGTGAGACAAACTTGTTTCATTCTTGCCAGTGCAAGAGCTGCCATAAAACTCCTTGGTTCACATCTCACACTATCATTGGGACAAAACAGACTTGACTCAGAGTGCCACTAGCCTTTGGAGTATCGCACAGACAATTTTCAGCGAATTTGGGTCAAATATTGGAAGCATTATAAGGTAAATAAATTAGTAGGTAATATTCACATAAAGATAATTCCCAAAACCTCACACCATAGTACATCAAGCCTGCTGATTGGTCACCCACCGAAACATGTACAGTCCTTCAAGTCCCTCCCCAGGGAATTCTGCCATGATCTCTAGGGCTTTGACTGGCCCCACCCCCTGAATGCCCTCAGTGTAATCACTCCCACACAGCAAAGCTATGTTGATCAACTGACTTCTGTCAAGCCCTGCCAGATTAAACAATGAGACTATGAGCAAAAAAAAAGTTTCAGGCCCTCTAAGGATTAGAGAAAAGGAAAAAAAAGCAAGAGCAACTAGTAGAGTGCCCGCGATTTCGCGGGCAAAAAGACTCAGTTAAAATGGTAAAGGCAGGAAGAAAGAGAATAAAAGCACAACATGTTATCTTGAATACTGAACTCACCAAACATTTCTACTGGATCAGTGCTGCATGGTACACCACATTATCCGTGTGGCAGGGTATAGGTCTATATATATACTCTCACGAACGGATTGATGTCATGAAGAATGGTGGATATTTTGGTGACAATGTTCTGTTGTAGGTGACTGAACCAGTGGAGTCTGTTTTCAATTTCATTTTGGGTGTCATGAATGTAAAGTTGTGAAAATTTAGGGTGATGATGGCTTGGTTGTATCTGTCCGATTCTGTGGCATACCGCACCGTTTATACGAAATGAGTACACTCCAGCTGGCAACACATCTTCATTGACGCCTAGAGATGCAAATGCAAATGAAGAATTGTAAGAACGAATACGCTGTCGAAAATTTTTGGATTCTTCACTGTCTCCTGTAAAGTAAAAGAGCTTCATAAGTTCCTCAGGGAGAGGCTGGAGAGGGGGAAGCATAACCTGGCCATTAGCACAGCACATTGAACTACTTTCATCCTTCCACAACTTTGCTGTGCAAAACTGACATGGCCTTGTCATTGCTCCGAGATGATTAAGTTCTACGTGCTCATGATCTGCATCGCCATCGGGGTCTTTGTCTGGATCTAAAACACGTGGTTCCAGAATGTGTGGATCCAGATCTAGATCTAGATCTACTACATGATGCGGCTCTACAGGCTCACCTTGATTTAGAGCTACATCTGGGT
Organism: Onchidella celtica; assembly: GCA_963931925.1. NCBI lineage: Eukaryota > Metazoa > Mollusca > Gastropoda > Systellommatophora > Onchidiidae > Onchidella > Onchidella celtica. Next base: position 30,880,314 of record OZ007580.1, on the reverse strand, counting down.
CTTGAGGTGGATCTAAATGTAAATTATTGACAGAATAACGTAGTCGGCGTCTTTTTCGCGTTTGCTCTGCTCTGGTGGGCATTTTGGCACTCTACACTCGTAGCATGGTTTGGACTGGCCGCCTCGTTTATCGACAGGAAGTTTGCAAGAAATTGGGATTGTCCACATTTGGCAGTGTGCTACGATGATTTTGGTTTTGTTTTTTTTGTTCTTGTTGTTGTGGGTTGCGATTCTTGATTACTTATTTATTTTTGTAACGGGGATATTTATACAGGAAATTTTGATCGAATAGTTTTTGTTTGTCTATTTCTTCGATGCAAATATTAGGGGTTTTGAATTTTTTTTTTTTTCTTGGTTGCAAATATGACTGGTCAGCGAATAAATCTGGGTTTATCAAAGGGAGCCAAAAAGAGGGTCCTTGTATTTCACATTTTTACATATTTTTAAAAAGACTGTCTGAAACTTGAATAAACTCAATGGATCAATACCAAAGCGATTGCACTGGATTATAAGCCACTTGCGAAAATTAACTTCATAATTTTTGAAACTTTCATTTAGGCTGCAGCTTTGAGCAAAAAAAGGGCTAAAATTGTACCACAATGCATTACTCCCGCCACTATTTTTTTTTATAATAGATAAGAAGAAGCAAAGGCAAGATGATAAACAAGAAGACAAAACAAAAACAACAAGAAAAGTGAAGTGCAAATGCTTAACCCTCGTCCCACGCTGAGTGAACTCGTCCATGTAACGCCCCGTGCGAGGATAGCCAGCGGCCAGTCAGCCGATCGTTCACGTGTTGCCGATAACCTCGGCGGTCGGGTCAATCGCGTGCATCATGTTTACTTTAGGACACAATAACAACAATAGTGGTGGATAAATCGTAAGTGACCCCTCTGATATTTGGATAAAGTACTTGTGATGATATACAGTAAATTCTATTGTTAAATGGAAGGCCCAAAATCAAGAATTTTCTGCATTTACATGCCGTTTAACACACGTTTTATCATTTTCCCAAGACCTCTGTGCTTTTTCTGTCCCAATATAGTGGCCTCCCGCAGGACGAGGGTTAAAATGTTAAGCCTCCAAAAAGAAAGATCGCTACACCTGAAAACCAAAGTCAAAACTCATTCATCAACTTATAAGAACTGTCAATTAGTGAGACAATTAATGTTGCATTTATTGTTTCAGGCAAATGGAAATGTGCACAACTAGAATAAACCATAATTATCAGGGATGTAAGAGGCCCTTCAGTTAAAAGTTAGAAAATCTCCAAACCACCCATACATGTAATTGCTGCATAACACAGCTGCAATGAACCAGATTCAAAATTCAGTAAAACAATGATTATATAAATTGTGAAACTGCTGAAAATTGGCAGACTTCATTTCTGAATTATGGACAATGCAGGCCACCTTGAAAAGAATATGTAACATTTGCAGCAAGCTGGTAGATACAATTTACCTAATTGTAACTATAAGTTGGATCACACTCTGTCAGCAATAAAAGAACGGGAGACCCGTTCATGAAATGACATATTCTATCAATTTGAGATTGGGTGGTGATATGACATATTCTATCAGTTTGAGACCAGCTGATGATATGGCACATACATTTATATACATATCTATCAGTTTGAAGCTAATGTAATAATATATTCCATCAACTGACAGACTTACCAAAATGGTTACGAATATTGTCATATGAGATAAACTCAACAAGTTTATTCTGATTAAAGAAGTTCTTGTACACCTTGCCACCACCAAATAGCCAGATGTCACTGTCGTCTGTGATCGTTCCCTGTGTTTGTTCAGTGTTATCCAGATATGCACACTGTGCCTCTGCTTCCATTGGACTGATGATGAATGGGATGCCAAACAACTTCAGAAGTTCCTAAATACAGAAAGTTCAGATATTTCCCATTATGCATTGTGTCATTTGTGGCAAAAGACTGTATGTAATGTCAAAAACAGAATTTTACAGAGATGCAAGAATATCTTTTTCCATTGTGCTGCATTTTACTGTACCTGCAGTTTCCATTTTATTGCTGTTGAAAATTATAACCCACATTGATTTGAAAGAGTAAAAATTTCATTCTATTAAATGACACTACGAAGTGAATTTGACCTGAATTTGTTTGTAACATGGCACTAGTTGCAAAAATAAATATTTTCATTTGAGAAATCATAATTTCACAGATTCAAAATTTCCTATAGAAGAATAAGACAGCCATTCTACTCTCTTTGAGAGGTAATGAGAGGCCTGATCCTCCCTTCTTCCCAAAAACAAAAACAACAAAAAACGAAGAGAAAAAACCTGGTGGAAGATATCAATAGAGTTCAAAGGCAGCAAAACTTTTCTTATTACCTTTTCCACTTTGCTTTAAATACAAAACAATGAATTTATACTGATCTCTCACCTGTGCTTCCAGATTTATCTGTTCAGTGACAGATGTGGCCATTCTGGTTTGTCGACCTCGTTCTGACAGCAATGCCGATCTCTCATTGTTAAGCTCCATGTTGATGTCCATCAGGTCATCCTGTTGAGTTATGGGTGTTGAGTTGTAATTTGTATTGCAACATGATGCAGATATTCAATCAATCAACTACCTAGTGGGTGTAAGATTCGCTGGGCAGTTTAGTAATTTTTTAAGTGGATTAATGTCTTCTGGTCCAAACTAATAGTGTTGCAAAAATATTAAATGTTGTTTTTTCACCATTTTCTCAGTTGAAATTCCCAACATAGATCTTGTTTCATGGTGGTTATGATTTATAAAAAAATTACTTATTTCAACAATGAAACTGCAAAGTTTCAAATGAAATGATAATATCTGATTATCAATGTTAAATATTATAATGATCTGATAAATAATGAATTTTAACATAAAGAACCATTTTGTCATTTACAGATTTACCTCATTCAACGTTCGAAAGTATGCATCAGCTTCATCATCAATTTCAAAATCTTCTGGCTGCAGCCTGTCTTGAACCAGTTTGGTGGGAGACACATTCTCCACGGCTTCTTCTACTGCTTGATGTCCAGGCAGGTTTGGTGTGTGACTGTCATCCTTTTGGGTTGTGTGAGTTTTTGTGTGAGAGTTTATGGCTGCATCCTCTGAAACCTGACTGTCTGTATCCATGTGTTGGTCAAACAGGTCTTCATCTGGGATATTCGTGGGTTGGTCAAGTCGTTGGGTAGGTAAAATGCCCCTGATTTCAGTGTCTTGCATCACAACTGTGCTCTTCTGAACAGAATCCTTCATCTTCTCAGATAGATTGGTATTTGCCTCAGTTGGTAAAACTACTGGTGCTACCTCCTCAAGGCTATTTTGTTCATCATCTTCACTCTCAGAATCTACACTCTGGACACATTCAGACATCTGTGATGGAGGATCGTGTGAAGAAATTGTGTTAGCAACTTTAAATGTTAGATCAGTTTTGTCAATGATATCATCTTTGGGCAGAGTGCTAGAGGCTTTCTTCAGGCCAGCACTATTACCATCTGTATCTAGTGTCGACACTGAAGACAGAGCTTTTTTGGCAGATATGTTGCCTTCGTCTTTGGCTATCTGCAGTGACAATTCTATGGCAAGTTTTAAATCTTCATCACTGTCTGACAGAGAATCAACATTATCAGCACCAGTCTCCTCACTAACATGAATTATCTCCTTGTTTTCAGAGGTTGATACTGATTTTGAACTGATGTCATCTCTGGTTAATACATGTGTTACATCTTGCTCCCCATCTGCAGAGTCTTCTCTGATAAACCCACCACTCTTACTGAAATCTTCATGTATGTCATTTGTCACTTTGGGCTCCACTTCCACTACAGTTTCATCCAAGTTTCTCTTTTTCTCTTGCAGCTGGCTCAGAATGTCATTTAAAACACTTTTACGTTTTGCTGCTGCATCACTTTTTCCTGCATCGCTGGCATTGAATTTCACTTCATCTATTTTGGCATCTTTATCACTGCTAATAATTGCCTGGCCACTAGATACTGCATTGTTCGCTGATGCAGAAACAATGTTTTTACTTGCGATGCTGGTATTTTCTGTCTCCTTGGCAACTGGTTTCTGCCTGGGGATCGTTGTCTCTGTTGTTTCAGTAGATGGGGCAAATACACTAGCAGGGAACAATTCATCTTCTTCAACGGGCAAACTGGGATCCACAGTCACCTCAATAAATCCTTCATCTGCACAGGGAATAAATGGATAGTAAGTGAATAAAATAAAATAATCAGACATGATAACACTGAAAGAAAGAAACAAATTCCTTACAAAAAGGGCCCATCCATAAAGTTACAGGCTCGATATTGGCAATTTAGATGTCACTGACATATATAGATATTATAAATATATATATCATCTTTCAAAAGCGGGTTATGTTGTTTTCAAAAGGAGGTTTAATCCACTTTCAAATAGCAATAATAATTATTATCCACTGTTTAAACTCAGATATATGATTGACCTTGTCTATTCTGTACTAATGAAATATAAAACAATGTTATGATGTACACATCATCATTCCTAGCTTAAGGAAAAAAACCCAGGTAAACTTGTTCTTCAGCAAAGGCCTTACAAATTGGATTGAAGTAGTGTAAAAGTTTAGCTTCTTGTACTATTTGCAAATTTCATACTGATGACTAATTTTTATACCTTCTGAACTGGAATGGCTGACTGCCTCTGCTGGTTTTTCACCATCCTTTAGTTCTACATCCTCCTCGTCACTGGATATAATTTTGGTTTTCTTCGATGTTTTTCCCATTGTCTTCCCACCATCTTTGCTTTTCTTTCCCTTTCTGAATGATATCTGTTTGTGAGCTCTTCTCCTCCTCATACGCCTCGAAATGATTTCGTCCACATCACTGTCTGAATCTGAAGACACTATCTTTCCTTGCTGCTTTTTTGGTTTTGTCTGCGATACATCATGCTGTTGTGTTTCTCTGAAATAACTTCCGCCATATGCATCATCTCCTTTCTCCATTTTTTCCAGCTTCACTAGTTGTTGTACCTCATATTTCAAAGCTTCCTCTTCCTGCTTCTTTTTCGTCAACCCTTTAATCAGGACATAGTGTGAGGCATCCTCTGAAACAATTCTTCTTGCTTCGACATCATCTCCATAGTAATCATCACCCATGGAATATGTGATATCCCCAGCAGTTTTTGAGGACATCTCCTTGCGTACTTCTTCAATGCGAGTGGTCAGCTTGCTCTGCTTCATCAATTTTTTCAGTTGATAGGAAGAAAAGTCTTCAGATTTCTGTAATGAGCAGCCATGCAGCCAGAGATTAGACAAAACCCTTCTTTTTGTATCAAATTCACAGATGTCATCAAATATGATTCTCTCTCATAGTACCTTAAACCGGGATCTTAAGTGTATGTTTTTTCTACCTTTATTAAAGTTGGTCAAGGCAGTCTGTAGATCATATGTAATTTCAAAACCAGAGAGTGAAACAAAAGAGTATTTTCAAATATTCATGACCCCTACATCTGATTTTGCTTTATGAAATCATACTGACATTATCGTTGCCAAGAATCAATCAGGTGAAAGATAAAAATGTATTTTTCAGAATAAAGCTCTTCCTGTGCAAATGTAAATTGTATTTAAGCATGTCTTAAATATTGGCGAACATGACTTTGGAATTTGTCATGTTCACTATGGTTACTTAAATTTGTAACAACCAATGAATAGAACAAGATCCAAATCTCAGAAACATTAAGGCAAACAGAAAACATGCAATATGAAGGAGACAACGAAAGCATATTTCTCCACAAACCTCCGGCATCTTTGTAATGCGGCTGAGACTGTGGTATTTCCTCTGTTCCTTCAGTTCACTGAGGACCTCATGCTGAAGTTCCATGGGCAGAGACTTGAATTCCTCTGAGTCTGGATGAGTGTCAGACAAGGCTGCTAATCCTTCCTGTCGTAGCAATAAAATACATCAATAATGATGCCAACATGCATATTGTCACCTTAGAATTGCCATATTCCATTCTTTGAAAATTTCCAGATGCCTCAGCAATGAAGGAAAAATTTTTCTGAAAAGCCAAAGCAACCCAAAGTGTTTCACAATCCCTAATGTACTAAATATGCATTTATGCCTAGTATTCAAATGTTTTGTTTAATGTTATTATATAAGAACTGTATGGCCTGGGAAAGGGTCAACATGGTTTAAGCAAGAGACTTGTTTCCCTAAAGTATCAAATACTTAGCTTTTAAAGATCAAGGCTGAATGGCTAAAGAGCTATACTATACTCTAACAAAGTGTTCATTAGGCTGACCTTTATCCAGTTTTCCTGAATTTCAAAATCTCTGTCCCATTCCTCAGCATTCATTGTAAGTCTGAATGGATAGAGGACAAACACATGTTGTTATATTGCAATAAATAAATTTCAAAATTCAAAATTCATTGTTTTGGATTATTATACTGATTTCAAGTGTGGGACACATTTAAAAAAAAAAAGAAAAAGAAAGGAAATGGAAAAAGAAAACGAAACCAAAATGTCAAGTCCGTTAATGCCATTGGACAATTCACCTCCTGTCACCTGTCGGCTTCATCGTCATCGATGTTAGCTGCTACAGTGGATGTCACGACAAAATCTCCTCCACCCAACCCTGTCCCTAGCTTTCCTAGTTAGTTCACTTATTTCCAGCTGGCTGACTTTCTTGATGTTATCGTGATATGTAATGGGTGGTCTTCCTTGTTTTCTCTTTGTTTCTGTCTTTCCTTGAAGGATTGATATCATAAGGGCCGTGCTTTTGTTTCGGGCCGCGTGGCCGATGTATGCAAGTCTTCTTTTATTTATTTCAGGTGTTATTCTTCTGGTGGTGCCAAGCTGTTCTAAGATGCTTGTATTTGTTCTCCTTTCTGTCCAACTTATTCTGAGTAGCCTTCTGTAAAGCCACATTTCAGCTGCCTCCAATCTTGTTATGTCTGCCTTTTTGAGTGTCCAGGCTTCACAACCATATAGTAGGACTGGCCAGATCAAGCACTTAAGTATGTTCACTTTGAGGTCCGTTGGTGTGCCTCTATCCTTCCAAATGTTGTTTAGTTGAACCATTTTGTGTTTTGCCATTCCTATCCTTGTTTTTATGTCCTTTGAGCAGCGATTTATGTGATCCTAGGTATTTGAAATCAGTCACTTTTTCTAGTGCTGTTTTGTTTACTAGTATCTCCTGGTGTTCATGGTGCCCTGTTCCAGTATGCATGACTTTCGTTTTCTTAGCATTTAGGTGTAGGCCTGCTGTCTTGCCCGCTTCATCCACTCTGTGCAACACTCTTTTCATGCTGGTGATGTTATCTGACATAAGAGCTGTGTCATCAGCGTAGCGAAGGTTTGTGATGTTTCGGCCTCTGATTTTTATTCCCATATCTTCTATGTCTGCGTTTCTCATGATCTGCTCAGTATAAATATTGAAAAGATGAGGTGAAAGTATGCAACCCTGTCTGACTCCTTTCTCGATGTTGAAATATGGACAGTTCTCATTGTTCCATCTAATCGTTGCCTTTTGTTCGTGGTATAGTGCAGCGATGAGGGTCACAAGGTGTTTCGGGAATCCCATCTTAATCATTATATCGAACAGGTGATGGTGCCTAACGCTTTGCTGTAGTCTATGAACGTGATGAAGGCTTCGTTTCCATTGCTTCTTATCTGTTCAATCATTATTTGTAGTATGAAAAGCATGTCAGCGGTTCCTCTGTTGGTCCTGTAACCAGCTTGACATTCTGATAGTTCCTCTTCTACCTTAGATTTCATTCTGTTGAGTATGATGATGAGCAGGATTTTGCTGGTGTGACTGATGAGGGCGATGGTTCTATAATTTCCACAGTCTTTGACATTGCCGCTTTTGTATAGCATGACGAATTCTTGTAGCTTCCAGTCTGTTGGCCATTCATTTGTCTGCCAAATTTTGCAGATATTGGACAATTACTTAGTAAAAATTATATCTGAAATAGAAAATTAACATAGACATAGCAAGAGAAGAGATTTTTATGGGAAAATACAACAATTGCAAATGTTTTGGCTGATCCCAACAAGAAATGAATGTCACAAACCTGTTATGAATACTCCCAGAACAATGAGAACAATGAAATGCAATAAAAAATATGATGCAAATTTACTTGACTGCTCATTATCAGGTTTTGTGAGTTTCCAGAAGACAAAAACAGCATCAATAATGTACAGGTAAAAGTAAAACTGTAAGAATTCAAAGTGGATGCAAAAAACATATTAAAAGAGTGACATAATGCTAACGGTTCAATATTCACCTGATCTCTTCTGACTCGGGTAAGGGGGTTAACTCAAACATGTCATTTTCTTCTTTATTACGTCCTCTCCGAACACCTGGTACTCGTTTCGGAGGGCTGTCTGAATTACCAAGGGCTTGTTTGACAGCTTGGCTTTTGATAAGGTTCTGCATCAATTTTGACGCAATGTCACTGCTCTCTCGTTCTGCCTCAATCTTTCTGTCACGCCTTGCTGCCTGTCCAGTTGTAACAGAGACAGAGTTGCATTAAAAATAAAATCAATAATTATATGAAAACTATGGCACACGGAACAGATGTCTTTTTTTAGTGGAAAAATTCTTAACATGATAAAAGTGATTGCATCCTTTTTATTTTCACCTACATTTACACTGAACTGACTTTTAATGCAACATGTGTATAAGACTTTATGAGTGAAATAGGAACAGGATAAGTGTACCAACAAAGTGAATGTGGCCCACATAATTCCAAAGAAATTATTACCAAATTTACATCACATTGATTCTTCTATTAGACACAGTTTGTCGGCATTACAGCAGTAAACATTGTTAATGTGTGTGATCTATGTTTCATAGCTTTTCAAGTTCCCTTTCAACCATTTGATTAAATTTAAAGAAAAGTATTTATGGAGCAAAATAATAAAATAACCAACCAAAGTTTGCTTCTTTAGGACAGGCACACCACCATCAAACACAAACACAGGTTTGATGCGATAAAACAAAAGTTTGCAAACTCTTGAGAACAAACCCTGGGGATGAACGGATAAATTCACTTCAAATCTATGAAAACATTCAAATTCTAAATTAAAATCTCCAATAGTTCTGGGTAATACTAATAGGTTACCAAAAAGTTTCAGCACCAGCTAAATTCAGGATAAGGCTGACCTGTTGTTTCACAGTATAGAAAGAACAAATATATACGAATAACTCGTCCTTTTCTACGGAAAATTAATGAAGTAAGAAAGATTATTAAATCACTTCATAAATTATGGTAATATATAATGGCTGTAATTTGTACAGTGCACATTGTAATCTCTCATTCTGATTAATACATGCGATAATTAATAAAAAACTCAAAACTGATGACCTTCAGCAGTGATGTTCTTTTGAATACCAATGAAAAAAATGATAGTCCTCTTACCAACCCAATTTCACAAGCACCACAATTTCAAATGTCGCCAACAAATAATTGTGAAAGAAAACCAAAGAATGACACTGATAATAAACATAACCAATGACTGTACCTGAAGATGTGCATTTGGCAATGGGTTGCCATCTTTATCTCTCATGCCTTTCATAGTCTGATGGAGCCAGATGCTGACATCTTTGTTTTAGTTAAGACATTTAGAACTATACTCTGTCAGAAATAGAACATTTTCACAGAACAAAAACATGCAAATAATGCAAGTGAAGATAGAGACTGTTTGATGAGCAAATCAACGTAAATGTAGCACCTTCTGTGGGTGTTATACTATATCAAAAGCATGCAAGTTTTTAAGCAAATTAAAAATGTTTAAATTTATGGATAACTCCTTGAATAATTTCCAAGTTCCATTGTATTCTATTGTACTTACAAGCAAGACAGTAGCAAACTTTCGAGCACGTTGATTCACTTTCATGTTATACTTGATCAATTTAAGTTGTCTGAAATATTTTTTTTGCTTCTCATAGGCTCAAGTTCATGAGAAGTTAGGTGTCAACAATGTGTTGCAAGAGGTCACAATACAAACAATGTGTTTCAGATAATGAAAGTCTGAGGTGACAAAGATTTAGATCTAAACATTGAAAATGGCTGGGCTGAGATGCAGTCACTCCAGTCTTTGTGCCCTTTGTTCAGGTTCATTGGGACATCAGGGCTGAACAACATGGAGCTATTAAAGTATTAAACTAGATCTAGATCATAAGCCTGTTGAATTCTTCATTCAATTCTGAATAATTGTATAACTTTTTTTTTTTACTCATCTTTTCAAACAGATATACTGTGAAATTTTAAAAATGATGTTAAGAGACTGGAGCTTGTATGTAGGCCTATGTTGTTGGGCAGCTAGGGGGCCAAGTGAAGCCTAGCTAGTTATATTGCCATTGATAGAGTTAATACACATTGTAACACAGTTTAAAGGATACCAACAGCCAAAACCTTTCCCTCCAATGACTCCAGAGACACTGGTCGGCCTGCAGGGTGCAAGAGCTGCCACAACCCATGAACACCCATTGTGAGGTGGGTGGCAATTCAGAAAAACACACAATTCACTGTGAAGAAGTAGGCCTAATGCCGAATGGGCCAGAAAAGTTACACAGTTTTGCAGGGGATCTTTCAATGAAGAAATCTGCATAACAAATAAATGTGAATTATTTATACACAAATGAGAAAAAAAATCCTGACTCAACATGTCTAATAGTAATAGTAATAACCAGATCCAGATTTACACACAATACAGAAGTAAAAGTAGAACAAGAAAATGATTAGCCCATTTCATTGACATTGGTTTCATAATATTACAATGTTATAGAGTCTAGATCTCGAAGTGACAACCGTTTAAATGACTGGCATTGTCACAACTTTTTTTCGTCTACCTATGTGTTCTGAGAATTTAGTACAATATATCGAATGACTGCAGTGCACGCAGGCCCCTACCCCAATGTTCTGCGTTGTGCAATTCAGCATATCACTCACAGCCAAATGAATTTCTGTTCGGGAACTTTTCCGATATAATATTTTGATACAGCACGATCTATTTTTATGGATTCCGGACTAAGTTTGCAGCTGATTCTGGTTTCGTTACTCTGTCACACATGCTATAATACTCTCTTTGACAACCCGGAATGAATTTACTTGTATGTGGATTTGCTGGAAAATTGTTCTGCCATACTAATACCGAACAAAATCAGCATGTGACAGTATTTTCACCAAATATCCATTCGGCAACTTTTCCGATCAATGCTTTTGTATTCTGTGTAAGAGATTCTCCATTCACGAGCACCGGAGAAAAACAGCCGCAAACTGGTTTGTTGTCTTGCTCATCCTCATATTAATTTTTTCCTACTAGCATCTTGTTCGCTTGAAATGGGCCAACGTTTGCACTTTTCATTTTGTCTTTAAACGATTTGTATAAGCACTCGAGCGACCGTATTACATACATTCATGTACATTGTTTGTTGAGCTTACGGTGGTGACTATTATCTGTATCCACTAGAAAAGTGGCCCGTTAAAGCCTAAAAATGCTAAATGAAGCCCGATCGCGAACATAATTATAGCCTATAGAATAATGACATTGTCTCTTTGTTTAGTGAAGGGCCATGTTAGACTATCAGTAAACGTACTAAAAGTATCAGTTAAAGGGAAGCAATAAACCCTAAATTGTTTGACTATCTTGTCACTATGGTTATCATTGTTATGTCCCTTATTTTCCCATTAACCCCTTTTTGTTTACATTGTGACTCATTTCTTGTCTAACACTTCCTCTTCCTTTTTTTACCACATGTGAGTGAACCTCTGTGAGGACAGACCTCATGTCATTATTTTGTGAAATAAAATCAACCTCCATCCTGACAAACAAGTGTTATTTTGCTACTACTTGTACAGTCCTTAGAAAGAATGGCCAGTACTGCAACAGGCCACACCATGCATTGGATTCAGATTCTTCCTGCAAAAATAAATGTGACACAATAATTATACGTTTGAATTCACGTGTTCTTTTTGCCATTATTTAAAAAAATAAAAAAAGGAAATTGAACCATTAAGTATTGTTTAGAAAGGCAATTTTCATTTAAAAAAAAGAAAAAAAAGAAGCCCAATCAATGAAAATCTGAATAGGCCAAAAGATGCCCCCCCCCCCCCCCCAAAAAAATCTAATTTAGTGAAAGTCGCAGATGTTGCAGTGGTTCTTCTTCTTCTTCTTTCATAGTTGGCACGTCTAGAAGACGATTCCCCCAACTGCACTTATAGACCATTCTCTTGATTAGCGGAACGGTGTCATAGAGATAGGACTCCTCTGTCGAAATGCCATAGAGTCAAAATAGTGATTTTTCACTCTGACTAAACTAGACTCAGCCATTCTTTAAAATTTGTTTTTCATGTAGCTGATTTTATGGAATTAATGAAGTACATGGCTGTGCTTAAAACGTTAGCGAGTTAGTGAATGGCAAAGATAATCTGGATCACTTATGCCTGTAGGCATGCTGAAGAGTCGCGGAATTATGTGAGAGGGAAATGCATGAGAAAGAATGAAGAATCTTTGGGCAGGCTCTACCGTTTATCAAATAATTTTTTTTTTTTTTTTGTAAACTCAGCCACAGACTAGAAAGAATTTTAAGTTCTTTTAGAATGAAGATAAACATGTAGGTGATAGTGAGACATGATGATAGTTTTGTCGTGTTTATCTTTCCTGACGACAGTATGTCTAGCACCATGAAAGCCACAACAGACGAGATGAACTTCTTCTCAGCCTTATCGCCACTGTAGTGAATTTGTTAGATCTCGGCTCAAAACTTTTTGCCATACACACACAGTAAACGTGTATACTTTCATTAAATTCAAACCCACATCATTACGCTACCTGAAGAGAAAGAAACCCGGAGTCAGGGTGTGTGATGTCTTATTATTAAACAGGTATACGGAATACTGAGGAGTGGAAGGATCAAATTTACTCAAGGGTTGCTATTCAAATTACGGTAATTTAACGCTCTAATTAAAAAAAAAATGCCAGGGGCCTACCAGGTCAGAGCTAATGACAATTATCATGCGTATCAGACAGGCCGTACGCTTTATGTAGGCCCCTATTTATAATTAATAGCGGATAGGTGACCTGACCTTGATCTCAGTTTCAGTCGCTGTTGTCCAGATATTGCTATTGCCAGCGTAATCTGTTACAGAAGCTACAGTTTGCGTTCATTTTCTGTTTGTGAACCTCGGAAAATCCCTGCTGAATGTTGAATTGAACTTGCTGGTGACTGGCCGCTGTGCACATCTCTGGTACCGGTAAGGTTTGAAGGTTCATTCTCTGTCATAAAATGTGGTTTGCACAGTTGTTTTTTGTTTGTTTGTCTGTTTGTTTGTTTTGTTTAGTGTCTACCGTTAAAGCCACGACATTTCAGCGCTACTGCTACGTGTGTTTGCTTACCGAGGCTGTGTTGAGCGGGGTCAGTTTCATGTCCGAAAAACAAAGCAGTGACGACAATCTTACAAAATTCTGTAAGCGAAAATGTTCAATCATTATGTTCTGCTTTTCAGTGACACTGTCATTATGACAATTCATAATTATGATTCTCAGGAACTGCACTTAACAACAAAAGCAACAACAAGAAAAGCAACAGCAATAAACAACAGATGAAAAGTTTCCCAGAACGGGCCTTTTGACTCTTTGGTATGCTATTTATCAGCTCATTGAAAGATCTCCACCCGAAGTACGCATCTAAGTCTCTATAGAGGTGGTGATGTCCGAGAAAAATTCCATTAACCACTGATCCTGAGCCCAAATTTTGCGTTACAAACAAATGCACAATGATAACTTAATGCTGTACGTGTTTATTCTTATTGTGACGAGAAACTTTTCATATTACCCAAAAGGTTCTCCCACGACCGAGTCGGCTATAAAAGCCCAGTTTTCTTTCGGAAAAACAGATAGTGTTATTGGATGGAACTTTATTGACCTGACAGAAGTGCGGAGAAACCAGTTTAATGGACTTCACCTGTAATGCAGTGTTTAGACATCAAGAGGTGAAGAAAAATTACCACTATAGTGGTACCTAAACTTACTTATTAAATAATGCTGCACATTATATTCATCAATGTTTATTGAATCCATGATTGTTCACGTTTTCATTAAGCTTTGTCTTTATAGAATTGTATATCAGTTATATATTATATACATGTATATCAGTGGGCGTGCACCTGTCGGTGCAAACGGCCAGGGCGGAGGAGGTTTCATCTAACCCAACGGCCACATGCTAGGGCACAATGTGACCCTCAGTACTTGAGTCCTTCACATTGGCCCCCGGTAGCGGTGTGGTCATAGGCTTGTTTGCCTAAATCACAGACGAAGAATTGAGCAAACTTCCCGGACGCAGCTTCGAAGCTGGCGGCAGCAGGCCAGTGGTTGATTGATAGGGCAGATGGCAATATACCGTCACTCTGGCCTGGATATCGTGACACAGAGCATCCACCAGTATTGGTGTTCTTTGGTTTGGGTCTTTCACCCTAGTCAGTTGGGACTGCGAGGCTATGGAGTAGCCTACAGGCAGCCGGTCAGGCAATATGACTGTCCCTCTGGCATCCTCCTGCACCTGGATACATTTCCAGTCGTCTTGACCCTGTCTTGCCACTTGGATAAGTTGTGTCCAGGCGAGAGAGTGAGTCTGATGTTTGCGCAGCTCTTTCTCACTAAAAACAAATTCTTTGCGCCAGTCTTAACACTCACCTCGTCTTCTTTCATCTTTGTCTCGTCTTCTTTCCTCTCAAAATTCCAACGGCGATGGGCGAGTGCGGTGGCAGCAGGTTTGGATAGACTGGAAGCTGTTAGCACAGACCTACACGTTGGTGGCTGTGGGCTATGGTCGCTTCATCGTCGATTGAAGTGGAGGCGTGGGGAGGCAGCACCCACAGTAGCTGAGCAGCCTTATTTAAGGATAGCACTGCTCACCTCAACTGAGGAAGGGGCTAGAAAAGGTGCCCTAAAGAAAGCCCACTTCACATCACCCTGACTGGTATACCGCGACCAGTGGGGATCCCCTTTTGCGGTCGAAACAAAAAGAAATTCAGCTTACTCAGGCTAGGAGCCTGGAATATACGCACACTACAGGACAACTCAAACAACCCAGAAAGACGCACTGCACTTATTGCCATTGAGCTCAGCAGGTACAACCTGGACATAGTGGCACTCAGTGAGACCAGACTCGCTGATAGTGGCCAACTCAAAGAGCTCAGTGGTGGATACACCTTCTTCTGGAAAGGCAAGGGTGCAGTCGAACCGAGACAGCATGGTGTTGGGTTTGCAATTAAAAATGACCTTGTCAGAAACTTCCAGTCCATGCCAATTGAAATAAATGACAGGCTAATGACACTCAGGATCCCAGTGGGGAAAAGCCAGTCAGCCACCCTCATTAGCGCATATGCGCCCACCATGACAAATCCAGATGAAGCCAAAGACAAGTTCTATTCTGATCTAGAATCTGTCATATGCTCTGTCCCGGCAGCTGATAAGCTGATTCTCTTGGGGGACTTCAATGCTAGGGTTGGCTCCGAAATCTCAGCGTGGCCAAATGTTTTGGGCCCTCATGGAGTTGGTTCATGCAATAACAATGGGTTGCGCTTACTTACTTTGTGCGCTGAATTTGGCCTGTTCATTACCAACACAAATTTTAGTCTCCTCGTGAGAAACAGAACGTCATGGATGCCTCACCGCTCAAAGCATTGGCATCTCATAGACTATGTCATTGTGAGGAAGACTGACAGAAAGGATGTCCTTGTAACAAAGGCGATGTGTGGTGCCGAGTGTGGAACTGACCACAGACTCATTGTTTGCAAGCTCAGACTAACATTGAGGCGCAATAGACGCCCTCAAGGGAAAGCGCCACCTAAACGCCTAAATGTTTCAAAACTCTGCTCAGCTGAGAAACAGAGCGAGCTCTCATCAGAACTCTCCTCAAAATTGGATTGCGTGACTTTTGACCCTGAGAACATTGAACAGAGCTGGACTGACCTAAATACGACTGTACACTCTTGCGCCAGCAGCACAGTTGGTTTTCCTGTCCGCAAGCACCAGGACTGGTTCAATGATAATGATAATGAAATCAAAGTGCTCATCAAAGAAAAAAATAGTCTCATCCAAGCTCACTGCAGTGACCCCTCTTCCACAGCAAAAGCTGAGGCACTGCGTGCATGTAAGGGTGTACTCCAGAAGAAGCTGAGAAAAATGAAAAATGACTGGCTTGAAGAGCGAGTAAGAGAAACTCAGAAATATGCCGACACAAACAACACTAGAAAGTTCTTTGAGAGCCTCCGAGCTGTGTTTGGACCATCCCGCTCTGGCACTACGCCACTTCTTGCGTCAGATGGTTCAACACGCATTGTTGAATTGAATGCCATAATTCAGCGTTGGGCAGAACATTTCGGAGGTGTGCTAAATCGGCCATCAAATATAAATACTGAGTCCATTGACCGCCTCCCTCAGACTCCTATTAATGCAGGTCTTGCCAAGCCATTCACAGCAAATGAGACCCGAACTGCCACAAATCAGATGTCCTTTAACAAATCACCAGGCGTGGATTCAATTCCTGCTGAGGTGTATGCCTTCGGTGGAGAAAAGCTTATTGAAAGGTTGACCGAGTTGTTCAATCATATGTTGAAAGCAGGGAAGCTGCCACGGGACTTCAAAGATGCTTCAATCATCCATCTGTACAAAAACAAAGGGGACAGCCAAGTCTGTGACAACCATCGGGGAATCTCTCTACTTTCAATTGCTGGCAAAATATTGGCAAGAATGCTTCTGAATCGCCTTCTTGATCACCTCTCGTCAAATGACTTGCTTCCCGAGAGCCAATGTGGCTTTCGTAAAGAGAGGGGAACGGCGGATATGATTTTTGCTGCCAGACAGATTCAGGAAAAATGCATGGAACAAAATAAAGCGCTGTATATCACATTTGTTGACCTCACAAAAGCATTTGACACAGTGTGTCGTGAAGGCCTCTGGAAAATCTTGGCGAAGTTTGGGTGTCCACCCGAATTCATCACAATAGTGCGCCAGTTTCATGATGGCATGCAAGCTGCAGTCAAAAGCAACGGCAGTGTTTCAGAGCCCTTTGCTGTAACAAATGGGGTAAAACAGGGTTGTGTCTTAGCCCCAACTCTGTTCAGCATCATGTTCTCTGCAATGCTACAAGAAGCCTTTAGCTCTCCTCCTCAAGGGGTAAGCATCAAGTACCGAACTCATCATTGCCTTTCTCACCCTGGATCAGGGTATAGGCCACCAACAAACACTTTCCATCCCTCTCTATCATGGGCCAGTCTCTTTACATTATTCCAAGTCTTTCCGCTTCGTTGCACATCATTTTCTCTGGCTCTTCTCCACGTTCCGCGCGGCCTTCCTCTTGATCTCTTGCCCTGGGGATTCCAATCCAATACCTTCTTCGTGATGCTGTTTCCTGGCCTCCTGAGAGTGTGGCCGATCCATCTCCATCGCCTCCTACCAATTTCCTCTCTGACTGGGCTCTGTCTTGTTCTTTTCCATACAATTTCATTGCTGACCTTGTCTGACCATCTGATCTTAAGTAGCTTCCTCAAACATCTGTTGATGAAAACTTGGATTCTCTTTATGCAGGCCTGGGATGCATTCCAAGTCTCACATCCATACAACAGGACTGACTTCACGTTCGAGTTGAATATCCTCAGCTTTGTTTTTAGAGATATATCCTTGGTTCTCCAAATCTTGCTTAAGGACGTAAAAGCTGCCTGTGCCTTTCCAATTCGTGCTTTGACTTCTGCCTCTGTTCCTCCCTTATTGTCAATGATACTACCAAGATAGCAGAAGGACTCTACATCTTCCAGTGGTTGATCTCCTACTCTGACTTGTGCGCTTGGGGGTGCAACAATTTTTAGGACCTTCGACTTCGCAGGATGTATCCTCAATCCAATAGATTCTGAAATTTTGTTTAGAGCTGTAGTCTTTGCTTGCATCTGGTCGTGTGTGTGCGACAATAGTGCCAAGTCATCTGCAAAATCTAGATCGTCCAGCTGTGTCCATGGGGTCCATTGTATGCCATTTC
Source organism: Onchidella celtica (assembly GCA_963931925.1). NCBI lineage: Eukaryota > Metazoa > Mollusca > Gastropoda > Systellommatophora > Onchidiidae > Onchidella > Onchidella celtica. The sequence continues at coordinate 30,862,294 of OZ007580.1, read as the reverse complement.
TTCCTCCACTGGTGTTTTCTTTCATAAGCCAATCAATCACCAGGACAAACAGAAATGGGGACAGCAAACAACCCTGCCTAACACCAGTCTTGATATCAAAGCTGTCAGTAAGCTCGCCATCGTGTACGACTCTGCAACTTGTCCCCTCGTACATGCTCTTGATAAGGTTCACCATCTTCTCTGGGATTCCATAATGTCTCAATATTCTCCACAGTGTTTCTCTATCGATGCTATCAAAGGCCTTCTCGTAGTCAAGGAAGTTCACTATCAGTTGGGAGTTCCACTCTAGCGACTGCTCTACTATGATTCTCAGCGTGGCAATCTGGTCGGTGGTTGATCGATTACTCCTGAAACCAGCTTGCTCCTCACGAAGTTTTGGGTCTGTTGCATTCTGTATTCGCTTGAGAATAATCCGGTTGAAAACCTTTCCTGGGATGGAGAGAAGTGTGATTCCTCTGTAGTTACTACAATTGCTGAGGTCCCCTTTTTTTGGAAGCTTCACGAGGTGTCCTTCCTTCCAGTCCTTTGGAAACTTGCCTCCGATCCAAATCCTCGAGAATAGCGAGTGCAGACCCTCTGCAGCCCCAGCAGAATCTGCCTTCAGCGCCTCTGGTGGGATCTGATCTGGTCCAGCTGCCTTGCCTCGATTTAACTGCTTTATGGCATCATTAATCTCTGCTTTAGTCGGAGGGTCGCAACTGATCGGTAAATCATTTCTTGCGGGTAGAATGTCGGGTGGGTTGCTTGGTGGAGGTCTGTTCAAGAGGCTGTTAAAATGTTCTATCCATCTTTTTGCCTGAGCTTCCTTTCCAAAAATAGCCTTCCTGTTGTAATCCTTGACAGGAACTTCAGGTTTTCCATATTTTCCAGCAAGAGTCTTTGTAGTCTGGTAGAGGATCCTCATGTGTCCTCCTGTTGCTGCCTTCTCTGCTTTCTCTGCTGACATTCCTATGAACTCCTCTTTGTCTTTTTTAATTGATTTTTTGACCTCTTTAGCTGATGCTCGGTACTCTTCCTGGTTACCAACTCTTGAGCTTCTTGTACGACTTGCATTTACCTGTTCTTTTAGATCTCTTCTTATCCTTATCAAGTCCAGTGATTTTTGACTGATCCATTCCTTGTGTTCCACTTTCTTTTCCCCAAGAACATCCTGGCATGTCGATGTAAATACTCCTTTTACCTTAGCCCAGTGAGTCTCCAAATCTACTGTCTCTTCGAGGTCAACAAGGGGTTTGAATCTATTCCTCAGTGTCAGCTGGAACTCTTCCTTCTTGTCTCCATCCAGAAGGCTCACTTGAAACTTTCTCCTCTTTGTTCCTGCTCTGGTACCTTGTTTCTTGAGGCGGAGTTTGAGTCTTGCCAGCAGCATGTGATGGTCAGATCCAACATCAGCTCCTCTCTGTACTATGACATCCTCCAGTGAGCGTCTGAATCGTCGGGTGATGCAAAAGTGGTCAATCTGGTTTTCAGTTACTCCATCCGGTGAAATCCAAGTGGCCTTATGGATCCTCTTGTGTGGGAATACTGAACCTCCAATCACATAGCTGTTAAATGCGCAGAAACTTGCAAACCGCTCTCCATTCTCATTCATTTGTCCCAAACCATTGCACCCCATAATGTCCTCATACCCTGTATTGTCCTGTCCTATCTTGGCATTGGCGTCTCCCATTATAATGTTCACATCTTTTCTTGGCAATGTGTCAACTATTTCCTGAAGCTGGTTGTAGAAATCGTCCTTGTCCTCATCGGTTGCTTCATTTGTTGGGGCGTATATCTGCACAATGTTCATGTTGATGTTCTTGTTCTTTGTAGTAAATGATGCCAATATAATTCTCCTTCCGTAGGGTTCCCATCCCCTCAGTGACCTCTGGGCGTGCTTGCTCAAGATGATCGCTACTCCTTCTGTATGCTTTTTGTCCTCCCTTCCAGAATACAAAATCTTTTCCCCAGAATTAAGTTGTTTCAGTCCGGACTGTATCCAGCGGGTCTCGCTAACTCCAAGTATGTGCAGTCTGTATCGCCTCATCTCCATTGTAACCTGGGCACTCTTTCCTGCTTCATACATGGAGCGGACATTCCACGACGCAATCCGGAGTGACTTGTTTGATGAAGGAGCAGTCAGGCCAGTGGAGTCCTTTCGGCTTTGTCCATTGTCCTTCATTGAATCTACAGGTGCAGATGCTCCCCCTTCTCCCAAGATAAAAGACTGATTTAAAGTATTTGCTTGTGTTTCTGTAACTGGTTTATTTTTACAGGGTGGGTAGTTGGCCCACCGCCAACTGGCTCTTCTCGGGAGACCAGGACCTTTGCACCTTTAGTCGCCTCTTACGACACGCAGTATCACGTCAGATGTATTCTTTGCTGTCCCTCTTCTGCAAGAGGGCCCCGCATCTGCACGGGCGAAGTACCGAACTGATGGCAGTCTATTCAACCTCAGGAGACTTCAGGCAAAAACCAAAACCAAAAGTACTCAAGTCTGTGACCTACTATTTGCTGATGATTGTGCATTTCTGGCACACGATGAGGATAGCATGCAAAACTGTGTTGATAAGTTCTCTAGTGCCTGTGACAACTTTGGCCTCACAATAAGCACAAAGAAGACGGAAGTGCTCCATCAGCCTACTCCAGACGACAAGTATCCTGTGACCCCAAATATCAAAGTCCATGACAGTCTTCTGAAGGTGTCGGAGAACTTCACCTGTCTTGGCAGTACACTGTCTTCCGCGGCTCGTGTTGATACTGAAATTCTCTCAAGAATCAGCAAAGCCAGCTCTGCATTTGGCAGGCTTCGAAAGAGAGTGTGGGATGTTGCCGGCATTCGCACAGACACTAAGCTGAAAGTGTACAATGCTGTGGTCCTTCCCACCCTACTCTATGGGGCTGAAACCTGGACAGTGTACCAATCGCATGCCAGAAATCTAAATCACTTTCATCTGGCCTGCCTTAGAAAGATCCTAAGGATCAAATGGCAGGATAAAATTCCAGACACTGAGGTCCTCAATCGTGCCAAGGAATTGAGCATCTTCTGCTACCTGAAAAAAATTCAGCTACGTTGGGCAGGACATGTTGTCTGAATGCCCGACTCCAGACTCCCTAAGCAAATCTTCTTCTCTGAGCTCTCCAATGGAACGAGGAATGTTGGGGCCCCAAAGAGACGTTACAAAGACACTCTCAAGCAATCACTGAAGGCCTTTGCCATTGATGTGAGTGAGTGGGAAAAGCTCTCGCTTGATCGTGCAAATTGGAGGGCGGCCCTTACCAGAGGCAGCAAAGCATGGGAAGCTGACAGAGTCCAGCAGGCTATCAAAAAAAGAGAACGGCGCAAGAAAAGGCCCAGTGGTACTGAACCAACGGAGCACTCTTGTCATTTATGCGGAAGGGTCTGCAGGGCAAAAATAGGACTTATCAGTCACATGAGAAGCCATAAGTCATGAAAGAACAGTCTTTCCATTCTGTCCTCTGTGTCTTTCAGTTCTCTTTATTGTCCATGTGTTGAAATTCTCAACAATTTCTGTTCTTTATTCCTCTGGTGTTGTTAAGGTCATCATCATACCTGATGGACGAACTATTACTATTATATAATATATATAAAAAAGGCTGTTTATCTCTCATTCACGAGGGCATCGCATAGAAAGACTGATACCCCAGAGTAGATTCTCTATGCTAAAGCCACCAACTTCAGTGTGGAAAAAGATGCTGAGCTATTGTAATATTTTAATAATATTTATCTCTGTTTTGATAATATTCGTTTAAACAGTGGTTGCAGTCATTATTCAATTTCTTATTACAAAATCTGCACCAAAACTGGTTACCAAACAGTGACCAAAACTAGTGAACCTGTGCAATTTTTATTGTTAATGGGATCAACTTTGCACAATATAGCTTCAGCATAATTATAGTTTGATTAAGATGATTCCATAACAGCATTTCTCCCCTATACCCTGGTAACTGCAAGATGTACCTTATACTTCGACTGCCGAGGAGAACCCAGCTGTACGCAGTTAGGGCTTACTTGCAGTTTATGTCTTGTTTGCCAATTCAGTTCGGTGGGGTACTGTTTGCCAACTGTGAGGCAATCCTACTAGTACTAGCAACTGCGAAATGATCAGTTTGGCCACTACTCATTCCATAACATAACATCCCAAGAACTTCGACTATCAAGCAAAGCCCAGCTGTTGTGTCTGAAGGACAGTGTTGACTATTTTGTGTTGACACAATTATTGATCTGGTATGGTTTCCCCACACTGATAGCACAAAACTATTCCCAAACATCGGCTACCAGGTGGTGTTCAGCAGCACAAAGTCCAGATTATTGTTATATATTGTGCAAAAACATGCACATATTGATGGCATAGTCTAAGATAAGATAAGATAAGATAAGATAAGATAAATTTTATTCGTCCTTGTACAAGGAAATTTGTTTTGATCATTGAATACATAACAATACAGTTACAGAAGCAGAAAGTATGATACATAGCGCGCACACACACATATATACACACACACTGATAAATTAACTAAATTAACAAAATTAACAGTGCACACAATATGCTTCCCTAACTAAAACACATTGACCTGACACGCAGGACATAATTCAACTGTGCACAGATTACGATCAAGATGACGACATTATTGTAACATCCTAGTTGATGATGGAATAAACGATTTAAAGTAGCGCTCAGTTTTAGTTTTCTTTGACAACAGCCTTAAACTTCTTACAGATCTTATATATTCCTTGTTCAGGGGATGTTGGGGGTCATTTATAATAATATTAGCTTTTTTAATACAAGCACCAGTGTACAGCTCATCAAAATATGGCAGATCACAGATACAAATTTTGGATGCTTTTTTAATTAAATTATTGATCTTATTTTTATCTTTCTGTAAGATGTTTCCTCCCCAACAGACAACTCCATTACATCAAAACGCTCTGAATAGCCATGGTGTAAAATATTTTCAGAATGCTTTTGCTAACTTTTAAAAAGCGGAGCTTTCTGAGGAAATACATGCGCTGGTTGGCTTTCTTGTATACATATGTTACATGCGCATGCCAGTTAAGCAATGAGTCAATAGTAATGCCAAGATATTTGGCCTCTGTGACAATTTCAACCTCTTCATTGTTGATAGTAAGAGGGCAAACAGGATCGTTGTTATTTTTCCTAAAGTCAAAAACAAGCTCTTTTGTTTTCTTAACATTCAGTAGAAGATAGTTGTTATTACACCAACAATGAAAGGATTGTACAATGTTAGAATATTCGTGGCCAGAGTTAGGTAAAAGGCCTAAAATAGCAGAATCGTCGGCAAATTTAAGAAGGTAAACGTTGTTGTGTGTCACAGTGAAATCATTTGTATACAATGTATACAAGGCAGGTGACAGCACGCAGCCTTGTGGCGCTCCTGTGTTTGTTGTGAGTAATTTGGAAAATGTGTTGTTTATATCCACAAACTGGCTTCTCTGTGTTAGAAATTCGAAGATCCAGCTCTTTAAAAAAGAACTCACGTGTAGGTTGGTAAGCTTTTGAAACATTAAGTGCGGTTGTATGGTGTTAAACGCAGACGAAAAATCGACTAGGAGCACACGAACACAGGTTTTACCAGTGTCTAAATGACTGTAGATGTTATGCAATAAAAACAATAAGGCGTCTTCTGTGTTCCTGTTTTCTTTGTATGCAAATTGCAAAGGATCGAGATTTTGTTTGACCTCCTTCGTTAGTTCAGTTAAAACAAGTTTTTCAAAGCATTTAAAGATAATAGAAGTTAATGCAACTGGGCGAAGGTCGTTCATTTCAGATATTTTTGGTTTTTTGGGGACAGGTAAGATTTTTGACAATCTCCAAATGTTTGGTATGTAATGGTTTTGAAAGGATTTGTTGAAGATGAAAGTAAAAATTTTTGCTAGTTGTTCAGCACATGTTCTCACTACTTTGCTTCCAATGTTATCTGGTCCAGATGCCTGTCTTTCCTTAACAGATTTAAATTGTTTCACAACAGCATCATAATCAAAACAAATATTACATTCATCATTATCAAAATCAAAACTGTCTCTTATTTCCTGGTGTTGGTTGGAGAAATCGTGTTTGTCAAAGCGACAGTAGAACTGATTCAATTCATTGGCAAATTCGCTTTGATTCACAACATTCACTTTATTCTTCATACAATCGTACCCCGTAACCTGTTTCATTCCCTTCCACACAGATGACATGTCATTTGATTTAAAACTTGCTTCAATTTTATCTTTGTATTCTTTTTTACACATTTTGATTCTCTTTTTAATTTGTTTGTTTACTTTAGCGAGGTCGCTTTTACTATAGTTTTTTCGGAGTCTTTTTTTGTCAACAATAGCTTCAAGGCATTCTTTTGTTAACCATGGTTTACTATTTGGATACACACACACACTTTTCTTAGGTATAATTAGATCTTCACAAAACTGGATGTAGGAGTTAACAGTAAGAACAAGGTCGTCTAAATTAGTACATGTGTTTGTAAAAATGTCCCAATCCGTGCAGTCAAAACAGGTTTGAAGTTGGTCGCAGGCCTCGTCTGTCCATGTTTTTATTACTTTGGTGTCTGCTTTATAAGTTCTTAACACAGGTCGATACTTTGGTTGCATAGATATCATAAGATGGGCTGAGTTCCCCAGTGGTGGTAGAGGGAAAGAACGATAGGCGCCAGTGATATTACAATAAAATAAGTCCAGAGTGTTCTCGTCTCTAGTAGGAATGGTGACATATTGGGTGTAGTGCGGGATGTTGTCCATGGTTGCATGATTAAAATCTCCTTGTATGATGTGAACAGCGTCTGGCCATTTTGATTCCTGTGTATTTATGATGTTATGAAGGGTTGTTGCAGCGGTGGTCTTGTTAGCATCTGGTGGTATGTAGACGGTGTTGAAAACCACATTTGTAAACTCACGAGGTAGATAGTATGGACGAACGTTTACAGTAAGAACCTCAATATCATGTGTGCAGATGTTGTTTACAATAGTGATGTTGTTGGCATGGATGTAGTATGTACAAGGTAGCATTGACATTATTTTGACCACATGCAACGCTGACTCGGGACATTAGGTCAGGGGTCAAAGTAATCACAATTTGTTTTAAGGACGCTATTACGGTGGTCTAATTACAAAGCCAAATAGAGGAAATACTGAGTTGTGTCCACTGTTCAGCTACAGCTTTCTATGTAAAACACGTACCATGCCTCACTTATAACAGTCTTTTTTGTTGCACTTAGCATCTGATCCCTTGCCTAAAAATACCATTGAAGTGTTTTTGGAGAAAAAAAAAATCAAGGGCACTTGAAATATTTCACGACAGCTGCAGTATTATAATTATTGCATGGAATATAGCTTTTAAAGATGCAATTGAAATGTTTGACCCCCATTTCTTCACAAGAAGTAAATGAATAGAACAAAGCCAAATTAGAAATGTATTGTATTTTCATGACATGTACGTATACCAAAACGGTTGTATGAGAATCGTGATAAGGCGAAATGCGAAGTACTTTCCCCACACATTTATAGTCTTTTTTTTTTAATGAAGTCTACAGTAATATAAACTCTTACACATATTATGTGGAACTACAGAAAAGACGACTAAGGTCAGGATTAGTGTAACCCATGTTTTGCCCGAGTAGTACAGTCATGTTCTGTCTTGAAAACATACAGGTATGGATCTGTATTCACTGATGTGGTGATGATAGCCTCGACCTTTCTGATATGTATTATATGTATAGTATTTTGCTAAAGTGATTAGGTGACACACCCCCTTGAAAACACACAGGTAACGTATGGTGTAAACATTGACTTATTCTGGCCGTGGCGTAAAGGGATACTTATACCTATGACCACACGGAATTTCATTATACGATTTTAATTTACGGTGAAATTAAATCCGAAAGCTTTGTGATGGAATTTGATATTCTGATTTAGAAATTGCTTACACATGATATGTTGAAAGTTTAACAGAAAAGAGAAAAAAAGAGAAGAAATTACATCAGTTTTCATTACATTAACACCATCTCTGCTGTCATTTTTACCACCACCGTTATTATTACCGTTTCAATGGAAAATGAATTACTTTGTGTAACTGCTTTGGGAATTGAAAATCGAAACGATCTAAGGGCAGCAATTATACTTTTGAGATAAGTATTCACAAATATCGTTATTTTAGTATCTTTTATTGTATAAAGTGATCTTCATCCATCTGTATTTTTTTTTTCACTTCAGCCTTCGATTTTCAACATTTTGAAGCGGAAGTAGTATTGTACGTGTATATTGAAACTGACTTTCTGAAGGGTCAAAATGGGGCAAAAAGAAAAAGTTCTATTTAGCAAAGCCACGCGTAAGAAATGATACAGTATGATATGATAAAACGCGAAGGAAAACGAAAGACAATCTCTCGGTCGATTGACCTTTAACGGCATAGAAAATTGTGAAGGGTGACAAATCGCTAATTATCAAATCAAACCATTATTTCAGTGAACCATTAGTGAGACACAATGATGACTGAGGGTCTGAGCGGAAAGGTTGCCATAGTGACAGGGTCCACAACAGGGATAGGGCGGGGCATTGCTCACACTTTAGCCAGTAAGGGATGTTCTGTTGTTCTCACTGGACTGGCCACTGATCAAGAGAGACAAATTTTGCTGAAAGAGTTTCAAGGGTGAGTGATGTCTGATGTCTTACTAATACTAGCTATTCTCCAATTTTCTTGCTCTTTATTCAAACATCTCTAAATTTTGCCATCAGATGGCTTAAATTGCGCCTTTGGAATATGTACTTGTAATTTATTCAACAGAGAGCGAGATAACTGTAGGCTACACAGTCGCGCGGTCTCATTGTCAGTTCTTGGTGATATCTCCTTCTGACAACATTAAAAAAAAAAAAAAACCCATTAAAAACACACATACACACACAAAACACGAACATTTTTTGACCTTGATTTCTGTGAAAATATTCACGCTTGTCACAATACGCAAAGTATCAACAGCAACCACAATAAGAACAACAATGGCGGCATTGTAATGAGGGTAGAGGTGACAGTAGAAGTAGTGGTTGTAGTTACTGTAGTGATATGAACAACTGTATAACAAGTCCCAGTCATGGCACAGGAGTGGTGATGGTAGTGGTCTTAGTAGTGTCAGTCATAGTACCAGTCAAAGCCGCAGTTGAAGTACATATATGTAGTAATAATGGTAAAACTATGGCCAATGGCGCACTTAGTCAAGTTTGTGTTGACTCTTTTTTTTTTGTGGACAATGGAGTTAACAGACGGAAACAATTTTGTCTCTTTAGTTGATTCAAAGAGAGTTCAAGTCTCGCTCAAAACCGACGTAAAACAGACTTGAATCAGTGGGCCAATAGCATAATACTTAATAGTGTAAAAGTAGCAGCGGACCTAGTCAGTGCTGGTAGGTTTTACGATCTCTACAAGGTGAACACTATTTTTTAAATCAAACTCCACTCGAAACGCTCAAGAAAGATAAACTAAAACTTTCTGAAAAACCAATGCCTGTTTGTGCAATATTTGTTAATCAATGTCGTACTCGGGTCGGGTCATTGCGATCTTTATCTCTCTGAAGTTGTTGTCTCAAGTGATCCGCATTATTGATATCAGTGTTTCTTAATTCAGTTTACATGTTCTGTGTTATCTTTGCTACTCTGCAGCCAGTACAGTGGTAAATGTCACTTTGTACAAGGAGATTTGGGAGTGGCAGAAAAGGTGCAAAAATTCTGTCAGGATGTGCTAGCTATTTATCCCGAGGGCGTGGATATCCTTGTCAATAATGCAGGTATCCATCCATCCATCCGCCCACCTATCTATCCATCCATCCATCCACCCATCTAGCCACCATCTGTCAGTCCTTCCGTCTGTCTACTCTTCCATCCACCCATCTCTCCCTCCACCCATCCATCCATCTGTCCTTCCATCAATCCATCCTGCCTTCCACCCACCACCCATCCGTCCATCCATCCATCCTTCCATCCATCCAACCATCTATCTATCTATCCATCCATCATCTATCCATCCACCCACCAATCCATCCATCCATCCATCCGTCCATTCACCCATCCATCCAACCATTCACCCATCCATTCACCCATCCATCCATCCATCCATCCATCCTTCCATCCATTCACCCATCCATCATCCATCCATTCACATATCCATCCATCCATCCATCCATCCTCCCTCCAGGTGTACCGGCACGAGGCTCCATAGAAACCCTACCATTAGAAGTCTGGCAACAGGCTCTAGCTATCAACCTCACAGCGCCATTCATACTGACTCAAACCTTCTTTCCACTCATGAAGAAAAAAGGTAAGTGCACAACTGTGTTGTTAACATGCCCATTTTCCCAATTTTACTGTAGGTAAAGATAAGTGCCTGTCTCTCAAATTCTAGCCCCAGACTTTTTAGGAACACAGATTTATGATAAGATGGTGGTGCAGATATTTAAAAACACAGATGTACCATTTGCGTAAGGCCAAGATAGCTTTATATCCCTTATAAGTAAATTTTGTAAACAAATGTTTCCAACATTATATTTCGATCAGCCTGTTGGTATAATGTCATTGTCTTATCTGCTTTTGCCACAGGATGGGGACGGATCATTAACGTATCTTCCCAGATGGGCTTGATTGCTGAGCCAGGTAAAATTGGCTACTGCACAACCAAATCTGGACTCTTGGGATTTTCTAGAGTGGGTACTTAACTTTGGCCTATGTTGTAAGAACATTTTTATTCGTAAAATTTCACAATATTGTTTTGTTTTTCAAGCAAATATTTATGTTCTTTACTTTGATGGTTTTCTGGTCAGTGACATAGCGAGAATTCAGACTGCCTGGAGAAGAAATGTTTTGGCTATACCACCCTAATCATTATAAAATTATTACATTTAAAAGTTGCTTTTCTTGTTGTAAAGCGAAAAAAAAATAAATGGATATTTCATGACACTGCACCCAACTTCACCCCCAAATAAAAATGCCCGGCCTTCCCCCCCCACCACCACCACCACCACCAGCTGACTACTGACAACAAATCAGATGAGAGTGAGAGAGATTGAGAGAATAGGTGAACAAGACAAAATGGAACAAAGGTAATGCCTCATTCAGCTACCAACACCCCAACTGCCTCTCAAAACATTGTTGTCAGTGCACTGCATTATCAGTGAATGCGTGTTAAAATTTTTTTTCTTTTAAAATTCAAATAGACTTTGACCAAACTGAAGAAGTAGATTGTATAAGGCTTGAAGTGCCTGTAAATTATCAGTACTACCTTATGACATGCTACTATTATCTGAACATTTAATATGTAGGTCATCTTTTGAATGTCGTTGTACACCATCAACAACCTTAAAATCTAATAACTGCAGGAATATATCTAATTGGAATTAAGTGGCACCAATGTATCTCCAGCAGGGCGTAGGTAGACATAGTAGTCTATGTTTCAGGAGGATTGCTACCCATTGACATTTGCACCTCTCAAGGCATAGGTACCATAGACCTCATTTTTTAGGAGAACCGAAACAGTAAATCGATATATGCAAAGTACATTTTAACCAATCATTGTATTGGTTAGGATGGTAAGGATTTCCTTTGCACATCATGAAATTTAGCTTCACTGCCCTCCCCTCTTCCTAAAGAGAAAAAAGCACTTGCACATGTCTTACACCACTGATGAAAGCTCCTATGATCAGTTGCATTCTTTAATTTATTTAATAATAATTTAAAAGTCGCCCTTGTTTGCCATTTTTCTTCACCAGGTTATTGCCCTTGAAGGAGCCAGATTTGGGGTTACGTGCAACCCAATTTGCCCAGGCTATGTGGATGCACCAAGTAAGTTCTTATTCCCTACAACAGCTTATTATTAGAAGCTTATCATGATGCAAAAGATTATTATTGTGAATGTCCAAAATGCCCAATTTTTTTTTTTTTTTGTGGCACATCATTGTTTCTTGGGGACCTCAGCCTAAGGGTACTGGCCTCATCTCGACCATGGCAAAGTTCTCGTCTGAAATGAATGAAAATTCTGATAATTGATATACATGTATATTCATTAAGGGTGTTATGACTTCCCCACCCTTCTCTTTTGCTGTGATGAAATTATGTTTGAATGACCAAAGCTTTCATATTTGAGCCAGCAGAATGTCGGCTGGGATGAAATTAAAAAAAATTTAGAGAGTAGTGCCATTGTCGTAAATCTAGAGGCTAGCACAGTGTTTCTCAACATTTTTTCTCTCACACCCCACTTCAATTTTCAAAAAAAAAGGCGTCCGACCATGACTGGGCAAAGTTAGTATACAGTATATATGATACAAAAATTATAAAAAAATATTTATATAGGTTGCTAGGTTGTGCATAACCATTAAAGTCGTGAGTCTCTTAATGTCGATGTTTTAATCCAAGCTAAACAAGGAAACCACCAACAAGACAAACTCAAACAACAGTTCCTCTATACAGTTAAGTTAAAATGTACTATGAAATTATGGTTTCTATAAAAAAAATCCCTCCGCCCCATTCTGAAGTCCCACGTCCCACCAAAATATTGCCTTGCCCCACCTTGAGAAACACTGGTCTAGCCTATTAAAAGCTTTCCAGCGGTAACCAGACGAGCAAGATCTCATCTTTATATTGTCTCCATTCAAAGAAAAATAACTAAGCCAGTGGAGCAAATATTGGGAATTTCACCCGTCAGCTCTTCTGTCAGTATCAGATGATGCACCCTTGTATAGCCCACATTTAAGATGTTTGGGATTTGCTTTAACACTACAGCCCATGAAAATTTCATCCGTAGCTTCAAATAAGATATTATAAATGATATTTTTTCCAGCTGAACATTTGTCCCTTTACTATTAGAGCATCTCTGTGCCTTACACCAATGTTACTCTATGAATGGGATTCGTGACATATCATAATTAATTAGCATGAAGGATGAAACCACACAAACAATAAATGTTGTAATGCCCTTGTCTTGTATTTTCATAGTGGGTCACAGCATGTTCACCCATATGGCTGCTGAACAAGGCAAGACGTTTGATCAATGCAGGGTGAGAAGAAGCATGACAAATTCATGACAAAGGAAGTTTAGAGTACTGGTGCAAATCAATTCATAAAAATATGGACATCAAGGATAGCAGAGTATAAATGCAGAGCACTAATTGTAAATCGAAATTGAAAATGAAATCAGTGACTATCCAATCATCCATTCAGTCTGTCTTTCCTTTTTTACTCCATCCATCCATCCATATCGCTTTTTTAATGTTCATAAAAAAACACAAATTAATAATGGCAACATCACCTAACAGAGAGCCATACAATAACCAGATTCTAAAATTTCTTTGTAACCAGTCAGGCACCTCTCTCTTCTTTATGTCGACCCAATCCAGTCTCAGTTATATAATTCTCAGCCTTAAACAGATTTTTTTCCTATAATTTTTCCTTCATTCCATGGCTGTGTATTTCCATTCACAGGAGGAATTTGCCCAACAAAAATCTCCCACCGGAAAACTGATACCCATTTCTGAAGTGGCAGAACTGGTGGCATTCTTGTGTTCTAATGCTGCAGCCAACATTAGCGGATCTCCCATACCTATTGACAGTGCTAATGTTGTATTCAACAAATAATGGACATAACATTATACAATAAATTATTGTCACCCGCCATTAATACCTACCTTTAGTGATTATGTTGTTTGCAGCAAACAATGGACTTTGCATGATACAGGTGTCACTTACCTAAATGTTGTGTAATATACCAGTATCCAACAAATGATGGACTTTACATGATGCAGTCATCACCTACAATTGTGTAATACATTAGTACCTACCCAACAAATGATGGACTTTACTTTATATAAATGCCACTTGCCATTGTATACTTATGTAACAGTATTCCACAATAGGTGGACCTTACATTATACAGGTGTCACCAACCTTTGTGTACTAAATTAAATAACAGTATCCAACAAATGATGATTGTTACAGTATGTCCTTGTGTACCTACTATGTTTGTCAAATGTGGTCATGTTGTATGTCACATGGATTCATGTCCTCAATTATTGATTCCAGGCTTTCTACCGTAACATGTTGTAATCATCTCATGGACAGAGAGGGGCTATTGGTGTTCACAAAGCTGAACATTGGTGCCAGAATTATACTGCATAGTGGAGGACTCTGTGTGTGTGTGTGTGTGTGTGTGTGTGCACGCATGCGTGCGTGCATGTGTGCATGAGTGCGGGCGGGTGCGCTGGCATGCGCGTGTGTGTGTGTGTGTGTGTGTGAATGCAGCAAGCTAGACATGGGTAATTTATGGCCAACCAAACAGCATTTGGGTGCCCCCTGAAGTTGATTGAAAATTAGACGTCTGTCACTGAGCAATCACTCAATCAGTCACACAAATATCCCCTCTCCCACTACCACCTCAGGTCAACAGGAAGTTTTCTTTAAACATCAAAATCCAAATAAATAACATCTCAACCAGCGTCCTACGTCAATCTGATGTTGATTTGTAAAGGATTTCAGCAGGTTTGGTAGGATTATCATAGGGGCAGTTTCAGTACATCAAGTCGATGTCAGCGCGATGTCGTAACTACAGGAGCTATGTAGGAACGTTGTCATTATTTTGTGCAAACTTGGCATCAATCCTACACATCACATTTCCATAGGGTTGCTTTCTGGGGTACCATTTATGGAAGGGCTTTCAATTGAGGTGAGAAATCCGGCCTCCGCATCCTCACATTTGTGGTGGATCTGGTGAAATCAGGTTAAAGGGGAAAGACCAGATTCCTGAGAAAACCTACGGAAATTAAAATTTGCTTATGAAATGCAAGATTAGCCATTTTTCTGCAGTCAGTTACAATATTTTGCTTGAAATCGTCTTAGAAATATTTTTTTTTGAATTTTTTAGAGAGATATGAATTTTACTTTAAGCCTGACATCACCAGATCCACTCACATTTTTCAAGTCTGGCTCTTAATTTCAGGTTGCCCATGCCTGCATCGGGCCCTTGATTGCAGAATGAGACAAGAAACTAAGTAACAGACACAGAATAAGACTTCTTAAACAGAATATACTAAAATTATGTCACAACGGAGTACTTATAAACACAGGAGCTAATGAATTCTAGTCAACAAAACTTAGTTCAGCAGACCGTATGAGGGCATCATTAACATTAACGAAGTTAACAATGTCAGATAACATGCAGCTACAGAGACAGACAGACAGACGGACAGACAGAGAGACAGACAGACTGACATACGCGCACACACACAAAGGAAAGAAAAAAAATGATTAAAAAAACCTTGTTTACTTGTTACAGGTATGTGATTATAGTGTGATATATGTGAACTGTTTACATTTTGCTTTATGCAGGATTAAACCAGTACTGACGTCGTTGTTGTCTTCATAAAGCGAGGGGGGTGGGAAATTATAGTTCATACAGCTGTGACTGGTATGTTCACCATATTCATACACTGTCCTGCTACCATCTTAAGCCGCAAATTCATTTTTAGCCGACACCGAGTTGAAACAAATCGCCAAAATGCAAATCTTACATTCTGAATCCATTAACATGAAACGACCCAAGCAATAATACGGAGACGCTCCGGTGTCGTGTTATAGATTTTCAGCTTAATTTCGTCGTCTGCCATTTTGGATTCATCAAGGTCACTAAAGAATGTTGTTATAAGTACGTACTCCCCCAAGTTTTTGGCCCTAGGAGTACTATTTTAAAAGTCTTTTGTGACCCCAGAGCTAGAGAGCCCCTGCCGAAATGGTCCCTGACAACAGCTTTAATTAATTATGAGTAATTATTCTTTCAGGTTTTCTTTTTGTTTTCCTCCAGTTTTTTGGTTGAAAGGGTAGGGGGCAGGGTTTGGGATTCGATAAGGTGGTTGAAGATAAGGTCGGGGTTGGGGACAACTACGTACACTACGCGCCCCTAATATAAAGCGCTTGGGCTGTGCTCGAACTTATAACAAAGATACTAGAATTGATAAGATAAGACAGCTAGTGCTTTTAGTGTGCATTTCACACCGCCATCCACCGGCAAAGGCGCGGAAGTCGTGAAAAGTGACATATTAAAATTTTACAAAGCCAAATAGGGAAAATATTGAATTTTGTTCACTGTTCAGCCTTCGCTATAGGCCTTGATTGACGTCACTCATTGTGGAATTAAATTATAACCTCAATCGCTGTGGGAAAATTCTGGCTATTTTTTCTTTTTTTTTTTAGTGCCAGTAGCACTGTCACAATTTTGCATCATACATTTGCCATTATATCAAGCATTCTTTTCATACTATGCGCCATGGGCTCCGCCCCCGACCAGCGCACAAATTGTGTGCACGGTTATTTTAGTGGTGCGAAGAAGACAGTGTCTCATTTTATCGTTTCTAGTATCTTTGATTATAACAACTTTCGCTAACTCATTACAAACTCCAGTCAGTCAAGCTAACAAAAGAAACACCGCCAATCTCTCGGAGGTCCGCATTATAATCAGCGTATAATCAGCGTCAATATTGGATGACCCCCTCGCACGTCTATTCTCCAGTGTGTATTATTCTATGATGTCATCCAAAGAAGAGCTATACGAAGTGGTGGAGCTCGAACTGAAAGGAGCAGTAAATGCTATACGCACCGCCATGTTTGCCCTGAGCAAACTCGGACACAAATGGGGGAAGTCGAAGGATGACCTGGTCAGATTTCTGATTTCCAAGAAATTAGTCAAAGCGGAACACGCTAGTGATATTGTCGAAGTGGCGTTGAAGCTGCCAACAAACATAGCCAAGAAAAGCCGTGTGGATCCGAAACGGGTAAAATTTTCCGGTCGTGTAAACTCCTCGAGTAATTACTCCCGACAAAAAAAAGGGGAAAGTGTCTGTGCAGGAGTTAAACCAGCTACTCAGAAATCACATAAGATTCAGCGTAATTCTCAAGGAAGCCAAGGACGCAGGATTCAGAAAAATCGCAGATGACACCACCACCCTTAGCATGTTAAAACCTATCGACACTGCAAAACTGTTTTAAGTTGTTTTTTTGTTTTATATTTTTATCTTTAAGGTCCTTTTGAGGACCACTTCACAATAACCATTCAGGGTGGTCGGGTTTGTCTAAACGGAAGCTTGAGAAAAACCACAGGCGACCAGACATCCGTTAGAATATAAAATCTGCGGATGTCGCAAAAATGTGCGTTATGTAATTTTCTATTTCAGTTTTAGATTGGATTTTCATATTTTTATTCAAGTCCTTTTTTGGGACCACTTCACAATCACCATTATAAGTTTTTCAGTAAACAAACATAAATAGCAAACATTTCTTAAAAATGCAATTTCAACACTGTCAATAAACATGACAAGCCAGTATACAAGGTCAAAATAATTATGTTGAAATGATAATAACTCTTCCTGTAAGTAAAAGGTCTTTGGGAACTCTGTCCAGCAATTGGAGATGTATTACATGTAATAATAATAAGAAGAATAATACATTACATTTGTATGGCGCATTTCCATTAACAATGCTCAATGTGCCTTAAATGACTCTCTTCCTCTCTCACTCTCTCCCCCTTCCTCTCTCCTCTCTCTCTGTAGGCTATTTTTGGATCACAATATATTAATGCTAGTCTTGGTGTAGCACATTAAGTGACATAATTGTACATGTAGAAAGAACAATTTATTAGTATTTGTAGAAATAGATGAAGTACTCAGGATCGTTTGTAATACTGTAATAATAAACCTGTGCTCCCATCCTTCTTTCTCTTTCTTTCTCTCCCTCCTCCCCCCCCCCCTCTCATAATCTACAGTCTTGCTTCAGATTTCACACCAGGGCACTGCGCACCAAATTCAACATGTAGTCTCCTGTGCAATGGACATTTTCAAGAGACCATGAAAAAAGATCGTTGGATTTCATATCTTTACAACATTTTAAACAAATTACTTAAAACCTGATTAAATACAATAGGTTGATACAAGAGCCATTGGATTAGACTGGTTGACACTTGAGAAAATGAATTTTTCTATTTTTCGAAACTCGTTACTTAGGCTGTAGTGTTGAGCAAAAATAAAGGAATGAAACTTGTACCACAAGAAAATACTCCTGCCACTTTTTTTTTCTTAAATAATAAGACACAACATTATGATTGTCCATATGAGATCAAGTCAAACATTGGTAGAATAATAATTATCTATTGGCTATAACATTAGCACTGTCAATGGGTATGGGAGATCCACTGATGTTGGCTGCAGCACTAGAACACAAGAATACCACCAGTTCTGCCACTTCAGAAATGGGTATCAGTTGTCCCATGGGAGACTTGTGTTGAGCAAACTCTATCTGCCAGTGAAGACAACAAAGCAGGGTACAGACATGTTATCATACAAATCACAACACATTAGATAAAATGCGTTGATGACACAGAGTCAAACAGAGTGGACATAATAGAGCATCTTAACAGTATAGAAGTATAGAATGGTGAGAATGACACAAAAGACATAGATAGATAGATATAATTCTTTATTTCCAATTAGTCGGTACAGTATTTCACACACGATACCCATACAGGAAACAACAGAATGGCATTGTAAATATTAATCTGTTACATGACTGAATATAACTGCTGGCTCTTGGCTTATTTTATCCATAAATAGATGGTAAAAGTTGACAATAACTAAGACTGGCGCATTTATTATTGCTTTACAATTTATGAGAGGCTGTTGCATGACATGATGGGCATCGACAGGCTGTTAAACAACATGATGGACATCGTTACATTTGTCGATTGTATACTTTGCATCGTTGTTGCCAAATGCGGTTGGAGCCAATTATGGCACTAATACTGCAGAATTTGGCAAGGAATTTACATTCCGAATTATTAAGATTGACCTTCTTCAAACCAGTTGTAAACCTCTTATGGACATTTCCGAGACTGCCTATAATTAGCACAATGATTTCACAATGATACCCTATGGCGTTGATCTCTAAAGAAAATGGGTAGTACTTATCAAACTTTGATTTGTAAGCTTTATCAATATAAGCATCAAATGGTATCGATATTTCTACTAGTTTGAATGTGTTTCTTTTTCTGTCAATCACTGTTATATCTGGCCGCACTTCTCTATGATGGAAACCGATAGAGTCACTTTCAAATATAGATGGTTTGAGGGGAGTGTCTTTCAATATGGTCTTGTTTCTGTTGAATGATCGAATCTTTCTTTCCAAGATGTCCAAGATGTTGTTGTGTCGTTGTTGGTACATAAGGTGAAATTTTGTGCAGCCATTAAGGGCGTGTGATGCTGTCTCGCTTGGATGATTGCAGAGTTTGCACGACTTGGTGTAGGTGTTGGGGTAATACAGGTGTAACAAACTTTCAACTTCGAGGATTTGGAGACGACCATGGGTGGCGAACGAACGTAATTTGTCGTCTAACTTGTGATTGTTAAGATGCTCTGAAGACAGAATATGATTTATGTCCTTCGACTCACGTATTATTCGGCCTTGTGAGGATTTTGATGTTAAGATGTCTGCTTGTTCTTTCAGTTTCTGTTCTTTGAGGATTTGATGTTCTTTGATGGTTATTGAGACATCTTCATCAATCTTGAGTTGGTAGGCGTAATAATTGGCGATCTTGAGAAGAATGATGTTATTTCTTGCACATAATTCATTCAGGAACACCCATTCTGATTTTGACCATTTGACATTTGTATTCTTGATGACCAGGTCTTTCCCATCCACCTCATAGCCACCGAACTGATGGTCTTCTTCCGTTGGTGTTGCCTTTCGCTTGTTCATGTGGAGATTTAATGATTTTCTGGATGCTTCCCTTACAATGGCATCGTCATTATTCAGGAGGGATAGAAAGAATGACATATATTTTGCGTAATATGTTATTCTGGGGTTTGATATGCCAACTCCTCCACTGGCTCTAGGGCTGAAAAAGTATGATCGCGTTGATGATGTATTCAATCCCAGCCACGAACGGACGTGGTTCACGATTGTATCCTCTAGGTGGTCGAGAGCTTTCTCAGTGAATATGAGATTCGAAAAGTAGAAGTTTAGTTTGGAAAGGCACATCACGTTTATGGCAGATATTTTGGCCGAGGATGGTAGTTGCGATGTGTCGATACTTCGTATAGTGTCGTCAAACTCCTCAATGAGGGATGCTATTTGTGATTCGTTACTGGTGTTTCTGATATTAATGTCATGACCAAGGTACGTGTACGACTGTTCATTCGTGTACATAGGTATGGGGGCACCTTGAACGTTTAGCGAAATTTGTCCGATTTTAGAGTCCTTTTTCCAGCTGTTTCCTGTACGTTGGCCATGGAGTATGGCACATTTCCTATGCTTCACTTGCATACAAGCAGTGTTCATGAATGCTTCAGTTTTCTTTACCATTGACTGAATTTCAGTTTCTTCATAAGCACAGATAGTAACATCATCAACATATCCCTGGACAGGGGTTAAGTTTTTCCTTGTCAAGTCTTGGGCGATGTAGGGGTGTTCGATCCATCGTAACCATTTGTCGATACCTTGTTCGAATACTATGACTGACCAAGGGCAGCCCTGGATAACTCCTTTCATACGTTGAATTGTATTAGTTATTCCCCCTGCTGATTTAACTTGAAACGTGGACCCATTATAAATGTCCTGTGTTAATTTGATGTACTCATCGGGATATCCACATTCACGGAGTTGGTCAATCATGAATGAGTGCTCGATACTTCCAAATGCATCTTTGATATCAATGAAACCCAAGAACAACTTTGAGCTCGAGTGTAAGAAAGTGCTCACTGTAGCTTTAAGACAATAAACATGTTCCTGGAGGCCATTTCTTGGTATTGATCCTTTCTGGCTGGGTGATAATCGGCCAGTTTCCACTATCCAGTCAAGAACTCGTGACTGAATCACTTTCATAAACAGCTTGTATGATGACTGTAGTAGTGAGATGGGCCGCCAGTCGTCAATTATATTTGGGTTACCGTTCTTTTTTTGAACGAGGGTGATAATCCCGTGTTTCCACTCTGGTGGTATGCGACAGTGAGTCAGGCATATATTGAATATAGCCGTGAGCACGGGGACAATTTCCTCAGTGACTGCTTCAGTGTGCTGTAGGTCACACCATCTGCACCTGGTGACCTGTTTGTTGGTAAATGTTTGACAGCATGTGTAACCTCTTCCGTAGTAATTAGGTTAACAGGTGGAATCCATTGTGGTGGGGGTGTTATATTTTCAGGCCATGGATATAATGTATAGGCCGCTGGATTGTATGTTGATGTGCATCTGGCCTTGAAGTGATTCTCGACCAGCTCAGGATCGATAGTGCATGGTCTGCTAATTACCCGACGACCGTTATTTTTGACAATATCGATGGCTTTACTTTGATTTGTCTTCCATAACACAGTTAGTTCCTCCCGGCTGACAATGGACTCGTCCATGTCAGTGGGTCGGGGATTCCCTCCTCTGAGAGATGGCACAATATTAGCCCTGATGTTATCCATAGCATATTTAATAATTTCATGCAGTGCCACACTCATGTCAGCTTGAATTGTTGACAGCCGTAGCATATCAGGTGGAATAATTACAGGGAATTTTAGTACAATTCGCTTCATTTATAAATTTACCTTCATTTCCTCCAGCGATATCCCCCGTTTGGCTGCAAGCTCAGACATCCATACATGTCCCACTGTCAAAACATAGCATGTACAGTTTACAACTGGAGCAATTTTATTTAAAGAAATGTTGTTCCATCTAAAGGATGAATCTTGACATTAATCATTACTTGATCATCATGCTGAGTAAGTCACACAAGAAATCATTAAGCTTGCACAGATGGGATTCTCTTATCAATTGTTTTTTAAGGACGAAGAAAGAAAGAAGAAGAACAAATGAACAAAGGAAGAAAAAATAAAGAGAGAAAGAAAGAAAGAAACGAAGAAAATACATGTAACAACTCACTTGGTGCATCTACATAGCCAGGGCAAATAGGATTACATGTGACTCCATATTTAGCACCTTCAAGTGCCACAACCTGAGGAATAAAAAGGGGCATTGTCTCTGAATTACATTTGTAATATCATAATTAGTCCTTTCCAATTTCATAAATTTTGCGCGAGATGAGAGAAACCAGCTGAATTTCCTGAGAAATTAAAAAACTGTATGTACATACAAGACTCTAATCTGAAAAGATCATTAATTAAAACAATAAAACAGAGGCACCTGAAATTTCTAGGACACATCTGTCGCCTCCGGAGCCTCGAACATCTAGCAGTCACAAGGAACATCAAAGGCAGGAAAAGCAGGGGTAGACAGAAAAACTTTCACTGAAAGTCTTAATTCATGGACAACAAATAAACGTCACAACAACAACTCCTTCTTGAAGTTGGCTGATGACAGATCTGAGTGGACAGCCATGATCGCCAATGTCTGTTCCAGACAGGGCAACTTGATGATGATGATGATGATCATGTACATACAAAGTCATTTCAGAGGTGTCAAAGACATCAGTGTATCAGTTTGGGAATAGACAATTTATCCCTGAGCGATGATAATTAAACTGGTGCACAAACCTTGGACAGCCCAATGAGGCCAGTTTTTGCTGCACAGTATGCAGTGTTGCCTGGATCAGCAATCAAACCCAGCATGGATGACATGTTAACAATCCTGCCCCATCCTGTTTGGTCAGAGAACAATTATTATTATTATTAAATAAAATAAGATAAGATAAGAATTACTTCATTATTATCCTGTGAGGGAAATTCGTTTTTACAGATTTTTCTGATACACAGATCTTACATATCAGTGCATGAACATGTTATAACTCAATAACAAACATACGCATGAAGAAAAATGGCACACAACAATACATGGCATGGATCTAGCTAGAATGCACTGTTGAGACGGATTTCAGATGGTAAGAATGATCTTCTAGCTCCTTCTCTGTTTGCTTTGTTGTGTGTTTTTCTATTGTTCATGGATAATCTAGAAATTTGATGAAACAAGTGATGGTAACTGTCATTTCAGGTACATATAAATTTGGTTTACACAAGCTTTTCAGTAAAGATGGTCAAAACTGAAAAACTCTTTTGTGTTTTCATGTTGCATGTTTTCCTGATGATTGTGCTGTTAATTCTGTTGTTGTTGTTTCCTTTAACATTGCCCCCCAATGCTGTAATACAACAGGTTATTATGCTTTCGATGGTGGTTTTATAGAAAAGGAAAAGCAGCCATATTAAACCTACAACAGGATATATTACTTCTTTATAAAGCCCTGAAATCTTTACTAGCACTTCTATAGCTCTGTCTTCTCTTTTACATATGAAATCCATACAGTCCTTTACATAATGAGATAATGTAACATAACACTGTTCACTCTCTACTGGTTTCTCTTTTTACCAGTGGTATTATAATGCAATCATAGAGAGATCAAGTTATTAAAATTATGTTACTGTATTCAGTTTACTTCCTATTACTATTAATTCTCATTCCACTCTGACAAACTACATACAGCATTCTTTTGTTAAATTGGACATAATCACTTTCACCTTACATGTTTTGGACATCCTCCTCACACTCTGCCTCCATTAACTGACTCTGTCTGTCTGTCTGTTTGTCCCACACACGTACTCTCACTCATCCATTCACCCTTTCTGACGCCAGATAAAGACAAACAGATACAGTGCTTTGGCATGTCCACCACAAACCTTTTCTCTTCATGTGAGGAAAGAAAGTTTTGGTCAATATGAAGGGTGCTGTTAGATTGACAGCCAGGGACCTCTGCCAGTCCTCCACTGACAGTTCTTCTATAATGCCTCGGAATTGTGTACCTGTCAGTGAACAGAACGGGTTGACGGATGGAGCGACAGACGGATGGATGGATGGATAGTTGATGGACTGTTGCATGGATAGGGATGGCTTGCTGGCTGGCTTGATGGATGGATGGGTGGATGGACTGATTTGAGGTCTTTATTTTAGGAGGTTCGCTGCCCTTGGCATTTACACCTCACTTTACTTGTTTTATTATTTCTTGTTCTGGCAGGGGGGGGGGGGGGGGGGAGATGATATGGATAAATTTTAATCTATTAATTTCAATTTTGCCCCCCGGGCAGCGGCCTTTCGGCCTGCTCTTTACGATTTCCAACTGCCAAGGTATCTTTAACGTGCGCAACGTGCACACGGGCCCTCCGAATTTTTTCGTCCTTATCCGAGAAGACTAGGTACTCGATCCTACCCCCCAATAGGACCAAGGACTTGAAAATATGAGAAAAATCCAATTTCCAAGAACTACTCGATCCTACCCCCCAATAGGACCAGGGACTTGAAAATATGAGAAAAATCCACTTTCCAACATGCCTGCACTGCCCGGGTTTAGAACCCGGGACCCTTGGCATGAGAGGCGAGCACCTTGCCTCTAGACCACCTTGTCCCCCTGATGGTTGATGGACTGTTAAATAGATAGGGATAGCTGGCTGACTGGATGGATGGATTGATGGGTGGAGGGATGGATGGGTGGATGGATGGATGAATGGATGGATGGACTGTTGAATGAAAAGGGATGGCTGGCTGCCTGGCTGGATGGATGGATGGCTGAATAGATGGATGGATGGATGGATAGATAGATGGGTGGATGGATGGATGGACTGTTGAATGAATAAGGATGTCTGGCTGGCTGGCTGGCTGGTTGGCTGAATGGATGGATATATGGATGGACGGATGGGTGGGTGGATGGATGGATGAATGGATGGATGGATTGATGGATGGAGGGATGGATGGGTGGAGGGATGGATGGATAGATGAATGGATGGATGGACTGTTGAATGAAAAGGGATGGCTGGCTGACTGGCTGGATGGATAGATGGCTGAATAGATGGATGGATGGATGGATAGATAGATGGGTGGATGGATGGATGGACTGTTGAATGGATAAGGATGTCTGGCTGGCTGGTTGGCTGAATGGATGGATATATGGATGGACGGATGGGTGGGTGGATGGATGGATGAATGGATGGATGGATGGATGGAAGGCTAGATAGATGGATGGATAGATGGACTGTTGAATGGATAGGATGGCTGGCCGGCTGGATGAATGGATGGATGGATAGACGGATGTCTCGATGGATGGATGGAATGTTGGATGGATGAATGGATGGACGGATGAATGGATAGATAGATAGATGAATGGATGGATGGATGGACGGACGGATGCATCGATGGATGGATGGAATGATGATGGATGGACGGATGAATGGACGGATGGATGAATGGATCGATGAATGGATGGATGGATGGATGGACGGATGGATGGATGAATAAAGTAGATGGACGGATGGAGTGGATGGACAGACAGATGGATGGATAGATGAACAGGACAGGTGTGTGATAGGATCAATGGGTGGGTCAGCAGATCTATAGATGGATGGATCTGTGGATGGGTAGGTTAATTGGTAGGTGGATAGACACAGAGAAAGGAAGTGAGATAATTGAATGAGTGAGCAGTGGGCAGATAAATACCTGCATTGTTAACTAGAATGTCCACACCCTCGGAATAAATAGTCAGTACGTCTTGGCAGAATTTCTCCACCTGCCCAGTCTCCAGCAGGTCAGCCGGTATGAAGTGGAATGCACCTTTGTACTGGCTTGAAATGATTCAATATATCCATTAAAAATATAGCTAATACACAAAGCTCTGGGCTGAACTTCTGTTTTTGAGAGTGACTGAGCAAATGAATGGCTGTGTGGAAGAGCGAGTAAGTAAACAAGTGAGTGAGCAAGGGAATGAGCAAATGAGTGTGAGTGAATGTGAGTGAGACAGTAGTAAGTGTATTAGAAAGTGAAAGAGTGGATGCGCAGGTGGTGGATGGGTGAGTGACAAAGATTCGTGGCAAGTGTTCCAGAATTAGAGCCTACGAATTGAAAGACGCCAATCATAAACAGGCAAGGATTTACATCATTATAGAACATCAAAAACGCCGACTGCATCATAAAACCCCACCTCAGACTCAAACTCAAAGACTGAAGTCACTCACCTTTGGAATTCCTCCAGCAAAACTTGTCTCTCCTGATCAGTGGCCAGGCCAGTGAGTACAACAGAACATCCATTGCTGGCTAAAGTGTGAGCAATGCCCCGGCCTATCCCAGAGGTGGATCCGGTTACAATGGCAACCTTTCCACTGATACCCTCAGCCATAGTGGATCACAGTGTCGATGCTAAACATAAAATCAGAAGCAATGATTGCTGTATCTTTAAAAATAACAAATTGAAGGGCGAATTAACTAAATTTGTGTTTAGGCCTATATTTTAATCGACCTCTTTGTATAACTTGTCAATTTTATCCCTTAATGATCTCTTCCAGAGGTAAGACTTGATCTATAGGTATACAAAAATTTGTTTTTTAAAAAGAAAACGAAGTACGTTTCTTGTACATGTCGACAGTTTACTATTTTTAAATAACAGAGTTGGTGCATCTACTGCTGTGGCACCAAAGACATACACGTAGAGCTATTCCTAGTGACACTTTGATGTCCTTATAATCTCCTCAGCACAATTATTTTCCAAAAGGCGAATGAAAGAAACTGAACATAACTGATAGCTATCAAATACCTTATGACGAATGGTAGCCTGCAACGTATGCAATGAATGATGACAATGCACATGCTTTTTTAGCAGTTATAAGTACCGGTATCATACTCGTACCATGGGATAATTATTTGCGTCAAGTTCTCCCCAAGCTATGCGAGACAACTAGGTCAAGGTGTCGACACAACATGTTACACCAATCTTTGGTTACACCCTTCTGTCTCGTCTGCACCTTCAACAATGCCAAGTTCTTTCGGTGGCATCGTAAAGCCTAGGCGCATGCATGCGACATTACTTTGTTGCTATCGTGTCGCATTTGTTTTGTTTTGTTTTCTTCTTAATCCAGGCGAATGGACGGAGATGAGCACATAATTATGTGACACACGGGTTCAATTCAGAGCCAACGGGAAACATAACACAAACACATGACAGGAACATGTCAACTGGTCGCATTGTCTGCACCTGACCTTAAAAAGCGTAATCCCTGTCGCTTACATGGGACTTAGTTATGTTGCTGTCTCGGTCACTTTGCAATTTTTTCATTTCTAGGAGAGTGAATGGGGTTTGCGCACACCTACGGCACTCGTGCTCGTTAGGCCTATAGAGTCAACGGGAAAGTGAAACTTAGGCACGACAGCAGCACTGCCGAAAGTCGCGTTTGTGCGCTTAGCCTACTTCAATGCTACCGCTGGTATTTACCATCCATGAACTGGGCGACGTTTGACCGGCCGATTTGTGTGTTTTTCAGGGTTTTGCAGGATTAATACTTTTTTTCTTTCAGTCAACCAGAATTTAAAACTGGGCATAAACATTTGTGGTCTACGTGCGTGTAAATTCACGCCTGTACGCTTCATGAGAATACGCGTGAAGATTCAATGTAGGAAAGAAGAAATATTTATATAATAATTAGGAGGTCCCATCGTCGTGTCGGAGGTAAAAATCCATTCGTGCACAAAATCCCTTACCTCTTTCCTTTATCCATTACCAGCACAATGCCTTCTTGTCAAGGGTCTGATAAAACAATTCATGTAGGTGGCATCTTCGCTTTATCTCGAATGTTGTCGCCCTCCAACCAGAACAATGGACCAGCTATATCTTACTTTATACTATGTCTGTGTCCCAACTATCTGGGCTTGGACGGCTGTCGTAGATAATTTATTACATGACCGACCAGACTTGAAAAAAGCGTACAGGTCGCTGCTAGGTCGGTGTTTGATGACACAAATGGCACTTTTTACCAGCGAGATCTGAAGAGAACTTTTCAGATCCCTGTTTTGGTGATTGTTTATCGCCGTATCATAAGAAAGCAAAAATAATTTCCTGTTTCCTATTTTGAATCTTCGCGCATGTTTCTGTGAAGCTTACATAGAAGGCAACGACGTGCATACACCAATTTATTTTTGTTTGTAGAAATCATAGAGATATTATTACACTAGAGTGCGCACGGTGTCACACGACGTGGAACTATTAGAGTCTCGTGGCGGCCATTTTGACTTGGGGTGGCGATTTCGGAAGTCAGAGGGTTATTTTTACTGTATGCAAGATGGTTCAGAATTCCATAAATCATTTCTATCCTTCTGTCCTTCCCAAGGCTGAGCAAGCCCAGTTTACAATAACAACGTCTTTCAATCTCTCCCACGCACGCCATCTGTGATTTGTACATCCATTTGTCTTAATTATAATTACACACTTGCAAAGAAACAAAGGAAAGACTCGGGGCGGGGTGGGGGGGGGAGGGAGAGGAAAGGCAGAAGAGAATCAAAGACCTGGATCTTTTATGTACAAGTGCCGAAGCGGCCCCGAGTTGACTGCACAGTGATAGCTCAGTTTCAAGGAGATAGGATGCTAAATGCTCTGGGCTAATAATGTCCAGATTTACGTGTCATCGTACTGCATCATGCTCCTCCCACCCCCATCACCCTTGTGTTTTGGATTGTCTCAGTTAAAACAGACAGCCATGATGGGACTGGGTGGCAAGGTTATCTCCATAGGCCTAATTCCTCTTTGATATGAATAAAACATACGTCCAAACAACTTGATCATTTAGTGCATTGGATTGACAGTAGGGAAGGGCTAAAGATCAAAACCTATTGTAATATATTTATCAATACGAGTATATCGTGGGGCATTGCCATATTGTTGTTTGCGACACTGTGCTGATTTTTTAGCCTTTGTCATGAAAGTGGTTCTCTCACTCCTTATTTCATTATAAGTGTCATTCCAATCTTTAAGTTTCGATTTTGCAAGGTCTGGAACAAACCCCAGATGTTACACAACTCTTCGAATTTTCAATCCTCATTTTCCTGAAAAGGCAAAGATGCACATAATACACCAATATGGAAAATGCCAGTCGATATTATTTATCAAACAATAACAACAATTTTTTATTGTCACTTATTTTTTTGCTTTTTTTTTTTTTTGCTTTCCGTGGAAGAAATCTGAGAGATTGGCTAAATGGATTGCCAGAATAAGTAGACAAACTGAGAATGGGAAGCCTTATTATCCAACCAAGAATGACTGAGTGTGTAGTGCTCACTTCCTAAGCTCTGACAATTACGCAGGGCTCGATAAACAGACACTAAGACCAAAGGCAATTCCATCTGTTTTCGAAAATTATCCTCCCCTCAAGCAGAAACTGCCAACTCCAAGAAGACCATCTCCCAAAAAGAGGAAAAATCCTGAGAGCTGAACACCCCCCCCCCCCCGGCCAAGGCATGTATGTATGATCTAGATCAATGATATGCCCACCACTCAATCGAAGATCATCTTGAGAGGACAAAGGCAGAGATTAATTTATGCCAATAAAAGAAAGCTGTGCAAAGGCCGCTGAATTAAGAAATAGCAAGAAAAAGCTGGTGCGGAGAGAGAAGAAAATTGAAAGTTTTCATGTCTATTCTTTTCTTTCTTTCTTTCTTTATATGATCCAGTTATACCTCTAAAATATATATATATATTGTTTCTGTATGAAGGTGAACATTTTTCCTTGTTATATACTACTAACATGCCCTTCTCATGATTTTCTTTTCAAAGCTATGCATGTTGTAATTTTCATGACTCTTACTAGTTTTACCAGTTATGAACTTGTTATTTTGAAGAACGTTGTTTGGGGGACGTAGTCTGATTACAAAACCAAACAGAAAATATTGCGGTGTTCACTGTTCAGCTTTAGCTTTCTATGTAAAAAAAACTGTCTCCGCAACAACAGCCTGTGTTGCATCGTATTTGTAGTACATGTATATCTATTATGACTTTGACATAATTATAGGCGGGGATGGGATTACTATTCCTTGAGACGTCGAACAGCCAGCGCCTGCTCGCTAGCGAATCCTTCCCAAGTCAAAATGGCGCGCATGTAGGCCAATTGGGGCCAATGCGACGCGTTGCACTTGTGCATGCGTGCGGACTCTAGTTTATTATAGTATCTCTATGGTAGAAATACACTTTTGACAATTGTGGCACTTATCAAGCTCTTTCGCAGTTCCGATTCACTGTATAACTCCTTATCATACATTATAATACTAAAGAGTCAAAATTGGGCAAAAAGAAAAGGTTGTATGTTGCAAAGCCCCGCGTGAGAAATAAAACCCAAACAATACAAAGCAAACTAAAGAGAAGACCCCACAGTTTTTCTGTGGTTTTTATATTACTAAAGAGGCAAACTTTTAATGTCGAATTTCTCAGTTGTTCAAAAAGTGGAGTTGGAGGAAATAAAATTAAGAACTTAAGTCGCGATATGTATCTAGCAAGTGTTTTATTTAGCGCCCAGTTTTAATTTCTAGTTGACTAAAAAGAAAAAAAAATGAAAAGAGGAAAAAGAAGAATAAATCAGCAGCCAAACATCGCCATCATGAATGTAAACACCAGCTGTAGCTTCCTTTATTTTAAGAGAACAGTCCAAATTTGAGGTAAAGAAAGAAAAAGCAGTTTTCTGCGAAGTTGTTGCTTTTTTGCAAGGTCTAAAATCTATCATTTGGTGTTTATCTATAGAGGCCACCCACAGAGAATGTATGCTCGATTTTGGCACTTCACATACCATCCCTCCTTCCCCCTTCCCCCTTGTAAACTTTTGTTACGCCTGCCTCCACTCTCCAACCCACCGTTTTACGAACGCAGGTCCGTTAGATTGGTAAATGTAACTGATAAGGCCTTGATTTTTAAAAATCTTCAAGAGATCCAAAGGTCCATTTTGATTTAGATAAACCCGACCATCCTCAGTGGTTATTGTGAAATCGTGGAATCCTCATAGGGACCTTCAGACATAATTAAAGTACTCACATAGATCGTGAAAGGCGCAAAGTGGGCGTTTTCGTGCCGACACTCAGTAAAAACCCAAACTTAAACAAACAAACAAACAAATCACACAGGGAACTTAAATTAATATATTATATTGATTTATTACACTCTATATAAAAAAAGCTTTCGCACCAATTGGCCTACATGCGCGCCATTTTGACTTGGGAAGGATTCGCTAGCGAGCAGGCGCTGGCTGTTCGACGTCTCAAGGAATAGTAATCCCATCCCCGCCTATAATTATGTCAAAGTCATAATAGATATACATGTACTACAAATACGATGCAACACAGGCTGTTGTTGCGGAGACAGTTTTTTTTACATAGAAAGCTAAAGCTGAACAGTGAACACCGCAATATTTTCTGTTTGGTTTTGTAATCAGACTACGTCCCCCAAACAACGTTCTTTAATGACACTCAGGATCCCAGTTGGGAAAAGCCAGTCAGCCACCCTCATTAGCGCATATGCGCCCACCATGACAAACCCAGATGAAGCCAAAGACAAGTTCTATTCTGATCTAGAATCTGTCATATGCTCTGTCCCGGCAGCTGATAAGCTGATTCTCTTGGGGGACTTCAATGCTAGGGTTGGCTCCGAAATCTCAGCGTGGCCAAATGTTTTGGGCCCTCATGGAGTTGGTTCATGCAATAACAATGGGTTGCGCTTACTTACTTTGTGCGCTGAATTTAGCCTGTTCATTACCAACACAAATTTTAGTCTCCCCGTGAGAAACAGAACGTCATGGATGCATCCCCGCTCAAAGCATTGGCATCTCATAGACTATGTCATTGTGAGGAAGACTGACAGAAAGGATGTCCTTGTAACAAAGGCGATGTGTGGTGCCGAGTGTGGAACTGACCACAGACTCATTGTTTGCAAGCTCAGACTAACATTGAGGCGCAATAGACGCCCTCAAGGGAAAGCGCCACCTAAACGCCTAAATGTTTCAAAACTCTGCTCAGCTGAGAAACAGAGCGAGCTCTCATCAGAACTCTCCTCAAAATTGGATTGCGTGACTTTTGACCCTGAGAACATTGAACAGAGCTGGACTGACCTAAATACGACTGTACACTCTTGCGCCAGCAGCACAGTTGGTTTTTCTGTCCGCAAGCACCAGGACTGGTTCAATGATAATGATAATGAAATCAAAGTGCTCATCAAAGAAAAAAATAGTCTCATCCAAGCTCACTGCAGTGACCCCTCTTCCATAGCAAAAGCTGAGGCACTGCGTGCATGTAAGGGTGTACTCCAGAAGAAGCTGAAGAAAATGAAAAATGACTGGCTTGAAGAGCGAGTAAGAGAAACTCAGAAATATGCCGACACAAACTGTTGTGTTGCTAGTTTTGTGCATCCATTCAATCACAGGACTCGAAGACTTGGTAGTACAGACCAGATTACTTCAAACATTTATTATGATACAATGCAGAGCAGTACAAGGATAAGAACATGTACAATCTCACTGGTGACGAACATAATATATATAACCAGTTACAAATATTGTCTAACATCAACATCACAATCTCCCAGCACATGGACATGCACATGTAACTCCTCCGTAACAAATAGCTATCCTCCAGACGACACACACACGCCATCAACCCAAACACCCACACAATTACATTGTCAGCACTTTCAGACAAGGGAAACAACTACAGGGGAAACACTCATGCCATGTCCCATAACACCTCCCTTCCAGCTGAGTGCCTGGAGGGCAGGAAGCTAATAATATTATAGCACAAAAGTCATATGTCTATATATGAGAATCTAACAGTAATATAGCACAAAAGTCATATGTCCATATGAGAAAATCACTGTCTTGGCCTGAGTTGATTGAAATGGCGGCGAACCGAGGTATCATGGATCTTCACTTCCGCCATTGTTCTTCCAATTGTTCGTGAAATAATGCCAGGCATCCATTTGTCCTTTTTGCCACCTTTAAAGGTGAGGGCAAAACAAGGGGTGCCTACGCTGAATTTCCCCCTGCCTACCTGATGCTTGGTGCTTGGTTTGGGAATGTTGGTAGGAGGCACCAGGGCGTCGAGCTGAGTTCTGATCTGCCGACCGTTCAGCAGCTGGCTTGGACTCGATCCAAATAGTGCGATCAAAGGCTTATGGTCCGTGACTAAAATGAACTGTCGACCGTAGAGGAACTGGTGGAACTTCGTTACTCCGAAGATGATAGCCATCGCTTCTTTTTGGAATTGGCTGTACCGGCGCTGCGTTGCTGTTAAGGTCTTGGAGGCATTGGCAATGGGTCTTTCAGTACCGTCTGGATAACGATGAAACAGCACCACGCCAATACCCACATCAGATGCATCGCAGGAGATGCCCACTTCCAGAGATGGATCGAAGTGGGCTAGAATTGTGTCCGCACACAGCATTTCCTTCATCCTGGTGAAAGCAGTTTCCTCTATATCAGTCCATCTCCACCGAACACCTTTCTTTGTCAGGCGGTAAAGGGGCTCCAGCACTGTAGATACATTCCGCAGAAACTTGCTGTAGAACTGCACCTGACCCAGGAAAGATTTCAGGCTGGATACCGAGGTAGGCGAAGGCATACAAGTCACTGCGTCGACTCTAGGTCCTTTGGTGATGCCTTCCTGAGTTAGAACATGTCCCAGGTACTCCACCTTTGGCTGGGCGAACTGACACTTCGCCAGATTGCAGCGGAGGCCCTTGTCTTGCAGACGTTGCAGGAGCTGTCTTAAGTTGTGAAGGTGTTGTTCCGCTGTATCTCCGCTCACCAGGATGTCATCCAGGTAGACCGCTACGCCAGTCAGGTCCTGAGTGAGCTGGTCCATGATCTCCTGGAAATATCCAGGGGCTGATGTGATGCCGAAAGGTAGTCGTTTCTGCAGCAGGACGCCTTTGTGAGTGCTGAGGGCAAGCCGGCGTTGTGAGTCAGGTGCCAAACAGATCTGGTTATAAGCGTCAGCCAGGTCTATTTTGGTGAAACCATGTCCTCGCCCCAGTCGCCTCATCAAGTCCTCTGGTAGCGGCATCGGGTGTCGGTGGGGCTCCAACTGAGGGTTGACGGTGTTGGAGTAATCCCCGCAGACTCTGATTGTTGACCTGCTCTGTCCAGGAACCTGATTTTTTTTTATGGGGACGACTGGTGTTCCATAGGCGTTAAACTGGGTCTTCTCCCACACTCCTTTCTGGATTCCGGCCTCCAGGGCAGTTTCTAAGTCCTCTTGAAGAGCGATGGGCACTGGGCGGGCTTTGTGGAATACTGGACGGGCATCCTCCTTGAACTTTATCTCCAGTTCAAAGTCCTTGAGTGTACCAAGCTCAGGTTTGTAAAGTTCTGGAAACTCAGCACACAGCTGCTGGCATGCTTTTTGGAACGTCGTCTCGGGTCCAACCTCTGGTTGAGAGACTTTCTTGACTGTTGGGCCTCTCAGAATGGTGTCCACCGATATACCCAGGCCTTTGATAGCGTTGCGGCCCAGAAGGTTCAGGTTCAGCCTAGTCACCACGAACTGATGGGTCTGAGATGGCTTGTCTGGCACCACGGAGACTGACAAAGACACCATCCCCATGATTGGCAGGTCTACATTTGAGGCACATCGGTACTTGGTCGACGTTGGGGACAGCTTCGGCTTCTTCAGATTCTTCCACGATACAATAGATATGAAGCTGTCTCTGCTGCCTGTTTCCACCTCGAACGTCACTGGCACACCGTTGATATGACAGGTCTGGACCAGTGGCTCCGCGTCTGACGTCTCTCGGCCAACACGCTGCACTCTTTTTACGGGCCCTTGCTTCTTGATCTGGCGGCAGGCTCGTTTGATGTGGCCTTTCTTGCCACAGAAATTGCATATTGTGTCCTTAAACTTGCACTGGTCAGAGCTGTGGGCACCGCCACATCTGTAGCAGGATGTCTTCTGGCTACATGACTTGTGATCTTGGCTGCCACTGGGCTCTGGTTTCTTTTGGTATTTTGAGTTGTGTTTTTGCCAGGTCTTCTGTTCCTTGGCGCTTGCACCGCTTCCTGGACGAAGCTGGAAAACCGGGGCATTGACAGAGGCTGGACTGGTGATTGTCTCTTTTGTCACTCGGGTAGCCTCCACCTCGGCAGCAACTTGCACAGCACGGCTGAATGTCAGCTCATCTTCTTTTTCTTTGAACAGCGCCTTCACCACCGCTTCGTTGCCGATACTACACACGAATCTGGACCGCATCGCCTCATCCAGAGGATCTGTGATGGATGCAAAATCACACGTGGCTGCTTCCTGTCTGATCCTGGCTGCCAGCTCATGGGCACTCTCACCAGGTCGCCGCTCCGTCCTGGTCCAGAACTTGAACCGCTCTCGGACCACGAAGCGTTTTGGATTGAAGTGGTCTGCCATGTACGCCTGGATTTCTTCAATGGAGAGGCTGTTGACGTCCTTGGGGGTTGTTTGTTGAGCTGCCAGGTTCTTAAGGAGCTTGAATGTTGCGGACATCTGGTTTGTCAGAAAAATTTCCGCCTTTTTTTCTGCTGGGACTGAGTTGGCCTTCACGAATGTCTCGAATCTGGACCAATAATCGGTCCAAAGCTCTGACGTGGGGTCAAACTCACAGAATTTGGTTGCCGTAGGAGTTGTTGACTTGCTGGCTAGTGCTGTCATCAACAACTCCATCTGTTGGCGCTGTTGCTCCATCTGCGATTCCATCTGTTGGCGCTGTTGCTCCATCTGCGATCTCAGCAACTGGATCAGGTCATCGTTGGCACTGGTCTGTGATCGTGTCGCCATCAGGTTGCTGTGTCTGCACTGCTGTCAAAGGTCCAGCTCCGGTTGTCCGAAGGTCGCTGGGTTTGCTCCCTGGATCATCAGGGGTCCACCGGGCGGGGCTGTATCCTCGGCAGTGTCTTTGCTGGTCTTCCAGTTTTTATCCTCGTCGCCAGTTCTGTTGTGTTGCTAGTTTTGTGCATCCATTCAATCACAGGACTCGAAGACTTGGTAGTACAGACCAGATTACTTCAAACATTTATTACGATACAATGCAGACCAGTACAAGGATAAGAACATGTACAATCTCACTGGTGACGAACATAATATATATAACCAGTTACAAATATTGTCTAACATCAACATCACAATCTCCCAGCACATGGACATGCACATGTAACTCCTCCGTAACAAATAGCTATCCTCCAGACGACACACACACGCCATCAACCCAAACACCCACACAATTACATTGTCAGCACTTTCAGACAAGGGAAACAACCACAGGGGAAACACTCATGCCATGTCCCATAACACAAACAACACTAGAAAGTTCTTTGAGAGCCTCCGAGCTGTGTTTGGACCATCCCGCTCTGGCACTACGCCACTTCTTGCGTCAGATGGTTCAACACGCATTGTTGAATTGAATGCCATAATTCAGCGTTGGGCAGAACATTTCGGAGGTGTGCTAAATCGGCCATCAAATATAAATACTGAGTCCATTGACCGCCTCCCTCAGACTCCTATTAATGCAGCTCTTGCCAAGCCATTCACAGCAAATGAGACCCGAACTGCCACAAATCAGATGTCCTTTAACAAATCACCAGGCGTGGATTCAATTCCTGCTGAGGTGTATGCCTTCGGTGGAGAAAAGCTTATTGAAAGGTTGACCGAGTTGTTCAATCATATGTTGAAAGCAGGGAAGCTGCCACAGGACTTCAAAGATGCTTCAATCATCCATCTGTACAAAAACAAAGGGGACAGCCAAGTCTGTGACAACCATCGGGGAATCTCTCTACTTTCAATTGCTGGCAAAATATTGGCAAGAATGCTTCTGAATCGCCTTCTTGATCACCTCTCGTCAAATGACTTGCTTCCCGAGAGCCAATGTGGCTTTCGTAAAGAGAGGGGAACGGCGGATATGATTTTTGCTGCCAGACAGATTCAGGAAAAATGCATGGAACAAAATAAAGCGCTGTATATCACATTTGTTGACCTCACAAAAGCATTTGACACAGTGTGTCGTGAAGGCCTCTGGAAAATCTTGGCGAAGTTTGGGTGTCCACCCGAATTCATCACAATAGTGCGCCAGTTTCATGATGGCATGCAAGCTGCAGTCAAAAGCAACGGCAGTGTTTCAGAGCCCTTTGCTGTGACAAATGGGGTAAAACAGGGTTGTGTCTTAGCCCCAACTCTGTTCAGCATCATGTTCTCTGCAATGCTACAAGAAGCCTTTAGCTCTCCTCCTCAAGGGGTAAGCATCAAGTATCGAACTGATGGCAGTCTATTCAACCTCAGGAGACTCCAGGCAAAAACCAAAACCAAAAGTACTCAAGTCTGTGACCTACTATTTGCTGATGATTGTGCACTTCTGGCACACGATGAGGATAGCATGCAAACCTGTGTTGATAAGTTCTCTAGTGCCTGTGACAACTTTGGCCTCACAATAAGCACAAAGAAGACGGAAGTGCTCCATCAGCCTACTCCAGACGACAAGTATCCTGTGACCCCAAATATCAAAGTCCATGACAGTCTTCTGAAGGTGTCGGAGAACTTCACCTGTCTTGGCAGTACACTGTCTTCCGCGGCTCGTGTTGATACTGAAATTCTCTCAAGAATCAGCAAAGCCAGCTCTGCATTTGGCAGGCTTCGAAAGAGAGTGTGGGATGTTGCCGGCATTCGCACAGACACTAAGCTGAAAGTGTACAATGCTGTGGTCCTTCCCACCCTACTCTATGGGGCTGAAACCTGGACAGTGTACCAATCGCATGCCAGAAATCTAAATCACTTTCATCTGGCCTGCCTTAGAAAGATCCTAAGGATCAAATGGCAGGATAAAATTCCAGACACTGAGGTCCTCAATCGTGCCAAGGAATTGAGCATCTTCTGCTACCTGAAAAAAATTCAGCTACGTTGGGCAGGACATGTTGTCAGAATGCCCGACTCCAGACTCCCTAAGCAAATCTTCTTCTCTGAGCTCTCCAATGGAACGAGGAATGTTGGGGCCCCAAAGAGACGTTACAAAGACACTCTCAAGCAATCACTGAAGGCCTTTGCCATTGATGTGAGTGAGTGGGAAAAGCTCTCGCTTGATCGTGCAAATTGGAGGGCGGCCCTTACCAGAGGCAGCAAAGCATGGGAAGCTGACAGAGTCCAGCAGGCTATCAAAAAAAGAGAACGGCGCAAGAAAAGGCCCAGTGGTACTGAACCAACGGAGCACTCTTGTCATTTATGCGGAAGGGTCTGCAGGGCAGAAATAGGACTTATCAGTCACATGAGAAGCCATAAGTCATGAAAGAACAGTCTTTCCATTCTGTCCTCTGTGTCCTTTAGTTCTCTTTATTGTCCATGTGTTGAAATTCTCAACAATTTCTGTTCTTTATTCCTCTGGTATTGTTAAGGTCATCATCATACCTGATGGACGAACTATTATTATTATATAAAAAAAGCTGCACTTCTCATATTTTGTTTTCATTTAACTTTTGATTTACAAGTGACAACGCATGCAGCAAATGTATATGTGCCGGTACTCACATGAGTATGTATTTTCTACAAAGCCATCGATTGTCACAAGGCACCAACTATTTTACGAAAATGGTACTCAAAGATTATGATAAAGCATCTCGTTTTATATATGTATGTAAAAATCAAACTTAAAACTTACAGTTTTGAGAAGTTGGTAGATTTCTCTTACATAGGCCTACATGAATTTCCATCTACATTTCATCTGACTGACAATAGGGAAAGTAAAAGTCTTTTGAGATATTTACACATTTTGCTGCTGATTTGTTTAAAAATTGATTCACATTCTTTCGCAGTCAAAATCGCTAGTGGTTGGTGAGCGCTTCTGGTGTTATCTCTGTCTGTCGTAATGTTCTACTGATCTATTCTGACTCGCATCTCGCCTTTTCCTGGCACAATTATGTCCGTTATCGTGTCGACACACTTTCTGCCGAGCTCAAATTCTCAGTCAATATTATCAAACTTCTGCAACTGTCTAGTGAAGTATGTTTTCAGTGATGAAGGAAAAAGTCAAAGTCTGCTAAGTCATAAAACTGGGTTGTATAATTTCTCTTGTTTTTTTGGCTGGTTTGACAATCTTCCTCTTTTCCATTGTTCTTTTTGTCCCTCTTCATCCCCTTCTTCGTCTTCTGTTTCTTTTCATTGTTTTCTGCCTTCTTTCATATTAATATTTGTCTGTTACAAACTGTCTCCTTTCAACAGATATAAAAGACCAAGATAAACAACATTCAATTAATGTCTAGCATTTTTTTTTATTGTTGAAAAAATAAATTGTCAGTAAACAAACATAAACAGCAAACGTTTCTTATAAATGCCATTTCAACACTGTCAATAAGCATGGCAGGCCAGTGTACAAGGTAGAAATGACAATAACGCTTCCTGTAAGTAAAAGGTCTTTGGAAACTCCATCCAGCAATTGGAAATTTATTACATGTAGGCTATTTTTGGATCACAATTTATTAATGCTAGTCTTGGTGTAGCACATTATGTGACACAACTGTACATGCAGAAAGAACAATTTATTAATATTTGTAGAAATAGATGAAGTACCCAGCATCGCCTGTAATACTGTAATTTCTCTCTCTTTCTCTCCCTCTCCCCCCATTCTCTCATAATCTACGGTCTTGCTTCAGATTTCACACCAGGGCACTGTGCACCAAATTCAACATGTAGTCTTCTATACAATGGACTTTTTAAAGAGACCAGGAAAAAAGATCGTTGTATTTCATATCTTTACAACATTTTAAACAAATTACTTAAAACCTGATTAAATACAATAGGTTGATACAAAAGCCATTGAATTAGACTGGTTGACACTTGAGAAAATGAACATTTTTTATTTTTTGAAACTCGTTACTTAGGCTGCAGTTTCGAGCAAAAATAAAGGAATGAAAATATCACCGCAATAAAATACTACTGTCACTTTAAAAAAAAAAAAAAAAAAGACATTATGATTGTTCATAGGATATCAAGACAAACATTGGTGGAATAATAATTATCTATTGGCTATAATATTAGCACTGTCAATGGGTATGGGAGATCCACTGATGTTGGCTGCAGCATTAGAACACAAGAATGCCACCAGTTCTGCCACTTCAGAAATGGATATCAGTTTTCCCATTGGAGACTTGTGTTGAGCAAACTCTATCTGCCAGTGAAGACAACAAAGCAGGGTAGAGACATATTATCATACAAATTAGGGCCTACAACACATTAGATAAAATGCAGTGATGATGCAGAGTCGAACAGAGTGGACACAATAGACCATTTTAACAATATCGAAGTATAGAATGGTAAGAATGACACAAAAGACAGAGAGAGAGATAGATAGATAGATAGATAGATAGATAGCTTGAGAGAGAGAGAGAGAGAGACAGAGAGAGACACAGAGAGAGAGAGAGATAGAGAGAGAGAGGGAGAGAGAAGGGAGAAAGAGAGAGAGAGAGAGAGAGGGAGAGAGAGAGAGACTCAGAGAGGGAGAGAGAAAGGGAGAGCGAGAGAGAGAGTAGTCAGTAGTCTCAACATGGGGGATAATGCTTTACTCATATAAACCTTAAACAGAACTGAATATCTGGATGGATAGGCTCCAAAATGTAGAAAAATGTTATACATGTAAAAAAAAATCATTAATTTGAAAAAAAAAAACGAAAAAAATCCCAAAAACCTTGAATGTATCCAACAAATGAGTAAAGCAAAAACTGATTTCATAATAAAGCATTGAGCAATTTCAAAATTTCCTCTGCCTGGAAGATTAAGTCAGATCTACAAATAAGCTGTAGCTCTATACCTCATAGCGTATGTATGCATGGGTATTCAGCAAGTTGAATATGGAATATTTATAAATCATGATGAAATGGTTTTC
The DNA here is from genome assembly GCA_963931925.1 of Onchidella celtica. Lineage (NCBI taxonomy): Eukaryota > Metazoa > Mollusca > Gastropoda > Systellommatophora > Onchidiidae > Onchidella > Onchidella celtica. The sequence goes on along the minus strand of OZ007580.1, from coordinate 30,821,618 downwards.
ATGACTTGCACACAAATAGTTCAATGACTTCATTGAAATACAACTTATAGCAAAATCATAGACAAAAAAAGTAACAGTGTAGTACATGTATTTAGCAGTCCTTTGAAATTAGAAGTAATCAATGAATCATGCCCAATATGGGTCAAACTGCACCAATCAATGTTATTTCTGTTCATGGTAATTTTTTTCTGTAGTTCCCGCAGAAATAAATGACTTTAATATAAGGTTATGCATACTCTTGCAATTTAAATGAGAAACACTTTTTAGTCATGACAAATTGGTGTAGAAGGTCCTGAGGGTGATTGGTGGGCACTTCTGGCAACATCTCCTTCTGTCCTATCCTTTTGTTATATTCTATCTACGTCTTGCTTTTAACTAGCACAAAGTGACCGTTATCATGTCGACAGCCTTTCTCCAAACTCAAACTCAAACTCTAAGTGGCGAAGGCTCTGCTAAATTTGTGAAAACAGAATTACCACGGGGCAAAGTTATCTTGAAGAAATGTAGAAATGTACTTCATTTTCCACAGAGACTGTAATTATGTTTTACAATATGAGCTCCAGTTAAGCACACTGCCAAAAGTTAACATGTGGTCCATTTCATAAGCTTATACCTTCATTTCTTCCAGTGATATTCCACGTTTGGCTGCAAGCTCAGACATCCATACATTGCCCACTGTCAAAACATAGCATGTACAGTTTACAACTTGAGCAATTTTATTTAAAGAAAAATGTTGTTCCATCTAAAGGATGAATCTTGACATTAATCATTACTTGATCATCATGCTGAGTAAGTCACACAAGAAATTATTATGTGTGCACACATGGGATTCTCTTATCAATTTTTTATTAAGGAGGAAGAAAGAAAGAAGAAGAAGAAATAAAGTAAATGAAGAAAGAACAAAAAGAGAAAGAGAGAAAGAAAGAAAGAACAAAGAGAGAAAGAAAGAGAGAAAGAAAGAAAGAAAGAAGGGAAGAAAATACACAAACTCACTTGGTGCATCTACATAGCCAGGGCAAATAGGATTACATGTGACTCCATATTTAGCACCTTCAAGTGCCACAGCCTGCAGAATAAAAAGTGGCATTGTCTCTAAATTACATTTGCAGTATCATAATTTTCTCCTTTCCAATGTCATAAATTTTGTGCAAGATGTCTATCCTATAAATGAAAAGCCAGAGAGAAACCAGCAGAATTTCCTGAGAAATTTAAAAACTATATGTACATACAAGACTCTAATCTGAAAAGATCATTAATTAAAACAATAAGACAGAGGCAACTGAAATTTCTGGGACACATCTGTTGCCTCTGGAACCTCAAACATCTAGCAGTCATAGGGAAGATTGAAGGCAGAAAAAGCAGGGGTAGACAGAAAAACTTTCACTGAAAGTCTTAATTCATGGACAACAAACAAACATCACAACAACAACTCCTTCTTGAAGTTGGCTGATGACAGATCTGAGTGGACAGCCATGATCGCCAATGTCTGTTCCAGACAGGGCAACTGATGATGATGATGATGATCATGTACATACAAAGTCATTTCAGAGGTGTCAAAGACATCAATGTATCAGTTTGGGAATAGACAATTTATCCCTGAGTGATGATAAGAAAACTGGTGCACAAACCCTGGAGAGCCCAATGAGGCCAGTTTTTGGTGTACAATATGCAGTGTTGCCTGGAACAGCAATCAAACCCAGCTGGGATGACATGTTAACAATCCTGCCCCATCCTGTTTGGTCAGGGAACAATTATTATAAAATAAAATAAGATAACATAAGAATCCCTTTATTTTTACCCTATGAGGGAAGTTCATTTTTACAGATTTTTATGATACACAGATCTTACATATCATTACATGAACATGTTATAACTCAATAACAAACATACACATGAAGAAAAGTGGCACAGAACCTCAACAATACATGGCATGGATCTAGCTAGAATGCACTGTTGAGACGGATTTCAGATGGTAAGAATGATCTTCTAGCTCCTTCTCTGTTTGCTTTGTTGTGTGTTTTTCTATTGTTCATGGATAATCTAGAAATTTGATGAAACAAGTGATGGTAACTGTCATTTCAGGTACATATAAATTTGGTTTACACAAGCTTTTCAGTAAAGACGGTCAAAACTGAAAAATTCTGTGTCTGTCACGTTGCATGTTTTTTTGATGACTGTTGTTAATTCTGTTGTTGTTGTTTCCTTTAATATTGCCGCCAATGCTGTAATACAATAGGTTATTATTATGCTTTCAATGGTGGCTGTACGGAAAAAGAAAAGCAGTCATATTAAACCAAGAACAGTATACTGCTTTCTAAAGCCCTGAAATCTTTACAATAGCACTTTCAAAACACTGTCTTCTCGTTAAGATCCTTGGGCACTTTACATAATGTAATGTAACATTGTTCACTCTCTACTGGTTTCTCTTTTTACCAGTAGTATTATGTATCCAATCCTAGAGAGATCAAGTTATTAAAATTATGTTACTATATTAGCCTTCTCTCTATTAATTCTCATTCCTCTCTGACAGACTACATACGGCACGCTTTCGTAAAATTGGAAATAATCATTTTCACCTTGTATCTTTTGGACATCCTCCTCACATTCTGCCTCCATTAACTGACTCTGTCTCTTTTTCTGTCTGTATATCTGTCTGTCCTGCACACATACACTCACTCTGATGACAAATAAAGACAAACAGATACAGTGCTTTGTCATGTCCACCACAGACCTTTTTTCTTCATGAGAGGAAAGAATGTTTTGGTCAGTATGAAGGGTGCTGTTAGATTGACAGCTAGGGACCTCTGCCAGTCCTCCACTGATAGTTCTTCTATAGTGCCTCGGAACAGTGCACCTGTCAGTGAGCAGAACACATGATGGATGGACTGATGGATGGATGGATGGTTGATGGACTGTTGAATGGATAGAGATGGCTGGCTGGCTGGCTGGAAGAATGGATAGATGGATGGATTGGTGGATGGGTGGACGGATAGATGAACGGACAGGCGGTCGGACGGATAGGTGGATGGATGGATAGATGGATGAACAGATGGATAGATGGACGGATAGGTGCATGGATTGATGGATGCATAGACTGATATATGGATGTATGTATTTCTGGATGGATGGATGGATGGATGGATGGTCGGATGGATGGATGGATGGACAGATGGATGGGTGGATGGATGGATGGATGGATGGATGGCGTGGATGGACAGACAGACAGATGGATAGATGAACAGGACAGATTGGTGAAAGGATCAATGGATGGGCCAACAGATCTGTAGATGGATGGATCTGTGGATGGGTAGGTTAATTGGTAGGTGGATAGACACAGAGAAAGGAAGTGAGATAATTAAATGAGTGAGCAGTGGGCAGATAAATACCTGCATTGTTAACTAGAATGTCCACACCCTCGGAATAAATAGTCAGTACATCTTGGCAGAATTTCTCCACCTGCCCAGTCTCCAGCAGGTCGGCCGGTATGAAGTAGAATGCACCTTTGTACTGGCTGGAGATGAATCAATCTATCCATTAAAAGTGTAACTAACACACAAAGCTCTTAGTTGAACTTTTGTTTTTCAGATTGAGTGAGCAAAGTGAATGGCTGTGTGAAAGAGTGAGCAAGTAAACGAGTGAGTGAGTGAGTAAGTGAGCAGGTGAGTGAGGAAATGAGGGAACACGTTTATGAGTGAATATGAGTAAGTCAGTAGTGAGTGAATAAGAAAGTGAAAGAGCGGGTGCGCATGTGGTGAATGGGTGAGTGACAAAGATTCGTAGTAAGTGTTCCCCAGTTAGAGCCTACAAATTGAGACGCCAAACATAAACAGGTAATTAGGTTTAACATCATTATAGATCACCAAGAATGCCGACTGCGCCATAAAACCCCAGCTCAGACTCAAACTCATAGACTGAAGTCACTCACCTTTGGAATTCCTCCAGCAAAACTTGTCTCTCCTGATCAGTGGCCAGGCCAGTGAGTACAACAGAACATCCTTTGCTGGCTAAAGTGTGAGCAATGCCCCGGCCTATCCCAGAGGTGGATCCGGTTACTAAGGCAACCTTTCCACTGACACTCTCAGCCATAGTGGATCACACTGTCGATGCTAAACATAAAATCAGAAACAACGACTGCTGTATCTTTAATGATAACAAATTGGGGGTGGGGGGAAATTAAATAAATTAATTTTGTGTTTAGGCCTATATTGTATAACTTTGTATAACTTGTTAATTCTATCCCTTAATGATCTCTTCCAGAGGAAGATGGACTTGATCTTTGGGTATACAAAAGTATGTTTTTTAAAAAGAAAACGAAATAAATTTCTTGTACATGTCGACAGTTTACTATTTTGAAATAACAGAGTTAGTGAACCTTCTGTGGTAGACATACATGTAAAGGCCTCTGGCTATTCGTAGTGAAACTTCGATGTCCTTATAATCTCCTCAGCACAATTATTTTCCAAAAGGCAAATGAAAGAAACGGGAACATAACTGACAGCTTCCAAATACCTTATGACAGAATGGTAGCCTGCAACGTATGCAATTAATGAAATGCACATGCTGTTATAATTAATATACGTACCCGTATCACACTCGTACCATGGGATACCTTGCGTCAAGTTCTCTCCAAGCTAAGCGAGACAACTAGGTCAAGGTGTCGACACAACATGTTACACCCTTCTGTCTAGTCTGCATCTTCAACAACGCCGGGTTCTTTCAGTCACTGGTCGCACCATAAGCCTAGGCCAGAGAGGGTAGAAATTATATTTTCTACCCCCTCTTGCCTACGCGCATGCATGCGACATTGTTGTGTTGCTACCGTCGCATTTGTTTTTGTTTTTTTTTAATCAATGCGAATGAACGGAGATGAGCACAGAATTATGTGACACACGGGCTCAGTTCAGAGTCAACGGAAACATATATAACACTAACACATCACAGGAACATGTCAATTCAAGGTGCTCGCCTCTCATGCCAAGGGTCCCAGGTTCTAAACCCGGGCAGTGCAGGCATGTTGGAAAGTGGATTTTTCTCATATTTTCAAGTCCCTGGTCCTATTGGGGGGTAGGATCGAGTAGTTCTTGGAAATTGGATTTTTCTCATATTTTCAAGTCCCTGGTCCTATTGGGGGGTAGGATCGAGTACCTAGTCTTCTCGGATAAGGACGAAAAAATTCGGAGGGCCCGTGTGCACGTTGCGCACGTTAAAGATACCTTGGCAGTTGGAAATCGTAAAGAGCAGGCCGAAAGGCCGCTGCCCGGGCAAAATTGAAACATGTCAATTGGTCGCATATCTGCACCTGGCCTTAAAAAAGCGTAAGCCCTGTCGCTTAAATGGGACTTAGTTGTGTTGCTGTCTCAGTCACTTCGCAATTTTTTTCATCTCTACGAGAGTGAATGGGAATTGCGCACACATACGGCACCCGATCTCGTTACAGAGTCGATCGAGGGGAAAGTGAAACTAAGACACGACAGCAGCACGACCGCTTAGCCTAATTCACTATAATATATGCTACAGTTGGTATTTACCATCCATGAACTGGGCGATGTTTGGCTGACTGATTTGTGTGTTTTTCAGGGCTTTGAAATATTAATACTTTTTTTACCCTCAGTCAACCAGAATTTAAAACTGGGCATGACATAAACATTTGTGGTCTACGTGCGTGTAAATTCACGCATGCCCGCTTCACGAGAATACGCGTGAAGATTTAAAGTAGGAAAGAGGAAATGTTTATATAATAATTAGGAGGTCCCATCGTCGTGTCAGAGGTGAAAATCCATTCGTGCACAAAATCCTTTGTCTCTTTCCTTTATCCATTACCAGCACAACGCCTTCTTGTCAAGGGTCTGATAAAACAATTCATGTAAGTGGCATCTTCGTTTTATCTCGAATGTTGTTGCCCTCCAACCAGAACAATCGACCAGCTATATATCTTACTTTATACTTTGTCTGTGTTACAACTATCTGGGCTTGGTCGGGTATCGTGTAGGTAATTTATTATATGACCGACCAGACTTGAAAAAAATGCGTACAGGTCGTTGCTAGGTCGGTGTTTGATGACACAAATGGTACTTTTACCAGTGGGAACAGACCCGTTTTGGTGATTGTATATCGCCGTAACATAAGAAAGCAAACTTTCCTATTTCCTACTTTGAATCTTCGCACATGTTTCTATGAAGCGTACATGCACGAATTTACACATAAAGAGCCTAGAGATGTTACCATACAAGTCACAGATCATTATGTGAGAGGATGAACGACTTTCTATTTTTAATGTGCTTTCATGGTAACTCTAGTGCGTGAGTGAGGGACGGCCACTCATAGTAGTTTATGGACACTTGGCCGAGTACCATTAATTGGATTATTTCCCTTGTAATACTAGCGCGGGACCCGTTATTCACATCACGGTGAAAAGCGCGCATTTTGATTGGTCAGTTGGAAATGTTGACCACCGGGCTTCCAACTCTTATATCATGGCTTTAAGTTTCTTACAACTCGCTCCTTCGTTGTTATCCACCGACAGAAAGACGGGAACCCGAATTCATTTTTGAGAGTAGACAATACCCTATCGGTACAAAATAGGTACTCATGATAACGTTTGTTATCAATGGAGATACGTCGTATTAATGGACGAAAGTATCCCGCACAAAATTGTCGAATGTTGTTAGTCCTGACACTTTGAAAATTTATATTAAAACTGTTACCGGGTTTCTGGTAAAAGCAGTCAGTTAGAATTGTAGCAGCAAGTTTCTACTTTATAATGGTACTAATTTTGTTGTACTTTGATGCACATATCCTATTGAACCCACACCAAGTGGACAGTAGCAGTGCCAACCAAGGACCAGACAGCAGCGACAGTTGTTCGCCACCTCATTCACTCGTGGATTGTCCACTATGGGGTTCCAGAGAGGCTACATTCCGACCAGGGACGGCAGTTCGAGGCTGAAGTGGTACGCCAGCTCTGCAGCCACTATGGCATCACCAAGTCCCGCACCACCGCTTATCATCCACAAGACAACGGCCAGTGCGAACGGTTCAACCGCACTATGTTCAGTCTGCTGTCCACCTTACTCCCAGAACAGAAGTTAAGATGGCGAGAATACCTGCCGGAATTAACTTTCTGTTACAATGCCACCCCCCATTCTTCCACTGGAGTGTCCCCTTACGAGCTCTTGTTTGGCAGGAAACCACGTCTGCCATTGGATGTCTATCTGGGCGACGAGACACCAGCCTCCACTTCGGTAGGCGACTACGTCCAGCGGCATATACAACGACTTAACGAACTGAGGGCGAAGGTAGCGAGGAAGGTGGAGTCCACGCACCTTCTGCAGGACGCACGAAGGACAACCCCCCACAACGCCGCCCATCTTCAGCCGGGCGACCATGTCCTTGTCAAGCACCACTATCCTGGTCGACACAAGATCCAGGACCCGTACCCCGGTCCTGTGCACACCGTCCTGTCTGTTCCCCCGCCTCATGGTGGTTACTTTACCATCAGAAACCCAGATGGAGATGCCACTGCGGTCAACGGAGACCTCTTGCGGTTATTTCACCCCCCAGTGGTCAACACACGTCCACAGCACCCGCCTCCACTGCCTGCGTCGACCGATGTCTGGTACTTCCCGGCTCACCACCCTTGCCAGCCACCTGCAGCCCGACCGGACCCTCAACCTGGGATGACAACTTCCCAGCGCCTACCTCCTGTGCGACGGTCCAGCCGCCCACACAGACAACCCCAGAGATTGGACCTCTGACTCTTATTAGTGATTAACATTAGACATTGACTGTGAGTGCAGAAAGAGCAGGGGAGCGCACCCATCAAGACCCCCCCGAGTTTCCATCAGGCCAGATGATAGACCACCGAATTCAAGTGAGCTCGCCTCAAGATTTTAAGTTATAGAGTATGCCCATGTTAGCTTTCTCCACAGCTTAGTTACAATTACTTTTAATGCCTATGTTGACCTTGCCTTTTTCATGGCACTAGTGCCCTTATAGCATATTGTATTTTTTTTGTACTGTTCGATCCTACGTTAACCCTGATAGTGGTCTGGGACCACCGTTGCAGGTCTGGGACCTGTTGTTTTGTCCATATGATGTAACTTACTACAGCCAGAGCTGAGACTGTTGTGTACATCTTCAGGATGCCAGTAGTAACTTAGCCGGTTCACGCCACCTGTTAGTAGTTATAAAGAGGATGGACCATTGTTGTACTTCGGTTCACTGTGTGTAATTTGCAATTGTTCTACTCTAAGTGATGGTATCATAGCCCCTTAGAGTTTGTTTATACCTTCAGTGGTCTTTGTAAACCTTTGAATTGATGTATGTGTCACGTAAGGGACTACGTGACTTAGCAGGGGAGAATGTGAGAGGATGAACGACTTTCTATTTTTAATGTGCTTTCATGGTAACTCTAGTGCGTGAGTGAGGGACGGCCACTCATAGTAGTTTATGGACACTTGGCCGAGTACCATTAATTGGATTATTTCCCTTGTAATACTGGCGCGGGACCCGTTATTCACATCACGGTGAAAAGCGCGCATTTTGATTGGTCAGTTGGAAATGTTGACCACCGGGCTTCCAACTCTTATATCATGGCTTTAAGTTTCTTACAACTCGCTCCTTCGTTGTTATCCACCGACAGAAAGACGGGAACCCGAATTCATTTTTGAGAGTAGACAATACCCTATCGGTACAAAATAGGTACTCATGATAACGTTTGTTATCAATGGAGATACGTCGTATTAATGGACGAAAGTATCCCGCACAAAATTGTCGAATGTTGTTAGTCCTGACACTTTGAAAATTTATATTAAAACTGTTACCGGGTTTCTGGTAAAAGCAGTCAGTTAGAATTGTAGCAGCAAGTTTCTACTTTATAATGGTACTAATTTTGTTGTACTTTGATGCACATATCCTATTTAACCCACGCAGTAACCACATTAGCCACTCGTAGTTCACCCAACAATTAGATAAAATGCGGTCATAATTAGCCTATACATACACGAATTCACACATAGGCTATAATATATCGCCACCTTAGTTCTTATTTGTTCTGTCTCCATTCTCTGGAGATCTTTTTGTTTGTAGAAATAGGCCTACACCCTTTGAAAAAAAATTGTGGCACTAAACTTATCAAGCTCTTTCGCAGTTCCGATTTATTGTAACGCCTTATCGAAATACTAACGAGAGGCAATAAACTTTTAATGTCGAATCTCTCACTTGTGCAAAAAGTGGAGTTGGAAGAAACAAGAACTAAAGTCGCGATAGGGTAGCCGATCTAGCAAATGTTTTCTCTGGTTTTATTTAGCGCCCAGTTTTAATTTCTAGTGGACTAAAAAGAAAAAGAAAGCTCTGAAAAGAGCGAGAAAAAAAAAAAGCATAAATCAGCCGGCCAAACATCGCCTTATTCATGAATTAAACACCAGTTGTAGCTAACTAGGTTTTATAGCAAGTATCACTATTATTATAGTTATCCTGGCCTCATTGGCTATTGATAGCACTCAATTTTTTTTTCTACTGTGCGTCTGAAAGAATTGGCATAGGTCTAGATCTAGTTGAAGGCGAAGGCTGGACAATTGGCTGGTGTAGAATGTGCTTGGCCCAGTTTTCTCGCACAGCTTGAAGAGTTCATGCATAAACACAAATTATCCCATCGTGCGACTGTGATACATGAACTGCTACACACGTAGGAAAAATCACTCATTTCTTACATACACTGTAGGCTACCGTACAATCAGATATTTGAAAGTGGTTATAGTTATGTTCAATTTTTTTCATTCGCCTTTTGAAAAATATCAATCGTTATGAGGATTCTGAAGAAGGACATCAAAGTTTCACGGGGAATAGAGGTTTTTACCTATGTCTTGGATACCACTTGGGTACCTACTGCAGTGGGTTAACTAGCTCTGTTAAAACATTTCAAAATAGTTAGCAGCTGACACTTGCAAGAAATGCCTTTCATTTTCTTAAAAGTATATTTTTGTATCAGAACCCCCCCCCCCCCCCCCCCCAACAAGACACTTTCGCTACATGTGTGCCATATTTTCACTAAGGTTCCTTACTGTGTCATTTCATGTGTGCTTGTTATTGATTACTGAGTTATGATACAGTTATATGTTTATGTAATGATGCGTGAGATGTGTGTACCATGTATGTGCTCTTAAACGCTCTGTGAAGGAAAATTGCCCCCATGGGATAATAAAGTGATTCTTATCTTATCTTTAGTATCGACACTGTGATCCACTATGACTGAGGGTGTCAGCGGAAAGGTTGCTATAGTGACGGGGTCTACCTCTGGAATAGGCCTAGGCATTGCTCACACTTTAGCCAGCAAGGGATGTTCTATTGTACTCACTGGCCTGGCCACTGATCAAGAGAGACAAGAGTTGCTAGCGGAGTTCCAAGGGTGAGTGACTTCAGTCAGGTTTCTTGAGATTCTACATTGACGTTGCCTACTTATGACTGGTGTCTTTCAATTCGTAGGTACTAAGTCGCTATCCGTAAGTCCTGGACACTCATCCTCTCCTTCACCACTGATTTCCGCACTCTCTCACTTATTCACTCATTCATTTAATCACTTATTCACCTTCCCACTGATGTTTATTCACTCACCCATTCACTAATTCACGTATTCAGTCAATCAATTCACTTACTTTTTCAGCCACCCACTCACTTATTCATTATAATAATAATAATAGTTCGTCCATCAGGTATGATGATGACCTTAACAACACCAGAGGAATAAAGAACAGAAATTGTTGAGAATTTCAACACATGGACAATAAAGAGAACTAAAGGACACAGAGGACAGAATGGAAAGACTGTTCTTTCATGACTTATGGCTTCTCATGTGACTGATAAGTCCTATTTTTGCCCTGCAGACCCTTCTGCATAAATGGCAAGAGTGCTCCGTTGGTTCAGTACCACTGGGGCTTTTCTTGCGCCGTTCTCTTTTTTTGATAGCCTGCTGGACTCTGTCAACTTCCCATGCTTTGCTGCCTCTGGTAAGGGCCGCCCTCCAATTTGCACGATCAAGCGAGAGCTTTTCCCACTCAATCACATCAATGGCAAAGGCCTTCAGTGATTGCTTGAGAGTGTCTTTGTAACGTCTCTTTGGGGCCCCAACATTCCTCGTTCCATTGGAGAGCTCAGAGAAGAAGATTTGCTTAGGGAGTCAGGAGTCGGGCATTCTGACAACATGTCCTGCCCAACGTAGCTGAATTTTTTTCAGGTAGCAGAAGATGCTCAATTCCTTGGCACGATTGAGGACCTCAGTGTCTGGAATTTTATCCTGCCATTTGATCCTTAGGATCTTTCTAAGGCAGGCCAGATGAAAGTGATTTAGCTTTCTGGCATGCGATTGGTACACTGTCCAGGTTTCAGCCCCATAGAGTAGGGTGGGAAGGACCACAGCATTGTACACTTTCAGCTTAGTGTCTGTGCGAATGCCGGCAACACCCCACACTCTCTTTCGAAGCCTGCCAAATGCAGAGCTGGCTTTGCTGATTCTTGAGAGAATTTCAGTATCAACACGAGCCGCGGAAGACAGTGTACTGCCAAGATAGGTGAAGTTCTCCGACACCTTCAGAAGACTGTCATGGACTTTGATATTTGGGGTCACAGGATACTTGTCGTCTGGAGTAGGCTGATGGAGCACTTCCGTCTTCTTTGTGCTTATTGTGAGGCCAAAGTTGTCACAGGCACTAGAGAACTTATCAACACAGTTTTGCATGCTATCCTCATCGTGTGCCAGAAGTGCACAATCATCAGCAAATAGTAGGTCACAGACTTGAGTACTTTTGGTTTTGGTTTTTGCCTGAAGTCTCCTGAGGTTGAATAGACTGCCATCAGTTCGGTACTTGATGCTTACCCCTTGAGGAGGAGAGCTAAAGGCTTCTTGTAGCATTGCAGAGAACATGATGCTGAACAGAGTTGGGGCTAAGACACAACCCTGTTTTACCCCATTTGTCACAGCAAAGGGCTCTGAAACACTGCCGTTGCTTTTGACTGCAGCTTGCATGCCATCATGAAACTGGCGCACTATTGTGATGAATTCGGGTGGACACCCAAACTTCGCCAAGATTTTCCAGAGGCCTTCACGACACACTGTGTCAAATGCTTTTGTGAGGTCAACAAATGTGATATACAGCGCTTTATTTTGTTCCATGCATTTTTCCTGAATCTGTCTGGCAGCAAAAATCATATCCGCCGTTCCCCTCTCTTTACGAAAGCCACATTGGCTCTCGGGAAGCAAGTCATTTGACGAGAGGTGATCAAGAAGGCGATTCAGAAGCATTCTTGCCAATATTTTGCCAGCAATTGAAAGTAGAGAGATTCCCCGATGGTTGTCACAGACTTGGCTGTCCCCTTTGTTTTTGTACAGATGGATGATTGAAGCATCTTTGAAGTCCTGTGGCAGCTTCCCTGCTTTCAACATATGATTGAACAACTCGGTCAACCTTTCAATAAGCTTTTCTCCACCGAAGGCATACACCTCAGCAGGAATTGAATCCACGCCTGGTGATTTGTTAAAGGACATCTGATTTGTGGCAGTTCGGGTCTCATTTGCTGTGAATGGCTTGGCAAGAGCTGCATTAATAGGAGTCTGAGGGAGGCGGTCAATGGACTCAGTATTTATATTTGATGGCCGATTTAGCACACCTCCGAAATGTTCTGCCCAACGCTGAATTATGGCATTCAATTCAACAATGCGTGTTGAACCATCTGACGCAAGAAGTGGCGTAGTGCCAGAGCGGGATGGTCCAAACACAGCTCGGAGGCTCTCAAAGAACTTTCTAGTGTTGTTTGTGTCGGCATATTTCTGAGTTTCTCTTACTCGCTCTTCAAGCCAGTCATTTTTCATTTTCCTCAGCTTCTTCTGGAGTACACCCTTACATGCACGCAGTGCATCAGCTTTTGCTGTGGAAGAGGGGTCACTGCAGTGAGCTTGGATGAGACTATTTTTTTCTTTGATGAGCACTTTGATTTCATTATCATTATCATTGAACCAGTCCTGGTGCTTGCGGACAGGAAAACCAACTGTGCTGCTGGCGCAAGAGTGTACTGTCGTATTTAGGTCAGTCCAGCTCTGTTCAATGTTCTCAGGGTCAAAAGTCACGCAATCCAATTTTGAGGAGAGTTCTGATGAGAGCTCGCTCTGTTTCTCAGCTGAGCAGAGTTTTGAAACATTTAGGCGTTTAGGTGGCGCTTTCCCTTGAGGGCGTCTATTGCGCCTCAATGTTAGTCTGAGCTTGCAAACAATGAGTCTGTGGTCAGTTCCACACTCGGCACCACACATCGCCTTTGTTACAAGGACATCCTTTCTGTCAGTCTTCCTCACAATGACATAGTCTATGAGATGCCAATGCTTTGAGCGGGGATGCATCCATGACGTTCTGTTTCTCACGGGGAGACTAAAATTTGTGTTGGTAATGAACAGGCCAAATTCAGCGCACAAAGTAAGTAAGCGCAACCCATTGTTATTGCATGAACCAACTCCATGAGGGCCCAAAACATTTGGCCACGCTGAGATTTCGGAGCCAACCCTAGCATTGAAGTCCCCCAAGAGAATCAGCTTATCAGCTGCCGGGACAGAGCATATGACAGATTCTAGATCAGAATAGAACTTGTCTTTGGCTTCATCTGGGTTTGTCATGGTGGGCGCATAAGCGCTAATGAGGGTGGCTGACTGGCTTTTCCCCACTGGGATCCTGAGTGTCATTAGCCTGTCATTTATTTCAATTGGCATGGACTGCAAGTTTCTGACAAGGTCATTTTTAATTGCAAACCCAACACCATGCTGTCTCGGTTCGACTGCACCCTTGCCTTTCCAGAAGAAGGTGTATCCACCACTGAGCTCTTTGAGTTGGCCACTATCAGGGAGTCTGGTCTCACTGAGTGCCACTATGTCCAGGTTGTACCTGCTGAGCTCAATGGCAATAAGTGCAGTGCGTCTTTCCGGGTTGTTTGAGTTGTCCTGTAGTGTGCGTATATTCCAGGCTCCTAGCCTGAGTAAGCTGAATTTCTTTTTGTTTCGACCGCAAAAAGGGATCCCCACTGGTCGCGGTATACCAGTCAGGGTGATGTGAAGTGGGCTTTCTTTAGGGCACCTTTTCTAGCCCCTTCCTCAGTTGAGGTGAGCAGTGCTATCCTTAAATAAGGCTGCTCAGCTACTGTGGGTGCTGCCTCCCCACGCCTCCACTTCAATCGACGATGAAGCGACCATAGCCCACAGCCACCAACGTGTAGGTCTGTGCTAACAGCTTCCAGTCTATCCAAACCTGCTGCCACCGCACTCGCCCATCGCCGTTGGAATTTTGAGAGGAAAGAAGACGAGACAAAGATGAAAGAAGACGAGGTGAGTGTTAAGACTGGCGCAAAGAATTTGTTTTTAGTGAGAAAGAGCTGCGCAAACATCAGACTCACTCTCTCGCCTGGACACAACTTATCCAAGTGGCAAGACAGGGTCAAGACGACTGGAAATGTATCCAGGTGCAGGAGGATGCCAGAGGGACAGTCATATTGCCTGACCGGCTGCCTGTAGGCTACTCCACAGCCTCGCAGTCCCAACTGACTAGGGTGAAAGACCCAAACCAAAGAACACCAATACTGGTGGAGGCTCTGTGTCACGATATCCAGGCCAGAGTGACGGTATATTGCCATCTGCCCTATCAATCAACCACTGGCCTGCTGCCGCCAGCTTCGAAGCTGCGTCCGGGAAGTTTGCTCAATTCTTCGTCTGTGATTTAGGCAAACAAGCCTATGACCACACCGCTACCGGGGGCCAATGTGAAGGACTCAAGTACTGAGGGTCACATTGTGCCCTAGCATGTGGCCGTTGGGTTAGATGAAACCTCCTCCGCCCTGGCCGTTTGCACCGACAGGTGCACGCCCACTGATACCATGCTAGCGTACCAGTTCATGAAACAGGTTGTACTGGATTACATGTTACCAGTAGCAGATTTTTCTGACCTGACCTCATGTTACCAGTAGCAGATTTTTCTGACCTGACCACTTATTCATTACTGACTGACTATCATACACACCCACTCACGTACACTCTCACAGAAGTACAGAAGTTCAGTCTAGACTCCAGGGCCTTATGTAAAAACTGTAACCATGTATAAATTCACTTTTCCAGCCAGTTCAAAGGGGCATTCCACTTCATACCGCCAGACTTGCTGGAGACTGGACAGGTGGAGAAATTCTGCCAGGATGTGCTGAACATTTATCCCGAGGGTGTGGATATTCTAGTTAACAACGCAGGTACTAGGTATACCTCTCTGCCCACTGCTCACTCATTCAGTTATCTCCCTCCCCTTCTCTGTGTTATTCTGTCTGTCTATCTACCAACCAATCTACCCATCGGCAGGTCAGTCAATCCATCTGCTCACCCATCCATCCACTGTTCTCTCCATCTATCGGTCCATCCATCCATCTACACCATTTGTCTGTCCACTCCACCCACCCATCGATCCATCCACTCCACCCTCCATCCATGCACTCCGTACATTTGATCAGTCCATTTCATCAATCCATACACTCATCCATCCATCCTTTCATCCATCCATTGGTCTGTCCACCCATCCATCCATCCATCCATCCACCTACCCATCCGCACATCCATCTATCCGTCCATCCATCCATTCACCCTTTCATCCATCCATCCATCCATCCGCCCATCCATCCATCCACCCATCCGCCCTCCATCAGCCCGTTCCATTCTCTGACAGGTGCACTGTTCCGAGGCACTATAGAAGAACTATCAGTGGAGGACTGGCAGAAGTCCCTAGCTGTCAATCTAACAGCACCCTTCATACTGACCAAAACATTCTTTCCTCTCATGAAGAAAAAAGGTTTGTGGTGGACATGCCAAAGCACTGTATCTGTTTTTCTTTATCTGTCATCAGAAAGGGTGAATGAATAAGTGAGTGTATATGTGTGTGTGTGAGAGAGACAGAGAGCGAGAGAGAGAGACAGAGAGAGAGTGAGAGAGAAAGGGAGAGAAAGAGAGAAAGAGAGAGAGGAGAGAGAGAGTAACTTGAGTCACAGTGTGAGGAGAATGTTCAAAACATGCAAGGTGAAACTGATTATTTCCTGACTAACAAAAGAATGCTGCATGTAGTTTATCAGAGTGGAATGAAAATAAGCTTGACATAAAGAAAACCAGACAAACACAACAATATGATATATATATAGTCTCTCAAGGATCCCACTATACAAGTGTGAGAGGACGAACGACTTTCTATTTTTAATGTGCTTTCATGGTAACTCTGGTGCGTGAGTGAGGGACGGCCACTCATAGTAGTTTATGGACACTTGGCCGAGTACCATTAATTGGATTATTTCCCTTGTAATACTAGCGCGGGACCCGTTATTCACATCACGGTGAAAAGCGCGCATTTTGATTGGTCAGTTGGAAATGTTGACCACCGGGCTTCCAACTCTCATATCATGGCTTTAAGTTTCTTACAACTCGCTCCTTCGTTGTTATCCACCGACAGAAAGACGGGAACCCGGATTCATTTTTGAGAGTAGACAATACCCTATCGGTACAAAATAGGTACTCATGATAACGTTTGTTATCAACGGAGATACGTCGTATTAATGGACTGAAATATCCCACACAAATCTGGCAAATGTTGTTAGTCCTGACACTTTGAAAATTTATATTAAAACTATTACCGGGTTTCTGGTATAAGTAGTCAGTTAGAATTTTAGCAGCAAGTTTCCAATTTATAATGGTACCAACTTTGTTGTACTTTGATGCACATATCCTATTGAAATAATTAATAAGAGGGTCTCGGATTTAAAGTAAACTATGCGTTAGACGCATGTTATCCCCGATAAATCCAACCTGGGTCAAATTTATTCAATTATTGCTGGAGGGGTCGTTAGAGTAATTTCTGCAGTTTACTGGGATACCTAATTGACTTTTGTGTGCACCCTTTTAACCGTACTGTAAATTCGATTGTGTTAGGACCCTAACCGGTTATGTTGTTCGGCTGGACTCCATGTCCGAGCCTTTCACTTGTCCAACCATGGACTACGTAATAGCTCTCTCGGACGTCCGCGCTGGCTCATAAATAAGATGCGAGTTCGAGTGGTCAGCACACTCCATCATAGACGCAGAGACAAGAGCCGACAGCACAGTGAACCCAGACCAGCAACCCGGGCCCGTAGCAGCTCAGAGGCTTGCCGACGCTTGCCATCGCCACCCCGCCCCATAAGGTATGAAGCGGTAGCACAGGACCCGGAGAGACTTTGGCTTATGGCTGGTTGGGCTTCTTTTCTGGGTTTCTTTTCTTTTTCTTGGCTTCTTTTTCTTTTTCTTGGTAGGGTTTTCCTATGCCTGTTTGGTAGTGATACCTTTGTTAGGCTTTTTGAATAAATAAGATTGCCAGCAGAACCCTGTGTTTGTTAAATCTGTGTATCCTTAAGGGAGTTACTATTGAACCCACGCAGTAACCACATTAGCCACTCGTAGTTCATCCAACATTTTCTGGTGTCAAGAAGTGGGATACACAGAAGGGTTAGTTTGTAGTGTAGAGAACCCAGCCATGGAAATTTTTAGTTGAGGCCCAGCCAGCCAGCCAACCCCTGCCCCACCCCATAGGAACCATGGAGTCACGAAGACCAACGCCCTCCAACGTCAACTCAAGATCCAGGACCCGTACCCCGGTCCTGTGCACACCGTCCTGTCTGTTCCCCCGCCTCATGGTGGTTACTTTACCATCAGAAGCCCAGATGGAGATGCCACTGCGGTCAACGGAGACCTCTTGCGGTTATTTCACCCCCCAGTGGTCAACACACATCCACAGCACCCGCCTCCACTGCCTGCGTCGACCGATGTCTGGTACTTCCCGGCTCACCACCCTTGCCAGGCACCTGCAGCCCGACCGGACCCTCAACCTGGGATGACAACTTCCCAGCGCCTACCTCCTGTGCGACGGTCCAGCCGCCCACACAGACAACCCCAGAGATTGGACCTCTGACTCTTATTAGTGATTAACATTAGACATTGACTGTGAGTGCAGAAAGAGCAGGGGAGCGCACCCATCAAGACCCCCCCGAGTTTCCATCAGGCCAGATGATAGACCACCGAATTCAAGTGAGCTCGCCTCAAGATTTTAAGTTATAGAGTATGCCCATGTTAGCTTTCTCCACATCATCATCATCATTGCCTTTCTCACCCTGGATCAGGGTATAGGCCACCAACAAACACCTTCCATCCCTCTCTATCATGGGCCAGCCTCTTTACATTATTCCAAGTCTTTCCGCTTCGTTGCACATCATTTTCTCTGGCTCTTCTCCACGTTCCGCGCGGCCTTCCTCTTGATCTCTTGCCCTGGGGATTCCAGTCCAATACCTTCTTCGTGATGCTGTTTCCTGGCCTCCTGAGAGTGTGGCCGATCCATCTCCATCGCCTCCTACCAATTTCCTCTCTGACTGGGTTCTGTCTTGTTCTTTTCCATACAATTTCATTACTGACCTTGTCTGTCCATCTGATCTTAAGTAGCTTCCTCAAACATCTGTTGATGAAAACTTGGATTCTCTTTATGCAGGCCTGGGACGCATTCCAAGTCTCACATCCATACAACAGGACTGACTTCACGTTCGAGTTGAATATCCTCAGCTTTGTTTTTAGAGATATATCCTTGGTTCTCCAAATCTTGCTTAAGGATGTGAAAGCTGCCTGTGCCTTTCCAATTCGTGCTTTGACTTCTGCCTCTGTTCCTCCCTTATTGTCAATGATACTACCAAGATAGCAGAAGGACTCTACATCTTCCAGTGGTTGATCTCCTACTGTGACTTGTTCGCTTACCACAGCTTAGTTACAATTACTTTTAATGCCTATGTTGACCTTGCCTTTTCATTGCACTAGTGCCCTTATAGCATATTGTCTTTTTTTGTACTGTTCGATCCTACGTTAACCCTGATAGTGGTCTGGGACCACCGTTGCAGGTCTGGGACCTGTTGTTTTGTCCATATGATGTAACTTACTACAGCCAGAGCTGAGACTGTTGTGTACATCTTCAGGATGCCAGTAGTAACTTAGCCGGTTCACGCCACCTGTTAGTAGTTATAAAGAGGATGGACCATTGTTGTACTTCGGTTCACTGTGTGTAATTTACAATTGTTCTACTCTAAGTGATGGTATCATAGCCCCTTAGAGTTTGATTATACCTTCAGTGGTCTTTTGTAAACCTTTGAATTGATGTATGTGTCACGTAAGGGACTACGTGACTTAGCAGGGGAGAATGTGAGAGGACGAACGACTTTCTATTTTTATTAATGTGCTTTCATGGTAACTCTGGTGCGTGAGTGAGGGACGGCCACTTATAGTAGTTTATGGACACTTGGCCGAGTACCATTAATTGGATTATTTCCCTTGTAATACTAGCGCGGGACCCGTTATTCACATCACGGTGAAAAGCGCGCATTTTGATTGGTCAGTTGGAAATGTTGACCACCGGGCTTCCAACTCTCATATCATGGCTTTAAGTTTCTTACAACTCGCTCCTTCGTTGTTATCCACCGACAGAAAGACGGGAACCCGAATTCATTTTTGAGAGTAGACAATACCCTATCGGTACAAAATAGGTACTCATGATAACGTTTGTTATCAACGGAGATACGTCGTATTAATGGACTGAAATATCCCACACAAATCTGGCAAATGTTGTTAGTCCTGACACTTTGAAAATTTATATTAAAACTATTACCGGGTTTCTGGTATAAGTAGTCAGTTAGAATTTTAGCAGCAAGTTTCCAATTTATAATGGTACCAACTTTGTTGTACTTTGATGCACATATCCTATTGAAATAATTAATAAGAGGGTCTCGGATTTAAAGTAAACTATGCGTTAGACGCATGTTATCCCCGATAAATCCAACCTGGGTCAAATTTATTCAATTATTGCTGGAGGGGTCGTTAGAGTAATTTCTGCAGTTTACTGGGATACCTAATTGACTTTTGTGTGCACCCTTTTAACCGTACTGTAAATTCGATTGTGTTAGGACCCTAACCGGTTATGTTGTTCGGCTGGACTCCATGTCCGAGCCTTTCACTTGTCCAACCATGGACTACGTAATAGCTCTCTCGGACGTCCGCGCTGGCTCATAAATAAGATGCGAGTTCGAGTGGTCAGCACACTCCATCATAGACGCAGAGACAAGAGCCGACAGCACAGTGAACCCAGACCAGCAACCCGGGCCCGTAGCAGCTCAGAGGCTTGCCGACGCTTGCCATCGCCACCCCGCCCCATAAGGCATGAAGCGGTAGCACAGGACCCGGAGAGACTTTGGCTTATGGCTGGTTGGGCTTCTTTTCTGGGTTTCTTTTCTTTTTCTTGGCTTCTTTTTCTTTTTCTTGGTAGGGTTTTCCTATGCCTTTTTGGTAGTGATACCTTTGTTAGGCTTTTTGAATAAATAAGATTGCCAGCAGAACCCTGTGTTTGTTAAATCTGTGTATCCTTAAGGGAGTTACTATTGAACCCACGCAGTAACCACATTAGCCACTCGTAGTTCATCCAACACAAGTATATATCTGTCATTTGTAAAAAACAAAAGAAGACATTAGACAGTGAACAGAGTCAGTATATAATACTGAATACATAAAGTGTCCCGGGATCCGATAAATTTCTAAGTAAAAAGAAAAACATAAGAGAAGGAACAGTCTTATATACACAGTATGGACAATTCCAATGATCTTACAGATTTCACAAGTACAAAGAGAAAACAGTGTTTGAAAGTACTTTTGAAATTATTCCAGGCTTTTGACTAAAGTACTACACTGTTATTGGTTTTAATGATTGTTTCTTGACCAAACAGGATGGGGCAGAATTATTAACATGTCATCCCAGCTGGGTTTGATTGCTAACCCAGGCAGCATTGCGTATGCTACACCTAAAACTGCCATCATTGGCTTCTCTAGGGTTTGTACACCACATTTCTTATCACGACTCGAGGATGAATTGTCTATTCCCAAACTGAAATCAGTTTGTATATTTTAATTTCCAGGGAATTCCAGTGGTTTCTCTTAATGCTCTCCTTTTTCTTTAAAGGATGGACGACTCGTCCAAATTTATGAAATTTGAAAGAACTAGACTAGGAAATTATAAATGTAACTTGGAGATAATGGAAGATATGTGGCTGAAATAGAATTTAACTGACTGTCTTTTTTCTTTATGTTGAATACAGACATGTATATATTTATGCAAATAAAGATAATTATAAATCCACAAGGAAAAATGAGGAAAACACATTCTTTAGGTTTGTTGGCAATGAGAGTAAAGATAAGAGCTTTAGGGTGGACTGAACTTGATCAAAAGTGACATTGAGCTGAAGTATGAACAAATATTTGCCAGAGTGATTTAAATAAATGTTTGTTTGTGGATGACACATCATCCTTCCCTATCCTTGAAGACAAGGCTCATGTTCCTCATTGCATTCTTTGATTATGAGTTAAAGTGACTCTTTTCACACCTAACATAAAAAGCACTTTCCGAAATGGTCCTGCAACTCTTTGGCTTTAGTCCATTCCGAATACATGTAATTTTTGCTCCTTTTCATTCCACAGGTTGTTGCACTTGAAGGTGCCAAATATGGAGTCACGTGTAATCCTATTTGCCCTGGCTATGTAGATGCACCAAGTGAGATTTTTTACTTTTTCCTTCTTTCCTTCTTCACTCCTGCCTTTTTTCTTTCTCTCTTCTTCATTTTCTTTCTTTCTCTTTAAAAAAAATTGATATAATAATTTTAAAAATAATTTCATGCATGACTTATTCAGCATGATGAT
This sequence comes from Onchidella celtica, assembly GCA_963931925.1. Taxonomy (NCBI): domain Eukaryota; kingdom Metazoa; phylum Mollusca; class Gastropoda; order Systellommatophora; family Onchidiidae; genus Onchidella; species Onchidella celtica. The sequence continues at coordinate 30,799,819 of OZ007580.1, read as the reverse complement.
CAAGTATTTGATTTACCTCAGGACTCATCATTTATATTTAATAATATTTTTAAAAAATAAAATCACTATAGTAAATTGTACTTGCTTTGTTTTGACAGTGAGCCATGGACTTATGAAAAAGCTTGCAGCTGAACGGGGAATATCACTGGATCAAATGAAGGTAACACTGTGAAATGGCAGTGCGCTCATCTGGAGCTTACATTGTTTGAGATAATGAAAAAGAATTAAGTTACTGTGCACAGGAGTAGCACTGATTAGTGCAGTATGACCTAACTTGTCCGTGATTCATTGATCATTTTTAATTTCAAAGAATGGAACAGCTGAATGGGATCAGACTGTACAGCTACACTGCCCTGTTACCTTTCAGCCTGTGATTTTGCTGTTTATAAGTTCTGTTTGTCAAACTCTACAACATTAATTTTGAGTGCAGGTCAGTAAAACCATTTTATCATGATATAGAAACATCCCCAGTGTTCAGCAGGTTTGCAGATTTTATCAAACTTTCCAGAAAGAGGAAATTTTGAAACTGCTCACTGCCTCATTTTGAAATTAATTTTATTCATACTACTTTTAGTACTTTGTTGAATCAAATCCATTAAGTTTTTTTTCAAAGGGTTTTACATATGTAACATTTTTTTTACATTTCTGACCCTATATACATATACATATGTTCAGTTTTGTTTTATGGTTTATGTGCAGGTTGCTATTGGGGGATAATCTGATTACAAAGCTGGATAGAGAAGTACTGAATAATGTTCACTGCTCATCTATAACTTGCTACGTAAATATATATATACATAAATAAATTGTTATTACCCTTGTTGAGTCTATTGATAGATTTTATTTCATTTTTTTGGGTCTAATTTAAATTTGCTCTCTCTCTCTTTCTCTCTCTCTTCATTCTATTCGCTGCTTTATTATGTCCTCTTTATTATGCCTCATCACAACATTTCATCTGATTTGTGATAACATGCTAATACCCTGCTTTTGTTGTTTTTGCTGGCAGATAGAGTTTGCTCAACAGAAATCTCCCATGGAAAAACTGATACCCATTTCTGAAGTGGCAGAACTGGTGGCTTTCTTGTGTTCTAATGCGGCAGCCAACATGAGTGGCTCCCCCATACCCATTGACAGTGCTAATACTGTAGCCAATAAATAATTTTAATCTACCAATACTTTGACTTCATATGGTATGGACAGTCGTCATGATATATTCTCCTTGTGTGCCAATAGCCGATGAATCGGTTCTCAGCTGGTCATGTTTGTGCCAGTCACCGATGTATCGGTGCACAATAATACTAGGCTATTTTGTTTCGGGAAGAAAGAAAGTGGACTTTCTATTCATATAATTTCATGTTGCTGTAGTTAGTCTCCATTCATCCCCCCGCCTCCTTCCATTTTTTTCCTGTATTGGTAAACATGGAAATATTCATGGCACACAAAGAGTTCTATCATAATAAAATTGTCACAGAATCTGCCATATCATGACTAGTACTAATGTGTTGTGTTCCAAAAATTGCCCAATGGCAACATTTGCAATTGCTGGACTTATGTCCCAAAGGTCTTTTTACTTACAGAAAGAATACATTTTATTTTCAACATTTATTGGCCTTGTACATTGTCCATTGGTTTGGCCTGCCATGTTTTTATAGACAGTACTGACATTGTATTTTAACAAATGATTGATACTTATGTTGTGTTTGTTAATGTTCCAGGTTTACTGACTATTTGTCTTCTTCAAAAATAAAAAATGCAAGACATAATTTACTGTTGTTTGTCTTGGTCTTTCATATCTGTTGAAAAGAGACATTTTAGTTTCAACAAATTTAAAGATAAAAGAAGGAGGAGCATTCGGAAGGAGGGGGACAATTGAAAAGAGACAAGAGGACAAGAATCAGGGGATGAAGAGGGAAAGAAAGGACATCGGAAAAAGAAGCAGATTGTTGAAACCGATTGAAGCCGAATTTCATATGTTACAGAAAGATGGGTGGCACTCACCCCCACCCCCCACACACACACACACGAAAAGAAAAAGCTCACTTGAATTGATGGATGAATGTTATAACAGATTTAAAAGCAAAAGTTTCATGGGCCTTCATTAAATTTAGAGACATTATCTGGGCTTCGTGCATTTGTTTAAGTTTGTAAAAGGTAGATTAAGCATCACATTTACACCCCGGGAGCCACGGAAGCCGTGTAGGTAGTCATAAATATATTTGAACTTCCGGAACCAAAGAGTTCCATTTTTCTATTTCCGGATCAATCTCATCACGAAGACCCCGTTTCTTTTGCATTTTGTTCGAAGTGATTGAATAAACATACATACGTATAAAGACAAACAAAGGAGCAAGAAATATGCGACCCGCTGCCATCGTAGCTGACGAAATGTTCCCCGAAGGAGCAGGATCCTACATGGACATGGAAGAGGTATGGCGAGAGATGTCGAAGTAGACCCAAACTAGGCCAAGATCTAGAGTCTAGCAAGTCTAGCCTCTAGGCTATCAAAAACAGTGGACTACTAGAACTAGGATTTTTTGCCACTGTTGAATATCTCCGAGGGAGGTCTTCCGCCCGTCTGCGCCATAATTTTTACCGCTATTAAGTAAAGCTCACTGTTACACATTGTTCCAGACCTTATGACCAATTATCATTAATTCATTTCATATTGATATTCACAATAACATTTGTAACACACTGGCCAAGAAAAACAGTATAATCCCAGTTTCTAAGAAAGTCTGAAGTGAGAAAAAATCCGAAAACAGCTGCCATTTTGAAACTTGCTGGGGAGAGGTCACGATCACAGAATTTACCAAAAGCGCGACTGGCGAAGGTTTGCTGAAACAAAACTTGATAATAATGGTGTTGAGGAATTTAAACTCACAATGCATGGAATGGTCAGATGGACCTGCTGGCGTGAGGGTCTAGTCAGTTTGTATCAATGGGCGGTAGTCAGATTGACTAATCGGACGAAAAAGGGCTGAAATCGGATTGTTTAGCTACTAAGCCGATTCATAATTTTTTAAAACTATGCAAATTAACAAGGTCAGTAACTTTCCGTAATTTAGGTCAAGGGTACTGACTGTGAGTATAGGTAAATTTTTACCGGCAATCTTGTTATATAGTGTTAACTCACCTGCGTGGCGAAATGGTTAAGACGTGTAATTCAGGAGTGAAAGGGTATGGGTGCGGATCCCAGCATCGTCATGATTTATGATTACTATGTATGTGTTTTCTTTCAGATGTTTCTAACGCAGAGAAATCGAGATGAATTGGAAGCGAGATAAAAAGAACAAAGATACATACATACAACAAATACCACCCATTCAAACCAACTCTATTTCTTTCTTTCTTTGTCCCATACAAATACTAAACCCAATCTTTTTTTAAACCCACTCAAAAGTCCCCTCTTTAGTGTGTTTTCTTGACTGGCACGGACGGGCGGAAGACCTTCCTTCTCTGACACTCTTCATGAGAAAATATTTCTTATGATTGCTTGGTTAGGCCCCAAATCTAATATGAATATGTAGATCTAGTCTAGATCTAGACCATTTAATTAACGCTCACCCTGCGTGCTACCTGTAAAGCCCGCTGCTCGGTCAGTGACCTTACTCTCGGAGAATCTTATCTGGGGTCACTGACCACGATGACCACATATATGCTGTCCACCTCCGTGAGTAAGGTCACTGACCGGGCAGCGGGCTTTACGGGTAGCGCGCGGGGTATGGGTTAAAACGGCAATAAAATAGTGATTTAATCACTTGAGGTTAACAACAGTTTCCAGCAGTCAGCTGCACGCTTGCCGTGATTTAGTCACTTGAGGTGAAACGACAGTTTCCAGCGGTCAGCCGCATGCTTGCCAGGTTTTTGTAACACCGTAGGTAAACTGGCGATGAAAGAGAGCCACGATTGTGGCTCTTGGCACTCTACCGGTAAAGCCACGATCGTGGGTCTTGGCACTAAAAGGGTTAAGGCTGCCATTATCCACCAACATTATCGGCGGATACTGCCCAGGTTTATCCGCCAACATTATCGGCGGCTACTGCTTGGGTTATCAGCAGGTATTGGTGTTGACTAATTCCCCCAAAAAAACCAAACTGGATTTTGTCACAAATCCCAGACTGGGAGATGTAATAGTTTATGACAGGACAACAATCACGAACAAACACGTTTAACACTTAACAGAACAACCCATCAGACTCACACATTTATTAACATAAAAAGCTCCTCTATTACCCTACCAATACAGATAATAGCGCAATTACATACATTATATTATTGAAATGAACTGCCGTACAATGGCCTTATTCTCACACACACTCTCCCTCGGATCCACAACCCGGTAGTTACTCCTAAAGGCACTTCGGCCTCAGCCTCTCCCCTCAGGGTCTTAATAGCACATTAATAATTCACTGGCACCGCAGTCTCTCAATATCACCTTCCTATTGTCATACACCTTAGCACTCCCCTAGCACCTCAGCAGGGCAATAACACATTATCATTTCAATAGACATTATCATTTCAATAGTACATTATTAGTTCACTAGCCCCTCAACATGGCAATAGTACAGTATCACATTCACGCTCATATCTACGTCCCTGTCCGTGGCCTGACTGCCACGACTTTATGTGCCTCTACTGTCCTGCACTGACAGCCTCACTTCTGGCCTATGTGTGGCCTCCGGCCCTATGCTGGCCTATCACCGTAGGCGGCGCTCTTGGCCCGACCTCGGCACCTACAAGAATAACATTACATTGGTATAATACCCTACCATTTCTATTCACTCCACCTCTCCTTACAACCCATGAAGCGTACACACAATAGTTCACATTTCACTCACCACACATCTTACGGTAACACACCTCCATCGGAGTACACACTACTCACTCGCGCTACAAATCCATGAACTCACTTTCATCTATCGCTCATGGCGCACATTGCTATATCCAATATCAAGGACTTCCACATTCCTCACATATACTTATTTACATCATGGTAATAGACGAATATAATATAATACATCGATCATAATTATCAATCAACGTTCTACCTACCAGTCATTACTGGAAAAACTCTCTCACTGGTCTCTCGACTGCTCCCCTTATGTCCGCCCGATGGGCTCTTACTAGCGTCCGTTCCGTAGGACCTTCTAACTTGCAGTGATAGTAATACAGCGCTTTCGCCTCATTCAGACCCCCCACCACTCACAACAGCACGCTTAACTTACTTGTCTACGTGCGTTAATTTTACTCTCCTCCTTTCCCGTCTTTCCCTACTTGTCTGCCGTGAGCCCTTCTTACTCTACACCCGCTCTGTAGCAATCCCCTTAATTGCACTCACTCCACTCGTGACATCATCCCCCACCCCAAAAAAATTAATGCAATTAATTTCAAATCGCATCAAGATGACTGTCAACGAGTGAGCGTGAGCAATACCTACACTAAAGAAATGACCTAGCAGTTCCCCTAGTATATAAATTACCGAAATCAGGGGAAAATATGGGGATCAATATGCATATATGTGTCACATCATGAATAGCTAACTAAACACAATATCTAATACAGAATCAAAAACCAATCAACCTATCAACCATCCTTCATATCATATTTATAATGTCAATATTTTAAAGTCGACTCATTCACACAGATCCTGTCAATGTTCCTGTCCTCCGATGTATAAGCTCCTGAACTCTTCCCCTAGGCTCGACTAAGGTAGTCGGCGATATGATTGCTGGTTCCTGGAATTGGTTGAATAACGAAGGTATACGGCTGCAAAGCCAATGCCCATCTAGACAAGCGTGGGCTGGACGAACGATTCTTCGACAAAAACGTTAGTGGCTTGTGGTCTGTCTGGATACAAAATTCTCGTCCCATGAGATAACGTCCTAATTTCTGGACGGACCACACAATGGCAAGACACTCACGCTCTATCACAGAATACTTTCTTTCTCTCTGCAATAACTTCCTACTGACATAACATACAGGATGGAGACATTCGTTCTTCTCCTGTAGAAGACAAGCGCCGACACCAGAGTCCGACGCATCCGTTCTGAGGATAAAATTAGATCGAAAATCGGGTAATATCAGAATGGGTGACGATGATAATGCTGTCACCAAATTATCAAATGCTGTCTGACATTCAGACGTCCACTGGACCTTATCGGGTTGTCCCTTCTTAGTAAGGTCAGTAAGAGAAGATGACAAGGAGGAAAAATTTGGAATGAACTTTCTGTAATAATTTAAAATTCCCACTAAGCTTCTGACTTGTTTCTTTGTTTTAGGGATTTGCAACCCTACTAATTTGTCAATTTTTGTTACTTCAGGTCTCTGAACACCTCTACCCATGATATGTCCTAAGAATACTATCTCTGGACATGCCAAATCCATCTTTGTGGGTTTAGCAGTTAACCCAAAATGACGTAATCGTTTAAAAATTACTGTTAGTGTCTGAATATGATCAGACCATGTCGACGTATGACATGCTATATCGTCAAAGAATGACACGACATTAGGTATGTCCTTTAATACCAGTATGATAATACAGATACTCTGGTCTCTCATGAAACCTCTGCAGCATATCAACGTGGAAAACCTTACTTGATCCATCAATGTGGATAGCGTAATCTACCTTCGAAACAACTTGCTCAATAACATAAGGACCTTTCCATGTCATCAATAACTTATTATGGTCCGTAGGTAATAACAATAGGACCTTGTCGCCTGGCTTAAAAATTCTCAATTTGGAACCTCTATCTTTATAGTCTTTTGCTCTTTTCGAAGCGATACTAGAAGCTTCTTCTGCTATAGTGCGCGCTGAAGATAATCTTTCTCTTAAATCAACAAGGTCTATCGAAACCTTTTTAAACGGTTCCGAAACCGTGGGGATCTTTTGAAGAGGAGTCTGGGGTGTACGACCCTTATGCGTCGTCTTTTGGCACGCACTGCACGTCTTACAATACAGCCGTACATCTCTATGTATCGATGGCCAATAAAAATCTTTCAGAACTCTCTCCTTGGTTCCCGCACTTCCCACATGATCCGCTAATGGAACATCATGGGCCAGACGCAGTACTGTAGCAATTAACGACCGTGGCACGACGACCTGCTTTTGAACGGAAGCCACTGTGACGTACATACGGAACAGAATGCCCCCCTGGACAAAAAAGGAAGATGACCCGTTCTTATATTTCCTTGTTTTCTCGGTTCGCGCTTCCCCAAAACATGGGTTTAATGATGGATCCTCCCTTTGTAATCTCGCCAAGCGCTCTGGCGTGATATCTAGGTTGACTGCTGGCGTCGCCAAAGGTCTAATCTTATCTTTATCAGCTACCCGTCGACGTGTTTCGACCGCGGCGCAAAAGTCAATACCTTTTGATTGCGACCATGCTTGCACGTTCTCATCGGAAGGGGAAACTACCCGTGATACATTCCCAATGATGAGCTGGGCGCCTGGAAAACAACCAACGACTGCTTCGACTTCCCCGCTAAGGAAAGGTGTATCTATCACTATTCTTGCCATGGGTAATTTCTCAATGGCCCCCGAAAATTGGATGCACGGGACAGTCTCACCTGTAAGCTGTGAATCCCGAATGCAGTCCCTATGCACTCCCACAACGGTAGATCCTGTATCTCGTAAAACCGAGACCGGTTCGTCCCCAACAAACCCCGGATAAACCCTAAGACCACCTCCTGTATGACATGAATTTATAACGGGGATCTTTCTCCCACAAGGTAAAACACCGGAAGATAATAACTTCTCACAACTGGGACACTTAGAATACTGTCCGCCTCCGTTGTCCGATGTAACACACGCAGCCGCATGATGAAATTTATTTGGGGAACATGGACTGGAGCTACTGTCCACGTTCGCCGCTATCCTACCTGCAGGGCAATTCACGCTGATGTGATCTGCTCTACCGCAGTTCCAACACTTCGCGGCCCTACACTCGCGTGAAAAGTGACCCACGCGTCCGCAAGTCCAACACTCCGCTCCCTGTGCTGCACTAGGCCTGGGTCCCCGTGACCCCTCGCGACCGGAACTAAAGTCCCTATGCCGTCGGTCATCGGCAAAGGTCACAAATCGCCCCCGGCCATTACCGCGACCTAGCCCTCCTGCTCGGTCAAACTTACCGGATCCATATGCAGGGGATTGGTGATAGCCCCTACGCTGCCCCTGGGCTTGCCCACTATAGGCACCACGCTGACGCGACCTGTCCCCAAGTCCTGCCGGCGACCCTTCGACAACGGCGACGTACCCAGCATCTTGGACGTACGCCCTGGCGACTGGTTTGGACGGATGTGCCGTACGGTATGCTTCCGCCAACTTAGACGCCTCCTGCACCGTCGCGGGTTCGTTTTCTTTCAGGAAAGCCACCAGATCTTTGTGGCACGACGCGTACAGCTGGTCACGGATCATTAAGTCTTTCAGTTTAGCAAAATCCGCGCCCACATGCGCCAAGTCTACCCAGTTCGCGAAATATTCCGTTAGTCTCGCGACGAAGGCAGCAAAGTCCTCCCTGGTATCCGCACGTGCTCGCCTAAACTGCTCCCGGAAATATTCCTCGGTACGCGCAAATCGGCGAAGCAGCAAAGCCTTCAGCTTATCGTAATCTTGCACGTCTTCGCGCTGTAGCTCTTTAAAGTAGGTTAACGCTCGCCCCTGCAATAGAGACGCCAGGTACGTGGCCCATAATTCCTTATTTTCCCCCCATTGCAATTGTGCGTTCAGTTCGAACCTGTAAAGGAAGGCGTCTATGTCGTCCTTCCGGTCGTCGAACGTAGGGAGCTTAATCCGAACACCACCTTTATTGTGTACCTGCCGCTCAACTGTTTCTGTTGGCGCATTCTTTTTGATTTCCAACTCCGCGATTCTCATTCGCGTCTCTCTCTCCTGTTGGTTATCCCTAGCTTCTATCTCCCTTAACTTTATCTCCTGCTCCCTTTCCCTAGCCTGTCTCTCCTGTTGCTGAGCTTCTAACTCCTTTAACTTAAACTCCCTTTCCTCTTCTCTCTGTCGCTCTTGAGCCTCTTTTTCTCGCTCTCTATCTTTAGCACGCTCATCGCGCAAATCCGCCTGCTGTTCTTTAATCCAGCCGCGTAGCTCCTCTCCCTCCAGGCCAAGTTCCTTACCCAACTTCATTAATTGTTGGAGTTCCGCCATTTCACAGATTTATGGTTATGGTATGTATTATAAAAACGGCTAACCTGTCGGTATGATCACTAACGACACGACCAGAGACCTGAGATCACACCAGATATAACAATACCCAATTCAGAAATTTACCTACTTCCTAACTAATTCTATATTCATTAAATGTATAGCACTATTAATAATAAAAGAAAATAGAAACGACAAGAATGAAGAAATTCAGTAGAAGGACCACAAGTACGTCAAGGACAACGAACCAGACTAGGACAAAGCTCTAAAAGAGAAAATATAATGGAAAAAAATGCAACCTAACTACGCCGATTACACTACAAGGTACGAACAAGAACAGAGTCTGAAAAAAAAAAACGTATCTACAGATAGGGAGGAGAGGGACAAGAGAAACGTCTTCCTAAAACAACGAGGAAGATGGGACGGCACAATCTAAACAAAAGTACAGGTCCCTACAGAACTGTTCACTGTGATGAACGAAGTTCCAAATTTAGCCCACCTTTTGAAAAGGATAAACTAAGTTCAACACAGCAAACCCGCGCCACCGCCCGTATAATCTATAACGACAACAAAAACAGCAAAAACAGGGAAAAAGACAGATTAAAGGAACAGCCCACAATCCAGGGCACAAAATTTCAGTTTCACTTAACTTCGAATTTTGAGTTTAACTCCTCCCCTTAATCGGAGCTCTGGCTGCTTGTCTCCTCAGCCTGCACGCACACACACTGTCCCTCTGAAAGTTTAAGTACACATTAGTACATATTTATAGCAATACATGCATCAATACATATTCATCAATATACATAAATCATATCATCATGAAATTTCCATTCATCCCACGAACAAAGACAACACAAATTCCTACCACAAGATAAGTATTACGTGGACAAAACTAAAGTAACAAATGCCCACTGAAAAATACCTATTAACTAACTACAACTAAATATTACGAAAATGGACGAGTCACAACGGACGAGCCCCCAATGTCACAAATCCCAGACTGGGAGATGTAATAGTTTATGACAGGACAACAATCACGAACAAACACGTTTAACACTTAACAGAACAACCCATCAGACTCACACATTTATTAACATAATTATACAGATAATAGCGCAATTACATACATTATATTATTGAAATGAACTGCCGTACAACGGCCTTATTCTCACACACACTCTCCCTCGGATCCACAACCCGGTAGTTACTCCTAAAGGCACTTCGGCCTCAGCCTCTCCCCTCAGGGTCTTAATAGCACATTAATAATTCACTGGCACCGCAGTCTCTCAATATCACCTTCCTATTGTCATACACCTTAGCACTCCCCTAGCACCTCAGCAGGGCAATAACACATTATCATTTCAATAGACATTATCATTTCAATAGTACATTATTAGTTCACTAGCCCCTCAACATGGCAATAGTGCAGTATCACATTCACGCTCATATCTACGTCCCTGTCCGTGGCCTGACTGCCACGACTTTATGTGCCTCTACTGTCCTGCACTGACAGCCTCACTTCTGGCCTATGTGTGGCCTCCGGCCCTATGCTGGCCTATCACCGTAGGCGGCGCTCTTGGCCCGACCTCGGCACCTACAAGAATAACATTACATTGGTATAATACCCTACCATTTCTATTCACTCCACCTCTCCTTACAACCCATGAAGCGTACACACAATAGTTCACATTTCACTCACCACACATCTTACGGTAACACACCTCCATCGGAGTACACACTACTCACTCGCGCTACAAATCCATGAACTCACTTTCATCTATCGCTCATGGCGCACATTGCTATATCCAATATCAAGGACTTCCACATTCCTCACATATACTTATTTACATCATGGTAATAGACGAATATAATATAATACATCAATCATAATTATCAATCAACGTTCTACCTACCAGTCATTACTGGAAAAACTCTCTCACTGGTCTCTCGACTGCTCCCCTTATGTCCGCCCGATGGGCTCTTACTAGCGTCCGTTCCGTAGGACCTTCTAACTTGCAGTGATAGTAATACAGCGCTTTCGCCTCATTCAGACCCCCCACCACTCACAACAGCACGCTTAACTTACTTGTCTACGTGCGTTAATTTTACTCTCCTCCTTTCCCGTCTTTCCCTACTTGTCTGCCGTGAGCCCTTCTTACTCTACACCCGCTCTGTAGCAATCCCCTTAATTGCACTCACTCCACTCGTGACAGATTTATTCCCACTATTATTGTTGTTGGATGAAAAAAAAATTGGGCTACTGAACAGATTGATTGCTTAAAGGCTATTATAAGAACTGAAGGAAAATAAACCTACCCTGCTGAAAATCAAACCACTGTCCCTCGATTGACAGGTGAAGATAGAAAATAAACTGGATTTATTCCCTGTTATTGTTCTTGGGTAAAAAAAAAAATTGGTACCTAGAGCAGGGTCAGCACTACTGGACAGTCGGCGCACCCAGACAAAAATTGTTAACTGCCTCTAACATCGCTTCAAAGTTCACCTTTTGTGCAGCTGGATACGTCATTGGGAAAAGGAAGTGAAAATCTTTCGTTTCGTAAATTGTTAACACTTTGTGTTGCGTTTTCGGCCTGTTTTGTGGCTATAGAAACGTAAGTTCTTGCGGAAGTTGCAATCTGAGTCATCCTCCTGCCTAAGCCAATAGAATCCAGGAATTCCAGATAAGACCTCTATTTATAAACATCAGGGGGGTTTCTGATAGTCTTTATTTTTAATAACCAAAAAGGTTTCCCCTTTAAGAGGGCATTTCTCTGCTTGACAGGGGGTGTCCGGACGACCCGATCCCCGGACGCGCTGTCTGGACAGACATGCAGGTTAAGAAATGGCTGCATCTTAAGCCTCTCAATAGATTGACTGTAGCAAATTTTCACAGGCACTGCATTGACCTCGATCTGAGCCATAATGATTGTTAATTGTTTGTGAAACTATTATTTTGTGCGGCCTCGAGTTGCAGCCTTTTCATTGGCTTATTTACAAGGATGTCCGGGAACTGCCGACAGCCTGTATGGGCTAAGTCGACAATGTCCGGAAGTGGAGAAAATACTTGTTTCACATAGTGCGATCAACTTTGTTTCAAATAAGATCCTTGACTACTTCTGAATGTTATATGTAAATTAGACATTTAAGCATAACTAGGCCAAAACCAAATGAAAAGAAACGAAACTGAATGGGTGAGTCATGTTTTTGCTTAGATGTCCGAGGTGTGCCGACCCTGCTCTAATATTAATAAAAAGACTTTTATAAGAAAAGGGAAAAGAAAACCCTACCCTGCTGAGAATCGAACCACGGTCCCCCGACTGACAGACAAAGATGATAACCAGTACACTACTGAGAACCTTGTGCAGTCATGAGGGAATTCTTACATTAAGCATGACTAAACCAAGAAACCCATCTCTACGGATAAGACCTGAACCGTTGTATTATCCTATGTAAGTTGTAATGTGCCCATTTAATTAATAAATTTCCATATTTATTCAGAAAAGGCTCTCCAATTTCAATCATGCCATCATTTTCAACACTTGCGCAATACAAATGTTCATCGGGATGAATGGAACAACGGGAGGAAGACGGAGAAATGGTTTGAATCAGGGGAGATCACTTGCAAATACAGAATTTATGTTGGCGGTTAAAAAAAAATTCTAGGGGAAATTTTATCTGACAGTATCGGCGGATGAACATTTCGTTAATTTAATTCATTCAAATGGCCTGCTATGACAAAATGACTGACGTTAGCAGTATTCCTATGTTCGGCCGCCAGATAAGCATGACTAGATCTGTATGTAGCAAGAGGAGCCTAGATTTAAGATGTGACACCTTCATGGGCAGTATTTGAACTCCAATAAGTTACAAGAAGTTGTGATGACAAGGCTGTTCTTATTTTCTAAACTTGATAAGCTAGATCTATGTACTTTTAGCTGTAGCAAAAAAATTATGTGTAATGTGATTTTTGTCATCACAGGCTGGTGGATCTTCAGCATTACTGATGGATTTGGCAGCCAATGAAAAGGCTGTGCATGCTGATTTCTTCAATGGTAAGTTACAATTGTTTGTCTTCTAATTAGGAAAGTAATGCAGAAGATTTGAAATTGCTGCCTAGCCACAGTAGTGTATCATGTCTCTAGAGAAAGGGTGGGATATGTCTTCGGAATCATGGTCAAGGTGGCATGTGACAGGACCAGTCTGTTAACCCAGACACTACGATACCCATACCATCCTGATGCCGTGCTCTCCAGCATGCACTGAGCTCATTAGAGAATATGGGTGGTCAAGATGACCCAAGCAGGGCAGAAGCAGATTTCACAATTCAGATGACTGTCCTTTTTGTCCTGTCTTATTGCTCTCTGTCTCTTCTTATAATAATGAGAGCAGGGGGTAAACTGTCTGTGACGCCTATGCATTCATAGCTTTTCAAGCTAGACACTTGAAAGTTTGCATACTGCCGTTTTTGATACTGCCGAGTTGCATGGCTGGCTTAGTTTTTGCCTTTGACCACGTCTTATATTTTTTTGAAAACTGAAACACCTTAGCGTTTAAACCCGGACTAAATTCATGGTGTAGTTTTTATGATTGTTAGAGTGTTGCGTATGGGTGTAGCAATCGATACTCAGTATCGAAGGCTGTCATTTTGCGCAAACTTCTGCATGACATTTTAGAAGCATTTCATGGCCTTTAAAGCAAGACACTCACAATTTTGGTATATATAGGCCTAGGCCTACTGTTTTTTATCCTGTCGAGCCGCATGGATGCCGTGATGTATGTTTATATGATTGTTATGAATGGCGATTCCACAACCTCTTTACTGGGCGGTAGCAAATCAGATACACAGTATCGAATATGCCATTTCCTTTGAGCATGGTCTGCTTGAAAGTAAACAAGACGTGCGCAGCTTGATGCTGACAATGTTACACAGACAATGTTGTGTATACCCTGACGGGGAGGTCCCCCGCCCGTCCGCGCCAGTCAAGAAAACACATTAAAGAGGGGATTTTTGAGCGGGCTTATAAAATGGTGGGGTTTAGTATTTGTATGGGACAAAGAAAGAACGAAAGCGCGGGTTATGAGAGGTCATCATATTATGTTTATTAACTTTTTGGTAAGTGGTGCGGACGAGGGGAAGACCTTCCCCCTGAAGTTTTGCGACAATGATTGTCCGGTAAGCGAATAGTTTAAAAAATTCAGCATTTGTCTAACCTGTCTTTGCTGTCTCTCAATCTCTTTTGTTTTGTTTGCCACTCACCGTTCGGAGAACGGGTACATTTACTAGTCTAGACTAAATCAAAAGCATTGTGAAAGAACATATATATTATTAACCAGTGAACTAGTGGTTGGAATCACAAAGACTGAGCTTTCAAAGGCTTTCCCCTCACAACAAAAGAAGGTTCAACTTGCTCAACAAGTTTGTAATATTATCTAATTTTCTACTACTAAATCTAAAGGGGTCTATGTCTGGGGACCTATCAGAAACAACCTCCGAAATAACATTTGTCCCAAACACTCACGTTGGCTAGAGTATGTGCCAGACTGGAAAAATTGTTAGGGGGCAGGGCTAGTTTAGTAGTAGTTATCATGCTTTGTTCTTAAGAAAATTATAGCTGTCAGTTTGGTATCTCAAATCAGATGATTGGTTAGAGACAAAGGTTTCATTGTTTAATTCACAATCCAGTGTGATAAGGCATATCGCAAAATGTTTTCAGTACAACTTTTGGAGTCCCATGTGCCTACCAAAACAAACCTCACGCATAGCTGAACTGTGTACCTTGGCAAGGGTCACTGACCCAGATAACATTCCCTGTAGAATAGATCACTGACCCTGAGGAGTTGGTTAAAATTAAAACCACACATCTGGCTTCCCTGTCATAGTTTTTGAACAACAGACATCCAATTTTCATTGTCAGATAACTTTGCTGTCTTTACTTCTGTGTTCACTTTTTATCAGCTCATTTATGACCAGACTCTAAATATTTACGTACGTGTTTGTTTACATTGTATCCAAGGGAGACTGGGTACTCTTTTGGTAAGGGGGGCAGAATGGTTGATTTGCCCAAAATTTTGCACAGACAGAAACACAAGTACCAGCTGCCAACAAAAAGTCTTTTTAACAACTATTAGTACACAATTAGCACTAAATAATCACATAATTATAATTGCAACTAAAAGATATATTATATTTCTCATGGTTGTATCTTAGATCTGGACTTTTGTCTTTTCTACACATTATTATGTGCACATGTACCTGCTTTTGGATCCATGTAAGTTGGACCTATCTTGATTTTGTTAATAATCTGTTTTCAGGGGATACTGAACTAGGCAGACAATTTGTCATTCAGAATGAATGAAAGCTCAATATAATACACTGTATTTTTTTTTTTTACATGTACTCTATGGTCATTTTAAATAAAAAATGAGGTGTGCCTCCTCTGGATAACTCTAAAAAACAGGACAGTTTGTGATTAAATGGAAAAATCACCACTGAAGATAGTTGTGATGGTTGTCTTGTGTATTTGTGCTTTTGAAGATTACCAAGTATACTTCTGAGCCTTTGCATACTTTAATGTAGGTCATGAACAACCATTAATTGTTTTTCTTTTCAGCTTGAGTGTTTTCATTTACCATTGATGTGATTCATTATTTCAGATTTTGATGACCTCTTTGATGATGAGGACTTGTCTTGAGAGCCCCTGTACTATTCTGTGATGAGTGGCTTCTGTCCATGAGGATCTTGACTCTTGTGGATTTTGCATGGCATCCATCGCAAAATTCTGGATATTTGGAACAAGTACATTTTGTTAAGCATTAAGTGCCAGTGATTAGAATTATTGCCACAATTTAAGGCTGAAGTACAGATTTCTAAATTATTTTGTTTTTGTAAGGATTTTCAATGTCTTTGTGTTCTGACAATTTAAAATTACCATGATTTGCACTTCCAATATATTTTTATGAGTTTTTTTTTTTTCAATTCATTGAAGTTTCAAGCTGGCGAAGTCAAAGGATTTCTTCGGTTATTTAAAATCTGTTAGATAAATAGGAAATGTCTTTTTGCTCATGCAAGCTTTGTTTTGTTGGAATGGAGTGATTTGGTTGCATGAAAAATGGAAAATTGTAGTTGCAGTCATTAAAGTACATTGCATGGTCTTAGCTGATGGAAAAGAAAGTGTGTTTGAAAGTTGATGTTTGTAGATAAATACCTCAAGGTAAAAAAACAGTACATGTAGAGTGAGAATTCAGTGTTTGGATGGTCATGATGAGTCTTGATTTGTGATTTGGGAGAGATTGAGGGAGCATTAGAGACGGTGGACTAATTAAGAGGTGGAAGACAGACAATGTGAGTAAATAAGCAGAACGATAAGAAGTGGGAGAGAGAAGAAGAAAGAAATGAGAGACAGTAACTCAGCAGTATGAGAAAGGATCAGAAGGCAAACTGTTGTAATGTAGATCTGCAAGTATAGAACTTGTAAAATGTTTGGTTGAAAATAAAGAGTGCAAGTGCGAAATAATGAATGCTTGTTGGTTTCTTTGTAGGAAGAGTTGAAGTAATTTGGCAAGATGAAGTTGCATGTGGCATGCTGAGAACCATTTGTCCTGATCCTGGAAAGTTCTAGATTGTTGAACATTAGATTTGAGGTCTTTATTTTAGGAGGTTCGCTGCCCTTGGCATTTACACCTCACTTTACTTGTTTTATTATTTCTTGTTCTTGTTTTTTTTTTTTTTTGCAAACAGTACCTCTGGCATTGTAAGGCTTTTAGAAAAAATTCATACCGACCTACATGTAAGTTGTAAGAGTGAAAAATTGGCAATACGCACCTCACAAGTGTTGAAGGATCCAGCGCAAACTGAAGGAGGTCATCCAGTGGCTGATATCATAGCAAGTGAGTTAATGGGTGTTTGGGAACATATCACATAGTGATTAACTCTGGAGGATACATGTTGCGAACTCTGTGTGCGTGACAATGAGAAGCTGCCTTGAACTTGTTTAACCGAAGTGCAGGTTTGAATGTGAATTTCTGAACGTAAACATGTATCTTGACAGTTTTGCTTCTCTATTTGTATTAAAAAATAAAAGGGAAAACTGAAGTTCTTTTTATTTCTGTTTGTTTTATATAGCAGCTTTGACAGTGAATGACTGTGTAAAGTGATTAGGCCAGTGCGCGCATTGTGTTCATTGAAAGACTAGGTCAGACAGTGAGATGCAGTTCTTAAGAGAATGTATGGATTTCATACATGTATGTATGTGAAGAAGGCATTGTGCTTGCGGGTCCATAGGTATCATTTTCTGACAGGAACCTGCAGTGCATTTTGTCCTTCCTGATGTAGATTGAAATCTATAGATTGATTTAAAACTTTTTTTTAGCATATTTACCAAATACATGTACTTTCTTTACAAAAAACGCTCATTTCAAACCTACACAAAAAAATGTATTTTATCTGAGAATCAAACTACAGTAAAGTACCCCCCCCCCCCCCCCCCCCCAAAATACACACCCAAACAACAACAACAAACAAAACAAAACAAAAAAACATTATTATGCCAACACACCAAAAAACTCAAACTCAAGTGCAGTACCAATTTATTGCAGAAAGGACAATTAATACATTTTGAAAAAATATATTACATTGTATTTACATACAGGTACATGTACTCGCAGACTGGCATGGGAATAAGTCATTTGATGAAAGGTTTAAATATGTACAAATTCAAAGTAACACGGTATATATTTCATTAAAAAAATGCATGCGATCTGCTGATGGTCATGTTTTTGAAGTAGGACATAATATAAGACAGAAGTGATCCTCCGTCTATCTCTCCAGTGCCCCTTGCAAGACATTATTGATCACATAATAAGGATATATACTTGTATGTTGTGTAAAATTCTTGCAGAGAGAGAGAGAGATCTCCTTGCATCTTAATTTTGATCTCTTGAAAAAGGCACATATTAGTGCTGGGAGCAGAAAAAAATACCAAGCAAATGTAAGCAAAACACGGGAGAGATAGACACTCATTAACAGCCCATCATCAACATTCAAATTCACTGGTCTCTGCGGAGGAAGAGTGAGCCATTATGCTTTATATCCACTATGAGTTGTGAATGTCTCTGAAAAGATCATGGTCAAGCTTCTCTAGAAATACCAGCCTTTTTACTCCACACTTAGCCAGAAATCTTAAAAGCTGAAATGCAGAAATGGGCCCATCAGCAAAATGGCAAAACCAAAGTTTTCACTGGTGATTGAACTTTCACCAATTAAGGCTCTTTGACCAAGCAAATTTGCACTGTAACCATTTGATTCTTTTGGCAGATTTTGTTATTATAAAGTAAGGTTTCAGAACTGTCCTTATCAATGCTATTTCTGTGTAGATTATAAGATGCTACTTCAAGTAAGGCTGTCTGATCTTGTACCAGTCAAGATTTGGCCCATCGTGTGGGAATGATAAATGGCCCATACTTGTTTTGCACTGACCAATTTTTCCAATACTGGCCTTCAATTCACTGATAAACATCATGCTTATCTAGCTAAGAAAGAAACACTGAATACTTACACGCCTGAAATCTGACCTTCTGCCATCATCCGAACTATACAAGAATTTACATATTTAAGTACAAGTATGAGTTGAGGGTTAACTGAGAGCTAAGAATGACATGACAGTTTCATATTATACCTGCACTGTTGGCAGAAAGACACTCTCCAAGCAAAACTGGCCACAATATATCACGGTGTAAAAAAAAAAAAAGAAACCATATGTACATTCTAGGTAAATAATCTGATGTAGCCTTAAAAAAGAACAAGTAACTGAGATGAATAGATAAGACTCTAGTGTAAAACTCCTGTCATTCTTAGCTGCTCAGGAACTGAGACATAGTTACACATATACGTGTATGTACCCTACATACACATATAAATAATTTCCATTGAGAAGACTCATTGTTTGATTTGTTGATTTGATTCTAGGAAGTGACATAAATAAGCTTAATATCATGGCATCATATCTCAGACAAACCAGAGTACCTGGTGATGTGTCCCCGCTGCTAGCAAATCCACCAAATGCCAAACCATAATTATGAGATAATTGTTATTATCTCATAAACTTTCTGCAAACCAAAAATTAAAGAGAAAAAAACAACCTGCAGCTTCCTTTTCCCCCACATGGTGCATAAATTAATAATGAAATGTCTACATATTTTATACATCTATATCCTATGAATACGTATACAACTCAGCTGATAGTTTGGGTTGCAATAAATTATCAATTTGTATTTTGTACATTTGTACAAAACAACGCACAGATATAAAAAAAATGCTCCACATCTTGGTGCATGCACTAGTACTAGTAGCCCTGACAAGATACGGACTTCATGACATACACATACATAACACGGTGGTAGACTTTCTGTCATCTATGTACATGTACTATGATGGCAGTAATTCTCTTTACAGATTTTCCTAATAGGAAATACCAGAAAGTATGAACTTCATCAGAAAGCAATTTTTATTCATTTGCAGCACATATTCGTTCTGTCATACATATAATTATGGGCATAACCCACACAGCAAAACAATCAGCATTAAATTCCAGTAGTAGTGGTACATAGTAATTTTTTGCTGGTATCAAAACAAGCTGCTAATATGAAAAATGCACGTGGAGAACATTTCCTACCACCATTCTGACAAATGCTTTTTAAAAAAATGTAATTACAATATTGTATAATATTTATGAGGCTGTAACGAAAGGTGAATATGATGCTGGACAAAATGTTGCATGCTCAGTGAAGAAAATAATTCACCCCATAGGTTCTTTCTTGCCCACATGAAGCTGAACCATTGATTTCCCCTGTCATTTTGAGGGTTATTTGCCATATCGACGTATGCCACACTTTGCAGATTTTGAGTTTTTGTCATGAAGACGGTTCTCTCATTCCTAATTTCATTGTGTATAAGTGTCATTCTAATCGGTTAAAAACATTTTGAGATGTGTGTTTCTGACGTAATGTTTTGTGCATTTTACTTTTAGTCCTTTTGCCAGCCAAACTTCAATCCTCATTTTCTCAAAAAGGCAAAAATGCACATACAACAATATGGCAAAAACCCGACGATTTCATGAATAGGAGACATTTTGTCCAAAATGACATTCCCACTGCGACAACCTTCTGTCAGCCTCGCCCATTTGCGGTATATGTACTTGGTTGCTTGGAAAATCCTATGCTGTTTCTGTATAACTGAAAGTGTCAGATGTTTCCTACAGTATTTTAAATTAAATTCTCGAAGTCACTGTTCTGAATTTGTCTTTCTTTCTTAATTTCCTGGAACGAGCACAGTTTTTTGCACCAACGAAAAACCAAATCCAGACCCATTCCCATGTCTTGTACATCACACACTGAGTCATGACACGTATAAGTTTAAGCACTGGATTGTCGTCTTATGTCATAACTATTTATAAGGTGTCTCACTGGAAGAAATGTATGCACCTTTTTTTTCTTTTTGCAAATAGAAGTAACATGAAATGGGAAAATAGACGGGATGGTTTTCACTCATGTCTCACATTGAATGATTGATGTAATTTTACCCTACAAATGTCAGGGGGCTGATAAGGTCAGCCAGAGACCATTCGGCAACTGCTTAGTTAGACTTCCTATTATGAAACAGCAATGAAAAATGCTGTAGTAAGTGTAACATCTTTTACATTTCGCTACAGCGATGTATTAACATTAACACCATGCTTTACCATAATAATCTGTACATTGCTTTCTTTTTTTTTTTTAATTTCATTGATCTGCAATTGGTGTTTCTGAAAATGTGCTGTGTATTGGTACAATGAAGTCTCAGGCCAAAATAAATTCTGCACAACAGAACTGTTTTGTCATAAAAAATTCAGTCAAAGGACTGTTACAAGTATTTTGTATTTTGTATACTTCTTTAATCCCATTTGGGAAATTTGCCTTAGTGTCACTGTAGCCCAGTTACGACTTGAGCAGACACGTCGTCGCCACAGTGCAGGGCCGGTTGACGAGGGTTTTTTTGGAGGGGGTGTGGGGGTGCAGGGGGAATGGCAGGGATAAAGCTTTATCTAATTTTACCCGGGCAGCGGCCTGTTCGGCCTGCTCTTCTTGATTTCCAACTGCCTAGGTATCTTTAATGTGCACAATGTCCACATGGGCCCTCCGAATATTTCGATCTTATCCGAGAAGATTAGGTGCTCAATCCTCGAAGTGTTAGTAAACAAATCCGGAGGGAGGGCCCCTAAGGCAGTTGATGGGGAGGCTCTTGGCCAATCCATTCTCTGGCAGCCCCTGCAACTTTGTTGATTTCCAAACGTATGGACCCTGTCTTTCCTTTGGAGCTTATCAACACTGTCGAGAGGGGGAAAGTGTAAGATGGGCTAGACACTTTTCTCTCTAGAAGCCCAGGCAAGCAGCATGCCTAAAGGAGATCACTGCAATCCGAGCAAGTACAGTGCACATCGCCTATCGCTCAACCACAGCTAGTGCAGCATGAAGACAATGGAGAGGACACTCCATCCTTGCTGACCAGCATGGACACAACACGGGGAGAGACAGTTACGGGTTCTAAGTCGACTCTATTTGGCGAACAGAGAAGGCGCCACGGGTCTCTCTCGGCGGTGGGAGCAGCTATTCAGCTGCACTGATTGGCTACCGCCCGCCTAAACTGGGCAGCCCCCAGTCAGTAAGGTGTCGATCCGCCACGTCTGCCTGCTCTTATGGGTGTATAGAGATAGGACAAAAGCCAAAAAGCAGACGTAAAGCCAAGCACCAGGCAATAAGAAACGCAAATTTAAATCAATCCCAATGAAGTTGGGCACCTGGAATGTGAGGACAATGTGCACAGGACTTGACAACACTGATCTTGACAACACCAAAGAGTTAAGAAAGACTGCCATCATAAACAAAGAACTCAAGAGGCTAAACGTTGACATCGTGGGCTTGCAGGAAACACGACTGGCTGATAGTGGCTCAGTGAGAGAGGCAAACTTCACTTTTTTCTGGCAAGGTCTAGGACAAGAAGAGCCTCGACTTTATGGTGTGGGCTTCGCAGTCAACAACAAGCTCCTCGCCAAAATTAATACACCTCAAGGTATATCCGAACGCATCATCACCATGCAGCTGAAGACTAAGTCAGGCACAGCCCATCTAATTAGTGCCTATGCTCCAACATTAGCAGCTGAAACAGAAAACAAAGACAAGTTTTATGAAGACCTTCAAAACGTACTTACGAAGATACCAACAAACGATCACATTTTTATCCTTGGTGACTTCAATGCCAGAGTTGGCACAGATCAACAAGCGTGGCAAACTTGTCTCGGCCATTTTGGATTAGGCAAGATCAACGACAACGGCCAGAGACTTTTGGAACTCTGCTCAGACAACAATCTATGCATCACAAATACTTTTTACAATGGAAAGGACTGCCACAAAGTCTCATGGCGTCATCCCAGATCTGGACATTGGCATCAAATTGATTTTATTATCGTCAAAAAGAACCATCTGAACAACATCAAACAAACAAGATCATACCACAGTGCAGACTGCAACACCGATCACCTGCTCGTTTTAGCCAAGACAAAGATTGTGGGCAGAAACATTCACAGAGCCAAAGAGACGAAAAGACCAAAAATTAACACACGAAATGCCAGCAACAAAGACATGCAAGCAGTTTTTCAGGGGAAGATGGAAGAACAGCTCCTCTCCATAGATGATACTACATCAGAGAAGATGTGGGCCGGTTTAAAGGAAGCTATGCACGATTCTGCTTCTCAGGCCTTTGGTACAAACAGATCAAACAATAAAGACTGGATTGAAGAAAACGAAGCAACACTATTGCCACTTATCGAGAAAAAGCGCATGGCACTTTTGGCACACAACAAAACTCCATCAGATCGCACCTTAAACAAATTACGAGCTGCAAAATCTACACTTCAAAAAGAGACACGGAAATGCGCAAACACATACTGGGAGAATCTTTGCACAGACATACAGAAAGCTCATGACATCGGAGATAGTAGAGGAATGTATGAGAAAATTCGGATTGCTCTTAGCCCACAGATTAACAAGATAGCACCACTAAAATCGTCATCAGGTGAACAAATCACAGATAAAAACGAACAAATGGCCAGATGGATTGAACATTACTCAAATCTCTACTCTCAAGAACGTACAGTGGATGACAGTCTAGAAGAGGCCCTCCCGCAGCTCCCAGAATTTACAGACCTAGACAAAGAACCTACACAGGAAGAACTCAACAAGGCTATAGATGAGCTTGCAAGTGGAAAGTCTCCGGGTAGTGATAACATACCAGCGGAAATCTTGAAAGAGAACAAAGATTTCCTCCTTCCTCATCTATACAAGCTCCTCATCCTGTGCTGGAAGCATAAAGAGATTCCACAAGATATGAAAGATGCTAACATCGTGACCTTATATAAGAACAAAGGTGATAAGGGAGACTGTAATAATTACAGAGGCATATCTCTGCTAAGTATCACAGGAAAAGCAATTGCCAAAATACTTTTAAAGCGTCTTCAACAACTAGCAGAAAGAGTACTTCCAGAAAGCCAGTGCGGTTTTAGGTCAGGACGATCAACCATGGACATGATATTCTCTTTACGTCAACTGCAGGAAAAGTGTCGCGAGCAAAGTCTACCTTTACATATGGCATTTGTCGATTTAACAAAGGCTTTCGACACAGTCAGCAGATCAGGACTGTATATGGTGCTCCATAAGATCGGATGCCCCCCGACACTCCTCCAACTCATCATGTCCTTTCATGAAGATATGCAAGCCACAGTCCAATTTGATGGTTCTACATCCGTCGCTTCAACATCAAAAGCGGGGTGAAACAAGGCTGTGTCCTGGCACCAACACTTTTTGGTATTTACTTCTCCATGCTTCTGCAGTTTGCATTCAGGGAATCCCCTGGAGATGTTTATCTCCACTGGCGAACTGATGGATCCCTCTTCAATCTTGCACGCCTCAAAGCAAAAACTAAAACCAAGTCAACATTGATCAGAGAATTGCTGTTTGCAGATGACGCAGCACTAGTTGCCCATAGCGAGTCCACACTACAATCAATGATGGACTACTTATCACAAGCATGTAAAGCTTTCTCTCTTGTTATCAGCGTCCAGAAGACTGTTATTATGACACAAGATGGCACAACACAATGCAACATCAAGCTGAACAACAACCAGTTGGAGACTGTCCAGAAATTTTGCTACCTGGGATCAACAATGACTTCTTCAACTTCATTAGATAGCGAAATAGGTGCCCGAATAGGAAAAGCAGCCACAGCCTTTGGAAAATTAAACAAAAGAGCTTGGAATAACAAAATGTTAAATAGAAAAACAAAGATCAGGATATATGAAACATGTATATTGAGCACACTCCTCTATGGCTCAGAGACCTGGACGTTATATTCAAGACAAGAGAAGAAACTGAATGGATTTCACTTGAGATGCCTCCGCAAGATCCTTGGCATCAGCTGGCAAGATAAAGTTACCAACACAGAGGTCTTGAAACGGGCAGCACTCCCAACCATGTTGACCATCTTGTGCAAAAAGAGACTGCGATGGCTGGGGCATTTGAAGAGGATGGGCGACAACAGAATCCCCAAGCAATTCTTATATGGTGTAATGGCTACAGGTAGCAGACCCAGAGGAAGACCAAAACTGAGGTACAAAGATACATGCAAGAGCAGTATGATAAAGTGTAACATCGATTTGAGAACGTGGGAGACGACAGCAGAAGACAGATCAGCATGGAAAACATCAGTGGACTCTGGCATAAAACACCATGAAAAAAACATTGTTGCAGCCCTTGAGGCAAAACGCCAGACAAGAAAAGATAACTCATTGCCCTATGGCACCTCCCTCATATGCAGCTTCTGCGACAGAGCGTGCCTGTCGAATATAGGCAGAATCAGTCACGAGCGTAGCTGCAGAAGTAGGACACATATAGCTGCTTAGATCGTATGCCAAGACGAAAAGAGCCTATTATTAGAGTGTCCAAAAAAAAGTGCACACAAATGAACTGCTTACTTACTGTTGTTTGCACTTCAGTTGAACTGTATTAAGTCATCAGTATCTGGCCCAGAAAGGCCACCAGTTTGAACATGTAAACTTAAGTATAATTAATAATTTGAAATTTAAATCTTGGATATTGTAATAATAAATATTCAAAGTGTTTGTGTAAATTTTTTGAGACACCCTGTGTAGATAATAGATAATACAGTTCAGCAGAGACAACGATGCTCTCCTTAACAATTCCCTCTCTAATAGTTTAATGTTAAAACAAGAACATAACATTTATATATCTGAATTTTAATACATGCATTGCTCATAAATTACAATCATATTTTTCATTTAACAATAATGGATTACAAATACAACATTTTAGAACATTGTGTTACCATTCCCCAAGACTGCAGTAACTCAAAAATTTGCGTAATCGATTTTTTAAAATATATGTTCAACTAAATCAAAAACCACCTCGAATGATCTTGGTTCTGGATTCCTAAGCCGAAAATCAATCGAATACCAAACTTTCAAAAAGTCATTATCACTAGAGCAGTTGTGTTAAAATAAAATAGTTTTTGCCCCACCCCCCCCCCCCCCCCCCCCCCGACCGAAAAGTTGTCAGAACCAATTACTACAGTTTTAGGGAACAGTGACGATTGATGATCTTCCTGCTGGCCCAATCTCCATCCAGCATAAATGCGGGCAGAAGGGTGAATTTCTGGCAAGAAAGTTAGAAGATAAGTCTCCACCTCTGAATCTGATGGGACATGACTGGTCACTGACGACAACTAAAAGTACACTGTCAGCTCCTGTTTCTGGGAGGAAGGAACAACACTTGCATCTGGGTCAAGGTTAGGCTGAAAGAGACAGAAATTGAGTAACTAACAGACGTGTGCTTGTATGTTTCAAAGTATCTGGGACTTTTATCCTTGCCCACCGACATGATACTACACACATGTATCTTCAGGGTGACTACAAAATTATACTCTTCTACATTCAGGTATAATGTCTGTCTATTGTCACACAATTCACCACTCACCTGAACACAATTTATCCTCATATGTAAAAAACAAAACAAAACAAAAAAAAACTCACTGATTTTTCTGACACACCCCTCTGCATCAATACTAACCCAACTGTTTGTGCCAGTGGTTGAAAGGTCACCTGGCAAACATGGCTCTGTTTCTGATAATACACATGTAGCTAAATGAATTGCCTAACATTTCAGGTCTGAGGTCTTTGTGTTAGGAGGTTCGCTACTCATGGCATATTCACACCTCAGGATCTAACTCAGAATTTTCACCTCCTTATACCCATCTCACCCAAAAGTGGCTAAAGATCACCTTCCTCCGCAAGCTACGAAATCTGGAGCACTGCATGGGTGTTTGAAGGAGAGGGTGTAATTCCGTAATGACATTCCGTAAGAGTGCATTTTGGAATAAATCTTGATTTGAAATATTATATGTAACAGAAATGAAAATGAATCATCTGATGTGGTTTAAAAATATTTTGCATGACTTTCTCACCATATCAGCGGCTGCAGGTAATGTGCCTTCATGTCTATCCCAGACTCCGCCGTTCTCTTCCGGCACGCGGGTATGCGCGAGCGACCCAGGCATGAGACCTTTTTTGCTGTCAGCACTTGCAGTGGGGCTGAAATTGAGACTGGCCTCACTACCACTGCTGTCTCTGTACGTGCTGATAGATCTGTGAACAGGAAAGCAGAAAAAAAATAATAATGACATAGCTGTGTAGAATTTGGACATTTCTGATGCCATAGGTATAATGGGTGTCCGCAAAGTCTGGATTCATAGCAGCGGAAGACCTACATTGCTGGGACCCTGAAGCTTGAATCAATAAGATAAGATAAGATATGTCTTTATTATCCTGTTTCCAGGAAATTTGTTGTCATAGCATTCAGTAACAGTAAAACAGCAAATACTAAGACCTACAAGTCTTTAATGCACACCGCACACACGCATATATTGTTCACACAACATTACCAACAAGTAAGAACATTGCTCACACACACACACTGTAAGAACAATCCATTAGGAAAAAACTAACAACAGCATACCACTACATCAAGAAACACTGCTACTTCGAATTGCGGATGGCAAAAAAGATCGTCTATAGCGCTCTCTGTTTGTTTATAAATATAGTATGGGGCCTACAAATGTATATTTCACAAATAATATGGGGCCCCTTTGCAACCAGCAAGCAATAGGGCAACCTCCAGAATTCACTATTAAAAAAAAAGTTTCTTCAGGGCCCCTCCGGGATCCGCCACTGGATGCTAGTGGCTGTCCAACAAGTCTGGATTCGGAGGCAAAAATGTAGCGTATTAAAAAAAATGTTAATCCTGTAAATCATTAGATATGTTATACTAGCTGAGGTCCCCGGCCCTGCCCGGGATAAATCGGTTTGAATATTGGTTTCAGTTCTGGGTGGTTATTATGGATCTGCTTCATCTGGCCTGTTCCTATTTGTTTATTTTTTTGTTTGTTTGTTTGTTTTTAAATAAGTCTTACTGCTCTGCCTTTGTGAGTTGACACCAAAGAGTTTGTAATAAACCTAGAGGTAAGACTCGGTCACGTCACGTCCGCAAATAGAAAGCCCGGCAGCCATCTTTTCTTACGGCAAGCGATTGCAAATACTGTGTCAAGGCCACTGCTAACGAAAGTAGTTTTGGTCGGAAGGCCTCAGTATTGTATTCTTGTTCATTCTTCTTTAGAGATGGAGGTTCAAATTCATCCGTACATTTTGTATTTTGTCATAATTCATAATGTTTGTTTTTTTTCTTTTGGTGGGATTACATTTTTTACATTTTCGTGGTTCACCCAATCCATAAATTACGTCTGCTCATTACTACTGTAATCCCCGTTTAAACAATCTGAAAGACCGTATTATTTTAGGCTTAGATTTGTTTACTTTAGCCGTACTGTCTAGGTCGAGGCAGGCTTGCCGTAAGTTGGCTTTACTTTAGCCGTACTGTCTAGGTTGAGGCAGGCTTGCCGTAAGTTGGCCGCCATCTTTACTTCACCTACCGACGACGCCACGCGGAAACTTGCGTAGCGCTAGTCTGACCTCTAGCTATATATAACCTCTTTGGTTGACACCCTGCGCATCCCGTACAACAGCATGATTTGCGCACGGGTTAGTGTGTTTGATAGTGAACACATCGCAGGAAGTGATAACGAAACCTTAAAATGGCGAACCATGACTCGAAATAGACCTAAATGATGGCGAAACAATAAATTTCCAATAAAAAAACTACACCGATTTGAGACTTCTATTAAAAACTGTGCACTCTTACATCCATTCTGATGTACCATATAAAATTTGAAGTCTGAGTGTTAAGTGGTTCAGGAGCCTTTTGCAGCGATAAATCTCAAGTCCACAAATATTATAGTATAGATTATAGATTACATGCACGCATGTGTGTGTTTGCCTGTGTGTGCCCGGCCAGCAACCCAACGGAAAGCCAAAGTATAGGATTGACGTCAAGTTTACACGATGAGAGTTTGATGTAGGGATCCCATCCGTATGGTAATTCTACCAATCCTACAGAAATTTACGTGAAGATTTGGCTAGGTGTGTGTGTATCTTTGCCTGCGGGTGTGTGTTTGTGTGTGCATATATGTGTTTATGAGCGAGAGAGAGAGAGAGAGAGAGAGAGAGAGAGAGAGCGAGAGAGAGAGAGAGTGAGAGAGAGAGAGAGAGAGAGAGAGAGAGAGAGACTTTCTGCCTGAATGTACTCACCCATTTCTGAAGAAAGGAGTGAGCGTATTTTTATATGCGGGTGTGTAGTCCTCACTCTCCACGCTTAGCTGGCTGCTGTTGTAGATGTTCTCGTTGTTGTTGTCGTCGTTGCTGCTGTTGTGTTGCTGTGGCTGGAATGGAGCCACAGAGGTTTCAACCTAAAAGGAGGGGCAGCAGAAGAGGCAAACTGAGTTCAAAGCTCAAATCCAGTTTTATTCTTCCTAAGTATACATGTATCATGCGATACAACCCCTTTCAGATCTCTCCGCATAGCAATTATATTCATTACTTGTAGCCTACACGGGTATCGAAACAGTGAAGTTCTGAGCACAGACCTTCAATCAGGGCAACTGCACCAATATTGTTGGTATATAACGTGTTTAATTATAAATGGAAGGGGCGAGAGAGAGAAAGAAGGGACAGAAAGAAAAGAAAATGGGAGAAAGAGAGACAGATAAGAAGAAGGGAGCGAAAGAAAAGAAGGGGGGGGGCGAGAGAGAGCAAAGAAGGGACAGAAAGAAAAGAAAATGGGGAGAGAGAAACAGATAAGAAGAAGGGAGAGAAAGAAAAGAAAGAGGAGGGAGCGAGAGAGAGAAAAAAAGAAGGGAGAGAAAAAAAAGAGAAAGTGGGAGAGAGAAAAAGAAAAAGGGGAAAAAAGAAGACGGAGAGAGAGAGAGAGAGAAAGAAAAAGAAGAGAGAGAAAGGGAAAAGGGAGAGAAAGAGAGAGAGAGAGAGAGACCAACACTGACAATCTGTCACCTACCTGTATATCTGTAGGATCCATCTCTGTGTCCGTGTCGCTGTTGTTGACCATACCAAAGTTGTAGTAGGCGCCTTTGTTGGCAGGACTCAGGGGATTCTCCTGACATTGAAAAAAAAAAAAAGTGCAACTTGATTAGGTACATTCTACAGCCCAGAGTTGCTTCACCAACTTTCACACAATGTTTGCTTCCACACAGTATACCGCATTACCAGTAGGCCCATACCCTGTCCACAAGTCCTTTTCATATTATGAAACCATGCCAGATGCAATGGGCTCCAAGCTGCGCCTACCTCACATTTAATCCAGGGCTCCATCTGAAGCTACCTAAAATTTAATGTCAATAGCTCTTTAAATGAATCCAGTTGGAAATTAAAAAAATACATTTAACGAAAGAATGGCTCAAGATACGATTTGGCTACGAATATTACCATACTAGATGTAAGAGGCTCGAATCTATTTCCAGTTGAGCTGAACTCGAATTTAATGTCAATTAGCTCCACAAATGAACTCAATTTATATATTATATAGAAAATGCATGTACTTGACGAAGGAATGGCCCAAGGTACGACTTAGCCACGAATATTACAAGTTAACATTATATCGTTTTTCTAGTCTTTCTAACTTAAAATTATCTCAGGTTGTTTTCAGTTTTTGGAGCCACAACTCTGGTTCAGATAATCTAGTTAAGATTAAATAAGAATCTCTTTAAAATTCCATGGAGGAAATTCTCTTTCACAGAGCGTTTAAGAGCACATACACGGATCACACATCCTACGCATCATTACATAAACACATACCACAACTCAATAAACTCAGTGACCAGCATACATGGAGTGACACGATAAGGAACCTAAGTGAAATATGGCACATGCAGCTAAAGGGTTTTGTTGAGGTGAATTGCGAAGGGCAAAAAAGATCTGTATCTTCTGAGTTTGCTTTCCTGTCAGTGGAAGACCTATTTAGGACACTGAAGCTTGAACTGTTACGGGACTCCTTCGCAACCAGCAATAACAGGGCAACATCCAAAATTCACTCAAAATGGTTTCTTCTCGGCCCCTCCTGGATTAGGGGCCCTGAAGCTTAAACTTCAATAGTTTTGCATTAGATCCGCCACTGTCTCCTATTACTACATGTATTGGATGATCTAGAAATCTGACGGAATCTACCTGTATTGTGGTGTCGTCGTCCTCCGTGGCGTCTCTGAAGTCAATTTTTTGTTTAGCCTGACGACCCAAAGTCCCATGTTTCTGTTTAAAGGCTAGTACTTTCGGGTCTTGAGACGGATGCTGCCTCTTGACGCGGTCTAGATGTTCTTTGTCTCTCAGACGCCTGAAAAGGGAGATACACTGATGATAATAATATTGATAATGGTAATACATGTAATTATACATATAATTTAAACACAATCGATGAACTGCAGTACTGGACGCCTGCTACAAAGTGCACGCTGTTCCAAATACATTGTACATGTACTATAATTTGTTCCGTGGCTGTTGTCATTAGATCATTGTCTAACACCGAGGTTTTTAACCGAGAAAGTTTTGGTAATTCAAGAAGGAAATACCTAGGCCTGCACCCAGTCTACTATTGTCCCTTAAGCTGATGACTTTGTTTGGCCAAAAAACATTGTCAAATGTAACATTAATGTCTAAGTCCATTTATAAACTTGTTCTGTCCGAATTCTAAAAATCCATTATAACAGTTACGAGAAATATACTGGCTGAATAACTGAAGGAAACACTGACATGAGATATAAGTTAAAAGGGGAAACATATCTTAAATTGTTGTAAACTACTTATCTAATGTGTGCACTGTACCATCTCTACAATTCTACTTCTGTACCATGTCTTTGACTACCGCGACCCCAACTTAACGTTGTGAAGTGTTAATGCCCATGAGGATTTTAACACCCCTCCTCTCAACCCCCAACAGCGTGTCTTCGTGGACAGAACTCGCACTGAAAATGGCACTGGCAGTCTAGTTATTAGACAGTTTGTGTACCAGCGTAACTTTCAGGATGCGGGCCGCAACGGGGAACATTAACATTTACTACTACATGTATGTGTTTCTGTGTTATGGCACATTTCCTGAGAGTTCCGTTGGGCTGTAAACTTGCAGCTGACAGCCTGACACTGATGGCACGATTACATGAATTCTATGTGACAAAGTTTTACAATGGCGTCATACGTTTAGATACACGAAGACAGAAAAGTGAATACAAAATATTGATGTTAACATTGAAAATGGTAGCTTGGTGAATACATAATGTAATTAACACTGTCTGGACATTGTAGAGTGACTGGGAAACCGAAAGAGGAAGGCTTAACAAAGACCTAGGTAACTGAGTTAACACTGAATAATGAGTAGAAAAACAATAGTAATAACAACATAAAACAACAGTACTGGTTGGACAATGAATACCTGCTTGCTACTTCCAGTGTGCAAGGAAACAGTTCGAGAAATTAATCAATTAACAATAATTTAACAAGAGACAAAGAAATTGATTGAACACGGAAGAACTGGACAAGCAACTGACTGAAAATGAATAACATCTAACCTTTTCTGAACATTTGATTGAACAATGAACAATAGACTGAGATTTACGCTGTACATTAATCTGTAGGAAATTTGACTGAAAAAGTAAAGTGTAAAGTTGATTTGATTTTGCACTGTTTTCTAAGAACTGATTGACCTCTGAGTGGGTTTGACTGAGCAATGAATTAATAGAGCTATTTCTGAGAAACTGACAGAACGATGGGTTTGACCGAGCACTGAGAATCTGATTGGACAAAGAATGAGTTTGAGAATCTGATTGGACGATAATTATACAGGTTTGACTGAGAATCTGATTGGACGATAATGGGTTTGACTGAGTGCCGAGAATCTGATTGGACGGTGAATGGGTCTGACTAGGTACTGAGAATCTGATTGGACAATGAATGAGTTTGTATGAGCGGTGAATCACGTGTAATGGTGTGAGAAACTCTCTGATTAACAGTGACCAATGGTTGTATACTAAAACTCACCTTCTACAGATGTAGACAATCAGTACGATGACAATAATAAGTAAGATGCCGGCCACCGCCCCTAGAACTATAGGCACTATACTGTCGTCTTCAGCCATCTGCGCGCTGGCTACTGGAGTAATATTAGGGAAATTGACAGTCACCGCTGCAGCTTTCTCGTAACTAGGCGTCCCTCCGTCCGATACCACGACCATTAAAGAGTAAAGGTCGAGTATCAGATTATCGGGATTACCCGAGATTGTAATCACCCCGTCCTTGTCAATAGAGAACAGACTGGGGACAAAATTAAGCAATATTAAAATACATGTAGCTATAAATAATATTCGCGTCTTCGAACTAACACTTTGCGTATCATGTACCTACTTATTGACTGAACATACAATTGAGAAAAAAGGGTGAATGAAATGGAACAAGGAAACGTATTCTGAAAGATTTGCCAGTGAAGGAGGTTGGAAATTAAATCAACAAGAACAGAAAAAAAAAAAAACGTGAAAAAAAAACCCAACTAAAAAACAAAACCTACCATCACCACCATCACCATCACCACCACCACCAACAACAAAAAAACCCAAAACAAAATAATGAATGTAAAAACTTCTTAGGCAGAAGAACAAGAAATAACTGCAACCAACCGACAGAATGATGGTTACGTTATAATGTGGAAAGAAAGTAAATAATAAAGAATAATACAATATAAGTAGCACTACCTGAGAGAAGAAAGAAACGGTAGACTTCGTCGTCGGCACAGTGCAACAAAGTTTCATCTCCATTTTCGCTAAAAAAAAAAAAAAAGATTCTACCTTGATGCACTGGACCGACGAAATAATAATTGGAAGCAAACGTGACTTGAAAGAAGAACCTGAGAGATAAAGATATGAAGAAAACAAAAAAGCAACAGGCCAAAGGTTTACTTACTCATTATGGTTCAGTAGTCTGTATGATAGTACGGCTCCCTCGTCTGTATCCTCGGCCTGTAATATCAAGTACAATTTATTAACTTGTGCACTTCACTCACAATGATGTTATCAGAAGAACGTACGCCCCCCCCCCCACCCCAAGGTTTTTGCCCTAGGGGTACGTATTTTAAAGCCTATTGCGACTCCAGAGCTAGAGAGCTCCTCCCAAAATGCTCCTTGACAACAGCTTTAATTAATTATGATTAATTATTTACTCAGATTTTCTTTTTGTTTTCCTCCTGTTTTTTTTTTTTTTGTTGGTTGAAAGGGTGGGGGGGGGGGGCAGAGTTAGGGATTCGATAAGATTTAGGGTTGATGATAAGGGCGAGGTTAGGGATAGGTACCCGTACATGTACTTATACGTGCATGCGTACGTACTTTATAATAACAGCTATAAAATGAAGAAGTTGGTGTTAAAGGGTGTTATGAACAGCCACTTATGAACATTTCACAAATACGTAAAAGAATAAAAGAAGTAGCAAGCATTAAAAAGAGAGAGAGAGAGAGAGAGAGGGGGGGGGCAGAACCTAAATCCTCAATATGTCTATCACAACAGCAACAAGAAAAATGAAACCATAAAATTACAATAATAAAAAAGGATGATAATAATAATAATGATAATATTAATAATAATAATAATGAACAGTAATGCTCCTACACACCCCGCCAGCGACCCGACGTGAAATCCCACCAGGCAGGATTGATTCTAACTTTGCTCAAAGGAATGACATCGTTCCGACGTAGGTCCTCTGGCTATGACATATCGCCACCGCCGTTGTGACATAGTAAAATATTCACTCTTACTGTAATCCTACGAGTCCTACGTAAATCTTACACAAACCTATATCGGATTGGCGTAAGAATGCGGGCTGAGTAATAATACCAACATTAACACCTACGAGAACACTACAACTCTGTGTACATAAGGAAATCTTTAACAAACAGTACAAAAGTGGAACATGTACTATCAGCACCGACACTACTTTAACCAACAGCAGTGATAACCCTTACAATGTGTGGAGTCACATCAGTCTGCCACCCCTCCCCAGTGATTCTAAATCACATGGTCAGTAATTAACTGTGTCCAGCGGTCAACTTCCAGATGAGTTATTCCACTGGCCACTCTTATATATATATATATATCATTTCCTCCTCAGTTCTGGTCAGCTGCATTACAAGACTGACCAAAGACTTGACCCAGGTGCATGCTCTTGCATACTGATGACCTATTCCTCTCTACTTCAACTGCCAGGCACACCACAAACTATCGGCCACGGACTACAATATCACAACTAATGGGCAACGCATCACATAAAGTAAAATTATATCGAGGGTTATCAACCACAATGTGTTATGTCCAATTTTATACATTGCTTTTACATGTCAGTACCTGTGGACAATCCAAAACACTAAATGTGTGACTTTATTCCATAACCCAAGAAACCATTCACGTGACTGTCAGGGCCATCTTAAAATCATTATGTGCCCGTGGACAATGCAATAGGATTTTCAACCCCGTCAAAAAAACCAGTGTGCTTTGCATGCACGGCAACTGCCCAGTGTGCTCATGCATTTAGACGGCTGTGGTGACCGTGTTGAAGTTATTGCAATTATTTAAACTTTCATTACGATGACAAATTTCAAACTCGTTTTTCTCACTTTGTCTATTTCGGGACATAAAACATTTTTGGTTGCCAAGTCTCGATATACATTCCTCCTGTTTAGTACTCAAACCCATTGAGAAAAAGCGAGTATTATCTCCAAAAGGGGAGAATATTTTAGATTGGTTTATACTGAAATGATGTTTTTTTTTTGTTTGCTTTTTTCTCCAGAGCAGTCCAACGGCACTTAAATCCCTTTTAATTGTAACCCTATCAATTCTATAAGAATGAAAATAAGAGACGCCACACTAGCTTAAATTTTTTGTCCTCGTGCCAAGTCCTGCTGTGACACCACAAGTTTTTTTTTGTTGTGGCTGATTAAAACTTGCCCATGAGTGGTAAGACAAAACGAACAGTTAAAATTAATATTGAAGACTTGAATTTTTAATACTTACATCAATGTCAATGATCCGGTACCCTCGTGTCCTGTCCGCTGTCACGTTGAGTTGTGTGGTCAGTATACGTGGTGGTTTGATGTTCACTGGACGGATCACTATGGTCACGGTCGCTGTAGATTCCTGGACAAGGGACAAGAGAGGCTTTTAGTATGGCCCAGCCCAGGTTCGCAGCGTAGGATATTTTTAACCCACAGACTGATTCCAGTTCAACCCCCCCCCCCTTCCTCCCCCAGTAGACACACATACAAATACCTGTCCGATGCAGTCAGTAGTAATTTGCAGCTTCACTGACAAATGGAAGTTGTGATCAAGGACCACGATAAAATTCAATCTCACTCGTGTCATTATTGGTTGCTATTTAAAGGTAACTTACAAAATTTTAATTAAAATTCAACTGACAACATTAAAATTATTACTGTTCCTACAACTCCTAATGCGCCGCAGTAATGAGAGTCACGTGTATAATTATGACAATATAATCGATAATTATTTGCAAAAATAATTAAAAAACAACAACAACAAAATACCCCTGACATTTTTGGGAGAAAGATACATTAAATCTACAGAGGAAGAAAACCCATACTAAACAGATATTTCGACCTCTGATTTCCGCTCTTGGGACCGGGCCACTTCCAAGCCATGGATACAGACAGTGGATATTCTCCTATAGTTCTTTTGGTAATAGTTCCACCAGAACCTCTGCAAGGTATGAAACACCATTTTGTACAAAATGTTTATTTGAAGACGAAAACGATTAATTTGACTCACCAGGCTTCCGTCACTGGCAATGACCTTGAGTTCACGCTCCGGTTGACCTGAATAGGTCAGCTCTTTCCTCAGAATGATGTCACCCCTGGAAAATCAAGACGGGTAAGAGAATATAACTGTGCCACAAAGATTCCTGATGGCTTTAAAATGAATATCTTAATACTCCAACCTAAAAGTATTTACTGCTAACCATACACATACACACGCAGAGCATAAGAAAGTGAGACACAGAGAGAGGGAGAAAAAGACAGACAGAGAGAGAGAGAGAGAGAGAGAGAGAGAGAGAGAGAAAGACAGAGAGAGAGAGAGAGAGAGAGAGAGACAGACAGACAGAGAGAGAGAGAGAGAGAGAGGGAGTAAAATACAAGGAGATGAGTGAATAGTATAGCAATTACTTACGTTTCTACCTGAACCTCAAATGCATCTGAAGGATTCTCCAAACGGTAAGTTATCAACGACCCCTGCAAGAGTTATCAGCAACAGGGTATTACGATCAGATCAAAATGTTGATTCAAATGCTACACTACTACATGTACGGAGTAAACAACGAACGACGTTCAACAACAAAAACAACAATAACCTAGCACACTAACCAAGCACCCAACCAACCCACCATCCAACCAACCAACCAACCAACCAACCAACGAATCAATCAGTCAACCAATCAAACCAATAACCGATCAATCCACTTACAAACTAATTGAATAACACAATGGACAGCGAAATTAATAATAACACCAGCAAGGGCTCTCATTTGTAGTGAATGTAAATTTTTAAAATCTCCGTTTTACATGTATTACCCCGTATAAAACATCAACATTTTTCATGTGATCAGGCGTTCCCCCACTACTGTTCTGTCGATTTTCTCATGGGCTTGCTTTGAGAAAATCATCTGTAAAGTTTTGTAGTTAAAACTCCCAAGGTGAGATACTTTCACAATTTTTACAGGAATGAAAGAATAAACACCTTTTTATGCCATATTATGGTCTTATCTCAGTTTGGTAACACCTGGAGATGGCATAAGGCTGAACTGCGGCGACGCAGTCCACAAAATCTGTAGTAAGCAGAAGATAAGAAAATCGACTGTGGACACTTACCGGATCCGCATCTGTGGCCATGACAGAAGTGATCACCTCTCCCACGGGAAACACCTCTGTCACCACAACACGATAGGAGGGGCGGGCAAATGCAGGGGCGTTGACATTGGACCCCTGGGCCTGCACGGCCAGCAATGCCACTCCGTAGCGGGAAGGATTGTCTACCTGTGTCGCCTGTTGAGGGTTGGGGGGTACAGAAGGGATGCGGATATAATTATAGTCATGTTTTATGGAGACATAATTGTGTAGATAGATGAAAGACAACGATGGAGGTTGGATGAGTGTAGAGGGGATTTCTCTGAAATATGGATAAAAGATGGGTGTATGCTGGTATAGATGATTAAATAAGTGGATTGCTGGGTGAATGCGTACATGGATGAACAATGGAAGGCTCCGGCAAGAGTGAACGAACTGGCGGAGACTTTTACGATATTTTTATGAGAGAGAAAATTGTGAAAGAGGAATCTGACATCAGGATAACGGATTAAATGGACCCGGGACATAACAGCCACCATACAAAGTAGACAATCGGAGACTGACAGACAGGTAGGAAGACAGACAGATAGACTGATATAAGACAGTATGGCACACGGACAGACATCCTGTCAGATAAACTTTGACAAACAGAGGAGAATTCTGCCAAAAAGACTCATAGACAGACAAACCGGCGGATAGGCAGACAAAGAAGATAGTTATAAGACTTGTAACAGAGACAAAGATTTGCTTAATAAATATACTAGGTCTACACATACCTGTATCAACAGATACACTTCATCAGCTGTCGGGTAATTAATCAAGGTAACCACTGCCGTGTCCGGATCAATATCCAGTATGGTCTTGCTCTGGCCCACAGCATCTGATGACGTAATATTGAAAGTTAAGTCAACAAACAGAACCCGTTGTTATAGGGATTTGTAATATAATTCTAGAAAAAAATTCATGAATCCATGGAGCCTATTTTTTTTCTGTTCGTAAAGAAAAATGTCCATATTCCACTCAAGTGTCCCTAATCTTATTATTATAAATATCAGAATATTAAGACCTGAACAGATCTTTAAAAGAAAAAGACAACAAACACTGTAATTTACCATTAATTATAAGTCATTTCAGTGCAAAAAACGGAACAAATTCCCTGCGATAATCAGAATGATTTATGGCAATATTAAGTCAGT
Source organism: Onchidella celtica (assembly GCA_963931925.1). Classification (NCBI taxonomy): domain Eukaryota; kingdom Metazoa; phylum Mollusca; class Gastropoda; order Systellommatophora; family Onchidiidae; genus Onchidella; species Onchidella celtica. Next base: position 30,761,025 of record OZ007580.1, on the reverse strand, counting down.
GTGATACGAACAATATAAGGCCCATGATTTCGATTTAAAGATTTCTTTATTCTGAACAATGTTTGCAGTTTATTGTTGTCACGAGTGGAGTGAGTGCAATTAAGGGGATTGCTACAGAGCGGGTGTAGAGTAAGAAGGGCTCACGGCAGACAAGTGGGGAAAGACGTGAAAGGAGGAGAGTAAAATTAACGCACGTAGACAAGGAAGAAAAGCGTGCATGTTATGAGTGGTGGGGGTCTGAATGAGGCGAAAGCGCTGTAGTACTATCACTGCAAGTTAGAAGGTCCTACTGAACGGACGCTAGTAAGAGCCCAGCGGGCGAACATAAGGGGAGCAGTCGAGAGACTAGTGAGAGAGTCTTTCCAGTGATGACTGGTAGGTAGAACGTTGATTGATAATTATGATTGATGTATTATATTATATTCGTCTATTACCATGATGTAAATAAGTATATGTGAGGAATGTGGAAGTCCTTGATATTGGATATAGCAATGTGCGCCATGAGCGATAGATGAAAGTGAGTTCATGGATTTGTAGCGCGAGTGAGTAGTGTGTACTCCGATGGAGGTGTGTTACCGTAAGATGTTTGGTGAGTGAAATGTGAACTATTGTGTGTACGCGTCATGGGTTGTAAGGAGAGGTGGAGTGAATAGAAATGGTATGGCATTATACCAATGTAATGTTATTCTTGTAGGTGCCGAGGTCGGGCCAAAGAGCGCCGCCTACGGTGATAGGCCAGCATAGGGCCGGAGGCCACACATAGGCCAGAAGTGAGGCTGTCAGTGCAGGACGATAGAGGCACATGAAGTCGTGGCAGTCAGGCCACGGACAGGGACGTAGATATGAGCGTGAATGTGATAATGTACTATTGCCATGTTGATGGGCTAGTGAACTAATAATGTACTATTGCCATGTGATGGGCTATTGAAATGATAATGCCTATTGAAATGATAATGTGTTATTGCCCTGCTGAGGTGCTAGGGGAATGCTAAGGTGTATGACAATAGGAAGGTGATATTGAGAGACTGCGGTGCCAGTGAATTATTAATGTGCTATTAAGACCCTGAGGGGAGAGGCTGAGGCCGAAGTGCCTTTAGGAGTAACTACCGGGTTGTGGATCCGAGGGAGAGTGTATGTGAGAATAAGGCCGTTGTACGGCAGTTAATTCCAATAATATAATGTATGTAATTGCGCTATTATCTGTATAATTATGTTTAATAAATGTGTGAGTCTGATGGATTGTTCTGTTAAGTGTTAAACTTGTTTGTTCGTGATTGTTGTCCTGTCATAAACTATTACATCTCCCAGTCTGGGATTTGTGACAATTGTGTTTCTATACCGAGGATGTATTCAGTGGATTTTTTTCATTTTTTTTCCAAGTGAAAGTAAAAGCAAAACGTCCTCCGATCCTGTGCATTAAACCTGGGTCGTGCCGAGAAATGTATTATATTCTATACTATACGGTCATGTGGCGTCATGGTGCACGATTATGTGACGTCATGCATGGTGCACAATTGTGTGACGTCATGCTGCACGACTGTGTGTGTTTGTGTGTGACATCATACCGCACGACCCTTTGAAGTCATGCTGCACGATTTTGTGAGGTCATGCTGCACAACTATGTGACGTCATGCTGCACGATTCTGTGACGTTAGCATGAAAACATACACCATCAGACCTGTGCTTTCTCGTGCCACTTGCTGCAATGACATAATTAATGTCCAACATTCTGCAGCTCATCCAATCATGCATCATTTTCAAAGGCTTCGATCATCGACAGTAATGTGGAAAAGGCCTTAAGCTGTTCAGGCGGCAAAAATGCAGTTGAAACCATGCCACAGACAGAATGTCTATCGTTTCAATCCTGAACACAAAATTATGACATTGATTTAAACTACCCATCGTTTTTATTAGATAAAAAGAAAAGTGCTGGTTGTCAGTCAAAGTGAAAAAGTGTAAACAAGAAAAATTCAAACACACCTCTATAACAACAAACAAACTGTCATGTTACGGTAAAAGACTGCATACGCCAATTTAGGTCAAATTCACTTTTTGAAACACCATTTCATAGAAGGAAATGTGCTCCATCTAGGTCAAATTCACTTTTTCAAACATCATTTTATCGAGCGAAATGTGCTCTATCTCTCTATCTAGGTCAAATTCAATTTTTAAGGCACATTCTACGGAACGAAATTTGCTCTATCTGGGTCAAATTCACTTTTTAAAAGCATTTTAATGATCGAAATGTGCTCTATCTAGGCCAAATTCACTTTTTAAAGCATTTTAATGAACGAAATATGCTCTATCTAGGTCAAATTCACTTGTTTAAAAGAATTTTAATGAACGAAATGTGCTCTATCTAGGTCAAATTCACTTTTTCAAACATCATTCTACAGAAGGAAGTGTGTTCTTTATTTCTATCTGGGTCATAATTTTGTTCTAGTAGTTTCTTTTGATTTCCACAAATTGGAAACTGAGGAAAGAATAACGGAGAACGCAAGGCGAAGTGTTTTTTTTCAGCGTCTCCGATAAATCTTTGTTTTGGCACGTACAGTCTTTTGCCATAGCCTGGCAGTACAGAATTACTAACCACGACCTCCATATCGGGCGGCGGGAATAGAAGAAACATATAATTAGCAATATTGTTTTGGACTGTCGAAAGAAACAGATAAGAAAGTGTTAAGAAAGTGTACTTTGTACTTTCTCTAACTGTTTCTGAGGTCACTCGCTACAAACAGAAGCTGACAGTACAAGGTACAACCCAGAAGAAGAATAAAAATTAGTTGTTAACCAGAAGTGAAAACATTGTTGCAAAATTTGATTTTATTGGAGTGAACCATTGCCTGTTGGTGGATAGATAGTTGGGCATGGAGCCAAATGCATAGGTGTGTGGTTGGAAGGAATAATGGATGGATGGAATGGCAGGTCAAGAAATGCATGGATGGATGGATGGATGGATGGATAGATAGATGGGTCGATGGATGGGTGGGCGGGCAGATGGATGAATGGATGGATAGATATACGGGCTTGGCGGATGGATGGATGGATGGATGGATGGATGGATGGATAGGAATGGTGGGTGGGTGGATGGATGGATGGATGGAGGAAGTATAGCACAGATGGATGGCTGGATGGATGGATGAATGAGCGGGAGGAAGGATGGACCATGGATGGATTGACGGGCTAACGAATGGATGAACCGACGGATGGATGGATGGATAAGTGGATAGATGGATAGACGGATGAACATGTGAATGGATAGATGGATGGATGGGCGGACGGGCATATAGATGAACGGAAGAATAAATAATCAAACTGACAGACTCGGGAATGGAAGGAAGCCGGGTACTGAATTGGTGCCAACAAACCACGGACTATCTAAAGAGTGCTGTATCTGTCCTTAAAAATGTGAAATTAAGTGAATAATACCAGGCAGTATCCAGATAACAGTGATAACGAGAGGCGATACTAGCCATATACTCAACATAGCACTATATAAAAAATGATAATAATCAGAACATGAAACAAAAATACACTCTGTAATAATGGAATAAATCATTATAAAGGTTATTTATCATAGAACTATGGGAAGTTAATCAATTAAATTATTCTAGATGAATATTATTTAATTTAAAAAAAAATCAGTCCACAGTATTCATTCTAATAGACAGCGACAGCCATCTATCTGGAAATTTGCATACAGACAGAAAATGTTGAAACCAAGGCGAACATTTATTTCTGTCTCACTGTTTTGAATGAGACTTTGCGTACTATCAGGAAATTTTAAGACGAGACCATAGTTCAAATAGTTCTAAACGCTGTGTTTTACTGAGAAAATTTTTTCCTCCAGTCTCACCGTCTTTGAGGATTTCAACTTGAACCCTTACGCAAATATGTGTGTTGAAACCATGCAACCAGCCAATAAATGAACAAACTAGTCATTTCGTGTATCAAGGTATAATGCATAGAATTGAATATTACTTTTGGTACATCGGGTAGATAGTTTTCTCGCACTGCCTTTTCTGCATTGAAAATGCTCTTCTTCTCCTTCCCTTACCTCTCCCTCCCCTCGTCATCTCCTCCCCCTTCACCTGTTCCTCTCTCTCTCTTCCCTTTCCAGTCCCCCTATTCCTCTTCTCTCCCCCGCCCACAGACTAATAAATCAACCAGACTGGAAACACAAGCTTCAGACTGTGTCGTTTTTTTTACAGAAGTTAATGAGATGCGGCCGTATAACCAACATGGCCGCCGCTCGGGAAATTCCGATTCTAGTTCTATCTGCAGTAGAAATTTCTTTTTATTTGTCAAGATTGGTTGTACATGTATTAACAATGCATTAACTTGCCTATCCTTTCATTTTATTGTCTACAGCTGCCTTTTTTTTTTATTGTTATAAATGATGACCGTATGGACTTTTAGCGACCGCTGCATTGTAGCTATGCTGAAGCGTCGGTCGCAACCGTAAACCTACAACGGCGGACCTTTCGCTGTTTTGTGACGTCACACAATGGGCTCATCCAGCCTGGGTATTTTATTAGTCTGTGCCCCCGCCCCAGCATGACCAAGTCCAATTTCCAATGCCATAACTGAAGTGTCATTTTAATGTGCATTTATTAAATTGTAATATACGTTTTATTATTTTTTTTAAATGTACATATTTATGCATATATATGAATAAATTTGGTAACGTGATTAGTGACCTCGGCATCATGCACAGAGAAGGGAGAACAAGTCGAAAGGAATTTGAAAGTTACATTTCCTCGAAAGAGATTACCGAGTTCATATAATGAAGGTGAAAGAATCATTACGAAAGGTGGGGTAGCATGCTGAATAATGGACAGTTTGCAGGGCGGCGTAACTCTCGGGATACGGACAGTATCGGACAGTCTTCAACGACCAGTCACCGTCCGTATCCCGAAGGTTGTGCTAAGTCGGAAACTGCCTAATTCTATAGATTGTACAAAGTTACAGAGTGATGTGATCAGGAAGAAAAACGCATGCAAAAAAAAAAAAATATATATTATATAATAATTATACCGCGGGCCTATTTATGAAACTTCACAAGAGCATTCGAAACACTCCAGAAAAAACAAGTCTTTTTTGCCAAATTAGCATTCTTTCAACTCCTTGAAGGAATTTTACTTCCTCACATGAATACGCGTGAGTACAGTATTTCAAATGCTTATTTATATAACTAAAAAAGTATTTAAGATAGGGAATACATTTCAAGGAGACAGTCCTTGTTCTTTTTTGTAAATTATATCTTTTGCACTTGTACCGTTTCATGATAGGACCAGACATGCCGCGATATTAGTTCTTGTTTGTTCTATGTCAATTTTCTATAGAAAAAAAACAACAACAACGCAAAACTGGAGATCTTTTAGTATGTAAAAGAGGCATAACAGATGCACACTTTGACGCTTGTTTAAAATGCCTTGTGGCATTTATCAAGCTGTTTCACAGTTCTGCTTTATTCGGACTCCTTGTCATAAAAACTAAAGCCGCAACTGTTTACCGTCGAATTTCTCAGTTTGCAAAAAGTGGAACTAGAACAAACTAGAACTAAAGTCACGATGTGTTGACCCGCAGGCTGCCTAAATATCATAATGCAAAATGTTATATTGAACGAAAGGAAGAGTTTTGTTGGAGCATAGTACCGGAAGTAAATTCAGGACCTACATCCATTTCCGGCAGAGTTGTCTGCCCCGGTGTGTGTTGATAAGATAAGATAAGATAAGATAAGATAAATTTTATTCGTCCTTGTACAAGGAAATTTGTTTTGATCATTGAATACATAACAATACAGTTACAGAAGCAGAAAGTATGATACATAGCGCGCACACACACATATATACACACACACTGATAAATTAACTAAATTAACAAAATTAACAGTGCACACAATATGCTTCCCTAACTAAAACACATTGACCTGACACGCAGGACATAATTCAACTGTGCACAGATTACGATCAAGATGACGACATTATTGTAACATCCTAGTTGATGATGGAATAAACGATTTAAAGTAGCGCTCAGTTTTAGTTTTCTTTGACAACAGCCTTAAACTTCTTACAGATCTTATATATTCCTTGTTCAGGGGATGTTGGGGGTCATTTATAATAATATTAGCTTTTTTAATACAAGCACCAGTGTACAGCTCATCAAAATATGGCAGATCACAGATACAAATTTTGGATGCTTTTTTAATTAAATTATTGATCTTATTTTTATCTTTTTGTAAGATGTTTCCTCCCCAACAGACAACTCCATACATCAAAACGCTCTGAATAGCCATGGTGTAAAATATTTTCAGAATGCTTTTGCTAACTTTTAAAAAGCGGAGCTTTCTGAGGAAATACATGCGCTGGTTGGCTTTCTTGTATACATATGTTACATGCGCATGCCAGTTAAGCAATGAGTCAATAGTAATGCCAAGATATTTGGCCTCTGTGACAATTTCAACCTCTTCATTGTTGATAGTAAGAGGGCAAACAGGATCGTTGTTATTTTTCCTAAAGTCAAAAACAAGCTCTTTTGTTTTCTTAACATTCAGTAGAAGATAGTTGTTATTACACCAACAATGAAAGGATTGTACAATGTTAGAATATTCGTGGCCAGAGTTAGGTAAAAGGCCTAAAATAGCAGAGTCGTCGGCAAATTTAAGAAGGTAAACGTTGTTGTGTGTCACAGTGAAATCATTTGTATACAATGTATACAAGGCAGGTGACAGCACGCAGCCTTGTGGCGCTCCTGTGTTTGTTGTGAGTAAAGTTTCAGTAAGTTAAGACAATACTGATGTCACACTTACACACAGATGTTTGTCACAGTAAATGATATCGCATGCAGACATAATGGCACATTGACATCTGTTGAAGAGCTCCAGCGATTTGGAATTTAACTAAAAAAAAACCCAGGAATGTATTCCAAAAAAGAACATTTATTGCAGCATTTCATTTTGATCTATTAATTTCTTTCTAACTCAGAATTAAATGCAATATGGATACAAGGAACAACAATAGGGAAAGGGTGTGTTTCGTCTTTCTCTGAAATGTTCATCGCTGGTCTGGTGGGCTGCTAGAGGTACTTAAAAGTACTGTTGGATATCTAATTTAACTGAGAAGACAGCAAAATTATTTTTTTTAAATTTATATAACAATAAACAGTATCCCAGTCAGCAACCCAGCATCAATTGGATGCGTAAGATTGATGTGAAGTTTGCTCATAGGAATGACATCGTTCCAACGTAGGTCCGATGGTTACGATTTCGCATGGCCGTCGATTTGACGCAGGAAATCATAAAGACACTACAAATCTACGTCTACAAATCTGCATCTGCGTCGGATGCAGGCTGGGGCGACATGTTAACATCAGTTCGCAGTGGAGCTCTTCAAACTCTTGTTGACATCTACTCTACTAAACAGTCATGAGATAAGATGCACAGAACGAAATGTGAGGATGAATAATTACGATGTTACTGTCAGATATGGATCATGCAGATGTCGAAAGACAGACAAACACACACGTACATTACAAGTTATATCACAGATGTCTACGAATACAGACTGAACAATGAGACCTAATCACAGTATAAAACACATGGCAACGGTCTGAGACATTGCACTTTTAATTGCAATGACCGCGGCAAAAGTGGAATTACATGTAAAACATTGTGTTGCAAACCGACTGTATTACGCCGACAATTTGTTGACGACATCAAAAACAACAACCAAAGAAAAAACACAAAGACAACTAACGCTGCTGAAGTCCAGCTCTCACACAATGGTTGGCTGTTATACTGAAGACAGCCTTTTCAAAATTGTGCAAAAACAACATAAAGAAAAAAAAACAAACCAAAAAAACTTCCTACTGCAAAATTAACCAGGCATAAAATAATTTTGGCGAACGTAACACAGCAATAAAAACTATTCTTTTAAAGAAAATGATGAAGACACCGGCTGCCTTGACGTCTCTGTCTGGCAGTGTCATCGGTTCAGGCACGCATTAAATTTAGTCTATTTCATCAAGCCAAGAGGTTTAGCTATTCACCTATGTAAAATAACACTACTATAAGACAAAATACCCAGCATTTGAGAGCCCCAAATGGTTCCATATTCCAAGCTGGAGAATGCAATGTCTAGGGTGAGAGATTACTGCACTTACGTAACCAAAGCAAAAAAGTAAGAAAAAAAAAATGAAACTAACGGAAATGTCCCTTTTTTAAAAATTCATACGAAACCGACTGGTCATAAACTACGCAATGACATATACAGAAACAAACAAACAAATTAATAAGCAAACACATAAACACTTCATGAGAAACAACAAAGGCACGGTCAGAAGAAGAAGGTATGGAAACAGATTATGACAGGCAGCTACAGTGCAATGGCGAGATGGTTTGTGCGGGTTGAATGAGTGAGTGAATTAGACCATCGATCGAAGGGAGATAACCATAAAAATTACTTACCGTGGAAAGAGTAGACAACTGGGGCGTTGATGGTGCGGTCTGGATCGTAAGCGTATATGTGTGGAATGATGGTGATGGTAGAGTTCTGGTAGAGAAAAAAAAAAGTGTATGGGGCATAGAGTATGTTATGCTGAAATTACAACTTGCTACGCGTTCAGAATAAGACATTAACTCTTTGTGTGCCATGAATTTTTCCATGTTTGTCAATACAGGAAGAAAACAGTGGGGGGGGGGGGGATGAATGAAGCCTAACTACAGCAATATTTATGGATAGAAAGCCGACCTTCTTTCTTCCCGAAACAAAATAGCCTAGCATTCTTATGCACCGATACATCGGCGAGTGGCAGAGGAAACCGAATTATCGGCTATTGGCAAACAAAGAGTTAAATTCTTGATGTCTACATAATAAGGCTACTACATGTATCGTATAATTTATGGATTTATCCATGTCACGAGTGGAGTGAGTGCAATTAAGGGGATTGCTACAGAGCGGGTGTAGAGTAAGAAGGGCTCACAGTAGACTAGTAAGTTAAGCGTGCTGTTGTGAGTAGTGGGAGGGTCTGAATGAGGCGAAAGCGCTGTATTACTATCACTGCAAGTTAGAAGGTCCTACGGAACGGACCTGTGAATAAGAGCCCATCGGGCGGACATAAGGGGAGCAGTCGAGAAGACTAGTGAGAGAGTCTTTCCAGTGATGACTGGTGTCAAGGACGGGCCGCAGAGCCACCTCGATGAGCACAGGGGATAGGCCAGCATAGGGCCGGAGGCCACACATAGGCCAGAAGTGAGGCTGTCAGTGCAGGACAGTAGAGGCACATAAAGTCGTGGCAGTCAGGCCACGGACAGGGACGTAGATATGAGCGTGAATGTGATAATGCACTATTGCCATGTTGAGGGGAGAATGTACTATTGAAATGATAATGTCTATTGAAATGATAATGTGTTATTGCCCTGCTGAGGTGCTAGGGGAATGCTAAGGTGTATGACAATAGGAAGGTGATATTGAGAGACTGCGGTGCCAGTAAATTATTAATGTGCTATTAAGACCCTGAGGGGAGAGGCTGAGGCCGAAGTGCCTTTAGGAGTAACTACCGGATTGTGGATCCGAGGGAGAGTGTGTGTGAGAATAAGGCCGTTGTACGGCAGTTGATTTCAATAATATAATGTATGTAATTGCGCTATTATCTGTATAATTATGTTTAATAAATGTGTGAGTCTGATGGGTTGTTTTGTTAAGTGTTAAACTTGTTTGTTCGTGATTGTTGTCCTGTCATAAACTATTACATCTCCCAGTCTGGGATTTGTGACAATCCAGG